>BMAV01018649.1:0-45383 GCA_019973955.1 Trichonephila inaurata madagascariensis | reverse complement strand
TTTTGGGAAATTTGAAAAGGACGACACTTGAGCTGACCCCCAAAAATCCTTCAAACACCCACCAATGGGAGGACTTTAAGCCTCGGCAGGTGTAACGTGCATCACCCCGCTACAAAGCGGGTCTTCAGTGGCGTGTTTGAGTGAGTGAATATTAACGTCGCACTGTTCACCTACTCGAGGCTTTTGGCAACGGACCTCGTAATCTTGAACCATGGTCAAGTGACGATGACGACTCCTGAGCTGGCACCCCCCTCTCTTAACTACCACATCACACCAACGGGAGAACGTTCGAGCTCTCGACAGATGTAACGTACATCACTCCCCTACGGGGCGGGTCTTCAGTGGTACTAGGCTCGAATTCATGACACGCTGGCCACGTTACCTAGACCAGTGTCCCCCAACCTTTTTATCGCCGCGGACCGATCAACGTTTGTTAATTTTACCGCGGCCTGCTGAGGGGAGGACGTTGATAGTTAATATTTTAGACTGTTTTGATTTAATAATTTTAATTTAATTGCACTTAAACGTGACTTCAAATAAAATATAGCCACACAAAAAATGAATATAAAGTGATTTTCATAAAAAGTAGCCCAAACCCAAGAAAAATATACCATAGTAAATAAAAGGGAAATAATTTAATGTTTCTTGTGCGGACCGGTAGTATTTGATCCATGGACCGGGGGTTGGAGACCACTGACCTAGACTACTGCGGCGATTGGTTTTCAGTGGCATCAGAAATCGAACACGTGACACGCCGGCCACGAGTTCGTGACTATAACACCTTAGGCTATCGCGTCCACACAACCAATCAGAGAACAGTAGTGATAAAGAGTTGGACACAGAATGTGCAGTTTGTTTTGGTGTATTGAAAGGAGTTGTGTGTTGCAATTTGTGAAGCGCGTATGTGGAAAATATTGGACTTAAGGTGAATTTTCATTTCAGTTGATAATAAAAGGTACAAAATAATATATTTGAAGGAAGATTATTCTATGCGCCAAATTGCTACTGAGCAACATATGGTCTTTTCATTGACGTAAAAACATTGGAGAGATATTCTGAAACATATTATATTGGGAACAAGAAGCAATCAGTACACCACGCACGTCCACTTTTACTTTGAAGGAAAGCTTGATTTATCTCAAATTTTGAAGAAATGAACATTGATATCGAATGTGACTGTGCGCAAGAACTATGAGAGGGGAAGACTGCTGAAAATTGGATTATGAGACTCCAAAACTCGCCCAAAATCATTACTGACCGATTTTCAACGCAAGAAGCAATTATCGTGGACAAGAAATCATTCACTAGATGACTAGGAAAAGGCAATATTCAATGATGAAAGGCAGTTTTGTATTTTTTGTAACATAAGTATTGCTTAGCTACCCAGAGGGCTGCTGCTGGAGGTTCTCCCGGACCGGTAAACATAGTTCTAAGCCCTTATCGGGTGAGTTTTGGGCATGAGGGGGGGAGAAATACATAAAACGAATTTTACCTATGTAAAACGATGCACTCGGGAGGAATTTAGCCCTTAGTGTTTGAAGTCCAGAGTAAAGCATGCAACGAAAGTGAAGATATGGGGTTGTATGTTTTCTCGCAGTGTTCGCACCGTAAGTGGAACAATAAAATACAAAATAAATTGTCACCAGCAGTGGGAGATTTTTTAGGAGATCTGTCATGGATTTTACAGGTCGATAATGCCCCATGGCACTATGTAAAGGATGTCCAGAAATGGTTCGAAGATAATAGTTTGAATAGGATGAACTAAGCAGGACACTCTCTGGATCTCTTGCATAAAATTGGTAAAAGCATTGGTTTTTACTGAATATTTAGTATTTTCTATCTTGAAGAAATACTTGTGAACCTGGACATTCCTTGCCCAAAAGATGTAGAATAGTAATTAAAGCAAAAGGCTGGCCCCTAAAATATCGATGTTCAAAAATGTAACAACCAAGTAATTTTCAAAATACATATTAAAAGTACCATATTCGTAACTGTTTGCGTTATATATGTGTTACATAAAAAGCAAATACGAGTATGTTTTTCTACATTGTGTTATTCTGTACATGCTGTACATTCTTGTGTTCAGGCAAATGTACTACAAAAAATCCTTGCGCCATTAACAAGCTAATAACAGATTTGAAATCAGCATGAAAAAATAAATTTGAATAACAATAGTTCAGAAAATACGATAGTTTCATAACGAAAAATTTAATCAAATACAAAACTCCGCAAACTTAGTGTGTTCATGACTTTTACCCCACCACTGTATATACACTAAATAGTTAAATATTTCTAATGTGAAATTCAATCCTTATAATAAATATGTAATGCTTTGAGATATAAAATTGAGGGTTTAAAATAGCAAATACGGGGATTTGTAAAAAAAAAGGAGCTTGAATGTTGTTGAATATTCATATTATTTTAAATCTAAATGTTTGGAAAGTAATATTAGAATTCAATTAATAAGATGAACAACTTAATAAAAAAAATGAACTTGAGTGGATCATACATATCACATAAGAAAATTAAGTCTGAACAAAACAATCAAAAAGAGAATCCAAGATTACCGTAGCAAAATAACATACTAAACAAAGCTTTTTTTAAAAAAAAAAACTTGTGACATCAATAACAAAAGGGAGAACTCACTGCATTTAAGTCTTTCGCTTCTCTAAATCGGTTCATTCTTAGAAGGAAAAAAAAAAGTTTATTTCTGTAAAAGGCTGCTCTTCGAACATTTAAAATAAATCACCCGTGCCAAAACTAATAAAAACTAAACTTTTTTCCCCCTTTAAAAATGGTACCTTCATCAAGGACGGTCATCTATCACCTGAGGGGGGAGTAATGGAATGCGGCATTTGCGTGGGTGTTGCAGATGACCTTTTGAGGAGTGGTAGGGCACGAGCCACGCGACAAGGATGTGGAAGGAGCGTGGCGCGTTTGACTTCTTGACCTCGTGGGTAGGGCCACCCTCACAATCTTCTCGAGAATAGGCTGTTATCTGCTGCTGCCTCGTGCCCCGAGAGAGGTGCAGCCGCAAAATAAACCAAACGATTCTGATTTCAGAACGAGATAGAAACTATTCTTTCGCGAATGACAGAGAGTGAGGTTTATTGGGTAAAAGTTCGAGGTGCAGGAATGTTAATTTAAGGTTTACAGCATTGGAGTAAAGAACTCAAAATTTTTCGGAAGCACAAATTTATTTATAGATAAATTAACAAGTATTCCAGTTTGGTTTGAATCAACAATACATTATAAAATTAGACCACAGTCTTTGCGATTAGGCAAATTGTTATCTTAAAGGTGTATCAGACGCGGGCGTTTAGTAACCAAGAGGTAATAGTTTTAGTTTCCAATAAATTGTCCCACCTGACTAACGTTTTAAATGCCTGCTCTCACCAATAACGAACTTAATTTTTAAAAATGTTATAATAGTGATACATTTCTTTTATGATTCGTATTGGATTAAAATTAAACTTACACAAAAACTAGAAAATGTTTTATGAATCCATTCAGGGACGTCTTAAGACATGGGCCAACTGGGCCTCGCCTCAGTGAGGCCCTCATCTCGTTCTCGACTCAGCATTAATAAGATCTAGATTCAAATAATTTTAATAGTCAAATGCTATTTCCGGTTCTATTCTCGGAAAAACTGGAAATTTCAGACTATATGTCAACTGGCAACAGTGGCTAGACTGTATTATGTGATGATTGTCGTCCATGTATAGGCCACAGCCTGCCACCAATACACCATCATTACTCATTAAGTCAGAGTGGCAATCGGTGTAGTCGATTTGTGCGATTTTAAGTCATGTACATTTGTTTGTTTCGGGTAACTGCTTGTACGAGTATTTCACAACGTTTTCTATGTACCTACTATCTACTTTTAAGGGTACGGGCCTGCATTTGTAAAAGGACCCAAGGCCTACTTTTAAGTAGGGGCCCAGGGCCTGAACAAGTCTTAAAACGTCCCTGAATCCATCGATGTATTACAGTAATTTATACGTAATCAGGAATCCAAGAATGAATTTACAATGGATTAAGAATTTTAACATCAATTGTATGGTACTATTATGTTTATCTCAAGCACTGTTTCTTCGTCATTTGGCTTTCTTCATGGCCTAATATTGGATGAAAAACAGTTTTTCCACTAAAACATTTTTGCGTAAGACAGCGGAATTGGCGAATCATAATCGTATCGGAAACATAATCATATTTTTGCTCGTTGGCAAGTGTAATCGGTAATAGAATAATAAATTCGATAACTTGCCATACGAAATAAATTTAAAATTAAAGCATCCTTTAAAATTTATTTAAAAAAAATTCTAAGATTTAAAGAATGCAATTTTCATCTTTTTACGTCATCAAATGACTTACATTTTTTGGAAAGTAACACTGGAAACTATACTCTCATTAAAATTAGACGTTTCAACAAATACAATGCCATTTTTGATTAAAATGTTGAAAAATTAAAACACACACAGACGCGCATGCCAAAATTTCTCCTAGAAAAGGTAAAAATTGTGAAAACTTTCACTAACACACTTTTTTTAACAACAAAAACAGAGGCAAGAAAATAATTTGAAATAATTCAAATCCAAATTTTACCGTAATTAAGCTTTAAAGCTAATTCTAAGAAAGATTATTTCAGCAATTTTCAGAGTATAATAAATAATTGAAACAATTCAAAAGCACAAGAATGAAGAAAAATTAGTAATTCTTTAAAGCTAACTTCAATAACAGAATGGCCCTTTATAATACAAAAGAAAAGCTGAATAATCACTTTTTAGAGGGACTAGTTACATGGAGTGACACAAATCTTAATTTCATCGTTTTATATAAGCAGACAAACAAGGCATGTCTAAAAAGTATCCGACCATTCGCCCGGAAAAATGTATTCTGTGACGGAACTGAAGCCCTAATTCCTTCCAAAATATACTTGAGGTTCCATACACTTCGCCCACAAACTCTTTTACTGCCGAAAACCCTTCTGTGAGGCTTTTGTTGGAATAGTGTCCATATCCGCTGTCGAATGCTCTGCATCATCCCTTCTCACTCTCAAAACAAGGTCCTTTCCATGATGTCTTCAATTTCGGAAACTAGAAGTCGCAATAATACATGTCTTGAGAGTAGAGTGGTCAAGACACGATTGAAATTTTATGTTCCGCCAAGATGACCGAGTTCTTTCTGTTCTGCCTACAGCAGTTTGGGCACAAGCTACGCAGCCACTCTGCGCATGTTCAGATCAGAACGCAAAATTACATGTGGGGGATCTTCACACAACGATTCCAAATTCTTCGGAAATCTCTCGTACAATCAACTGACAATATTTCGAAAGATTTTTGGCTTCCCACACAGAAAGCTAATAACTTTCCACCGATGTTCTATTATTTTTGAATCGGCTGAACCACTCCTTCATTTGTCTTACCCCAAAAGCATCGGCTCCAAACACCTGTTGAAGCAAATGAATTGTTCTGATTTGTGAATCGCCACTATTTTTCGAAATTTAATACAATTTTTTTTTCTCAACTCGATCATTCTTCCTAAGAGAAATAGTGCAGAAATAGTTAAACCATGTACATCGATCACTGCCTTCATTTTGGTAGTGCCTTTTTTATTATGTTTCAGCCACTCGTGCCAACATCAAATAGCGACATCGCTCCGACCCAGATATCTAGATATTAATCCATTTGACTTTCTGTTTTCTTTATTCTAAATTTCATGTTCTCTCTTAAACGGTAACATAAGCTCATACTGCGAGCGAAGTACTTAAGGTATCCGACTACGTTCGGAACCGTGATTTTGCAAAAACGCATAATTTTCATGATATTTAGTGTCACTTAGATTAGAATAGATGCATAAAATTGTTTAAAGGACATTTTGACAAAAAAAATTAAATACAATATATATATATATTTTGGCTAAAAATTAACTTAAAATAATATCTTTTCAAAATGTTCTCCTTTTGTGAAAAATGCTATAGCTCAGACTTCTCTACAGAGGCTCAACTAGAATTTTTGAAATATATAACTTAGAAGTGGGTTTATCCATATTTTACAACAACAGTGGGGAGCAATTTTAAGAAAAAAACGGCAATAATTATTTCAATTGGTAGTAACTCTGAAAATAATGTGAATTTTATGGGGGTTGAATTCCCTTTAACAAAACCAATTTGCTTTATCCATTTTTATATATAACTTCACTGATCAATCTTAATGGAATAATTTTTATACAATTCACGCGCGATGTAACATAAGTCTTTGTAACAGCTGACACATATTTTTTCTTTACACCAAGGCAGGAAAAGGTATTTTCTAAAATAACAGTTTGTTGCACCAAAAAGAATTAAAAAAAAAAAAACCCTAGAGGGAAATAAGCTTGCCTAAATTATAAATAAAATTATGGAGGGGGAAAAAAATGCAAAACTGAGAAAAATATTTATTAGCTCTGTTCTAAGAGAAATCGAAAAAGTAAACAGTATCACGCTAACTTATTATTTGATTTAATCAGAAAAATCATAGAAATAATTATAAAAACTTGGGGCAAATATTTACTTTTAAAAGTGGTTATATATATATAGTAGAGCATTAACAATACTTCGGACAAGAGTCACCAGCTAAGTCTTTTCGAGTATGTGTTCTTCTTCGTCAGCGCTTGCTCCACCTTTAAATAGGCTTATTTACTCACAAATCCTTACGCGATGGTAAAGAGTTCGCTCAATATTTATATTTATTTATTACTTACTTAATTTTGAATCTAAACTTTTCAAACCTGACATATATATATATATATACACACACACACAGAGAGAGAGAATCGTGTGAGAGACAAATACATGAACTAGCAGTCTTCTCACGATGTTTGAGATCTAGTCACAAAATTGAAATATATAAGAATCGGAAGTGAAAAAGCATGTGTACTTCGAGAAACCTAAAGCTTCGGTGCTAAAAACTCAATTATGGAGGCAGGAAGTTAAAACAGCACGAGTTCACAATCCCCCATAACAGTAGTGAGTTAAATCAGCATGGGGCAAGCGATTCAAGACTCAGCTGATGGTTCAATTAGCATTTTTACCTCTCTGCACGAAATAAAATACGAGGTAGTATACACTATCCAACACAGAAGGGATTCTCTACAAATTGTGATGCAAATTGCGGGTTAAAGTGCCGTCAAGCATACAAAGACGCATTTTAAATTCTTTAAAATTAAGGTCTTTGGTAATTTTAACTGAACTAATGTTATTTTTTTTAAGCCTCTCACACAAGTTCTAATTTTAGAAATTCTAATTGGTGAATGGGATTTGTGTTAAATATATCTTCGTTAAATTTTGTAATTGAATACAATTTTCTTAATTACTTGAAATTATACGTTTTCATTGACATACATTTTATGTAAATGGCTATATTTTCCACAAGTTCTGATATTTAAAAACACACAGAGAGTGAGAAAAACGAAATGGATTTTTTAATAAATTTTCATCCAAGACAAATATTTCATTTTCAAAATTATCATAATGAAACAATAGAATGAATAAGGACAAAAGTTTGGAACATTTAATATTTTTTTTTTCTATGACAAGAGAGATTCTTTCAGATTAAGACCTCACTTTATAATTCTTATAGACTAATATATTTCCCTAGATTAAAAACCTGCCAAACGGACTCCTGAATTTAAATGAAATTGTATAAGTAATAATCAAAGTATTGATACAGAAATTTTAAACTTTGTTCGTTTCTTGACCGAAAAGGAATTATGGTCGAAAAGATCGTTTGTGTAGGTCAACATAAAATTGTCAAAAAACAAAACAAAATCAACAGTGTTAAGAGTGACTATGGTGGAAAATTTGATCCCCCTAACTCCAAATTTAGTGACAAAAATAGAAACAAGGAAAAATCCAGAAGGATGTAGGATGATTATCTGACAAGAGCTTTTTATAAGAAGGGTTTCCAAATTTTTTTTCGACATCAATCTTTTTTAAAAGAATAATTTTCGTCGTAGATTCTTTCATACATTTTTCTCTATAATACAGCAAACAGTACAGTCATAATACTAATAGATACACACACATACAAAAAAAATAGTTAATTGGATTTATTTTTTATACCATGATAGTTCGCTTTAGTTGCGTGAACCACATACCTATAAACTCAAACTCAGTGGCGCAACAGCCATAAGGGCCAGGGCCTACTAGCCAGATCCCTAGTGTTGAAGTCCCCAAGCAAGCTTGGTATTCATTTATCGACCCACTGCAGTAGGGATGAAAGGTTGGGATCACATAGCTACACACATATAAAAACGGATATAACCTAATAATTGCAATTCTAAGGAAAATCAATAAAATTTAATACAAACAAAAACTGCCATCAATCTATTGATATCTGGAATACTATAAACCCTATTTGTACCTCTATAGACCCAAGGAGTCTACCTGGATTCTGCTGCGAATTCCTGCTTTAAAAGATTCAGGAAGATTTTCCCCAGTTTATATAAGGGACATGCAGGGAAAACTGTGAGTATGGATTTGTACTGCTATGTTCTATATTCGTGCGAACTTTGAATCTGTACTATTACGGATCTAAATATGTGTATTAATCGTTTCCTGTTAGAGGAGAATCTACTATTATTACTATTATTCTACTATTATTTCAGAATAAAGTACGATTTACTCCGAGAGAACCAGCCTGTTGATTGTGTAGACCTTTCCTGCATTTGAAAGACGGTCAACCATGTACAGTTATATGGGAAATGTACTTCAACCAGTCTTTAAGAAACATATTATTAATCCCAGTGATTCACGAAATGATAACAAAAGCTATAGTTATTGGTGTTTTAGTTCAAGAAACCATACATTTAATCAAAATTAAGAAATTCTTCAGCACAGGTATAACATAATAAATGAAATACCAAAGCACGATTCCAGCTGAGGAATGATTAAAATTGTCTTTCATAAAAAAAAAGAAAAACTCAGAATACTCATAAAAAAAGTCATTACCTCCCAGTGGCTGAAGACTAACTGCGGCAACGCCAAACCATTCGTCTTTTTTCGGATCTCGTTGGCGAAATCAAAACTCTCGATGACTGGTAACTCAGCAATCACATGAAATGTTTGAGAACCTTCCTGCATGTCTGCGTGCAAGACCCGGCCATTACGACGACCTAATACAGCATACATTTTACCTGGAAAAAAAAGAGGAATTATAGGTCGAAAAATTTCGGCATACAAGAGGTTTCTGAAATGAACTACTTAAAATCAATCAAAAACAATAATTTACTTAATTTGCTACAGTAACACAGATGACCATAAGAAAAAAATCGTCAAATGTGAGTACTTATCTAGTTCTCCGAAATATTAGAACAATATCCCCATATTAATGCAGTTGAATTAGCCAAATACATTTCCAATATATAACAGGATTATCATTTCGCAAGTGCTATGACTTCCACTGGACTTCCTAAGAATGTTCAAGAGCTATCCGATTTTTTTTCTTTTCTTTTTTTATATTTCCGTGTGTTACATAAAGTGTGTTGGATTTCGCGTTGCCCCGGTGAAGGAAAATATTGCAGAGCATAATGGAACATCTTTAAGACCATCACGCTGATTTAACCTTCTCAAAAAGTTAATAGGAATACATTGCATTAAGTCTATATAGATAGTGTAAAAAAACCTGACATACAAATACTCTATGAATCGCAAATTTCTTGTAAATAATAGAATTTTTGTTTGTTAGTAGAACAATTCCTTTTTTATAAGTCATTCATTATAGGAACTTGCCCATTTACGCCTTGATACCATTTGCAAGTTCCAGGACACACACGATAAGGTTTCATTATCAGATCAGAATTCAATTTGAACTGAAATTTAATATATTGGACATTTTCATTCGTTTAAGTTTTAAGCTGCGCAACAGCAATCGGTACTTAGCATTTATTTGTCGTGTTAGCTACTAAATAAATAAGTCCGCGAAAGAATAAACCGAATAAAACTTCAAATAACTTATAATGGTAGCAACGGCAAAATATATAAAACTGCCTCTCTTGTCACTATTAAAAAAGTCTATTTTATATCTTATCTCCCTTTGAATTCAATATTGGGGAAAAATGATTCAAACAAAAAAGGAGGGTACAATAAAATGTCGCTTTCAGTAGAATGTTAATGAAACAGCATTTTTCAATCTGAAAATGTGCACCAAGTTTATGTTCCATCTTTTAAGAAGAGGTGAAGATAGGCTTGGATCTGGGTTTATTTTATCATTCAAACGTGCATGGCAAGAATTGACTTTACATAGTGATGAGAGAGAGAGAGAGACGATATTAATAATTTACAATTATCAAATAACTATTTTATTGGCATTAAGTTGAATTCGACGTCTAAGAACACCAACTAATCCTTTTTGATGACCAAGTCATAAGCAATCAGTTGCTTCTCTCAAATTGTTTTTGAGGATTCTTTCAGATATGGTATGTTGCAAAGCATGCAGTATGTAATGCTTTGCTAATGATTTTTCTACAAGTATGTTAGCAGACAGTCATTTCCTTAGACTCATTATCGCAGAACGGTTAGCTGAATGCGCGTGGGAAAGTTTTTTATTCTTTTTGACTTTTTTAGGGGGGGGGGATGAGACCGAATTTAATGTCTGAGTAGAACTACGTCAGACAGAGCGTGAGATGTCTTAAGGGTCACACGCTTGTCACATCCGAACGCTCTGTTGACCATAAGATTTTCACCTCTTGGGAACAATCTTGGAAGGGGTACAAACATTACCTACCTTGGTACTTTTCGATGATGTTTTCGAAGCGTATGATAGAATGATTGATGACGAGCCAAGGTAGATTCATGCTCTAAGAATGTTAAAACTATCAGAATAGAATTTCGAGTAAACAACATCAACGTGTTAGATTTGTACTGCATATTGTTTTCAGTCATCTTTTGTCAACAGGAAATGTGTCATCCTGTCTGCATTAACCAGATGAGTCATAAAAGAAATAAATTGAATATAATCAAATACATTCTCCCATTTTTTTTCTAACAGATTCTATCTCTTAATATAATGAAAAAAGAGTTACACGCAGAACCAGATGTACTTTCATTTCAACGATAAGAAGTATTGAGAGGGGAAATATCCATGTGTGGCAATGAGTCTTCATGAAAACATTAGTGGAAATGTATTTACTGTTTATTAATACATATATTTTACTTACAATATGATGCTAATAATAGTTACATACAACTAAAATGATTGTGAATAATTTCTTGAATGAAGTCATCTCTGTTTATGTGGAAACAAATATCAAGAAATAACCAACTCCGTTACGTATTTCATATAGCAGGCGTATTCGTTAAAATCTAATTTTGTTCTCTAATTTATTCAATAAACCTTTTGAGTAGGTAAATAAAAATAACGTTATAATAAAAAAATACAAGGGATTTTCTTACCCCCCCAAACAAATATTGAAATAAAATCAAAGATTTGTGTGTGTGAAATCTATACTTAAGGTTGCTTTTGCATTACCGTGAAGAGCATGATCCAGCTTCGAAATTCTTTTTCAGATGTAAAAAAAGGTCTTCATTAAATATTTAATTTTCCCTCGGAAAATAGGCATATTTATTTTTAATCGAATTTTCCTTTTTTCCCACAAGCATCTCCTTTCATTTTAAGAGCTTTATTTAAAAATGCCATTGAGATTATCCATACCTTTATTTCATCGCACGAAATTTAAAAGTATTTCCGTCACCATGGTTCAAAATTACGGATCGGGCCCAAAACCCCTGTAATGGGATATGTGACGTTAAAATCTCTCACTCATTCACAAAACTCAGCATCATTAATGGATTCAAAAATAATGAGTAAAAGAACTCTAAATTTAAGATCGCAAAGTTTTCAAGGATATTTGGAGGATCTGAGACAAAAGAGTGTAATATATGAATCAGGAAGATTTATTTGTTTCATTAAAAGGAATATTCCAACAGGAAATATTTCACAGGATGGAGAAATGCCCCGTGTTCGAATTGAGGTGTGAGCAACGGTTCTTAAAAATAAATACTACAATTATAGAGAATGTTTTTTTAAAATTTAAAGGTTAATCTTTAAATTTAGTACTTACGGAATGTTTCTGATATATGAACACAAAACGTGATAAACGGATATATTATATTAGATAGAAAATTCTGTACATTTTACAGTTTTTCTTTGATAAAGGCGAAAATGCAAGCCAGGCGGCTGAAATTGTGAATGGTGTTTATGGGGATACTCTAAGAGATAATTACGCGCAATTTTGGTTTCGTCGATTCCGTTCAGGCATTTTTGATGTTAAGATGCACCTCGCACAGGTAGGCCCGTCGTTGAAAATGTCGATAAAATCACACAAATAATCAAAATTTACCAGCATGTTAGTAGTCGTAGCATCCCCCAGGAGCTCAAGGTCGACCATAAAACATGTTTAAACCATTTGCGCAAAGTTGGATTCAAAAAGAAGCTCGATGTTTGGTGCCAACCATAACACCAAAACAAGATGGATCGAATTTCCATCTGCGAAGCCTTGGCCAAAATGGAATGAAATCGATCTTTTTTAAATGGATAGTGACTGCGGATGATAAATGGTTCATATACGACAATATTGTACGAAAACGATAGTGGTCAAAGCACGGTGAAGCAGCTGAAACGGTATCGAAACCAGGACTAACGGCCAGGAAGGTTCTACTGTGTATTTGGTGGGACTGGAAAGGAATCATTTATTATGAGTTGCTACCGTATGGCCAAACACTAAATTCAGATCTCTACTGTAAACAGCTGGACCGCTTGAAGCTAGAAATTGACCAGAAACGGCCAGAATTGGCTAACAGAAGTGGTGTTGTGTTCTATCAGGACAACGCCAGGCCACACACGTCTGTAGTGACTCGCCAGAAACTCTGGGAGCTTGGTTATGAAGTTTTAATGCATCCCCCAAACAGGCCCGGGACCTGGCACCAAGCGATTACCACCTTTTTCTCGCATTGCAAAGCTCCTGAGTAATAAGAATTTGGGACCAAGAGAAAATTGTGAAAAATTACTAGATTTTTTGGGGCCAATAAGGACCAAGACATCTATGAGGGAGGCATTATGATGCTTCCTTTAAAATGGCAACAAATTATACAACAAAACGGAGCATATTTGACCCAAATCGGACAATCCGAAATGTTAAATAAAGTCTTGAATTTCATGCAAAAATAATAGATTTCTTTTCCCCCCAACCTTACATATATAAGCACGATGTAATCACACGATCTTATATTTATATTGGGGATTTTTCTCTGAAAATGGTTCTTTCTTCGGTTCTGTTGTTTGACGAATGGCAAACATAGCCTCAAAGAAAACGTACAATATTAATTATTAAGTGCTTGTTATAACTATATTCTATTCCATCAATCTTGTGTTCCTGTTTAAAAACAAGTATGTTACAAGCATAAAAAAATTTAAGTAATTAAAAATCAGCGACGACCTTTCCCAGCTTTTATTTTTATTTTACCACGTAGTATATAAGAAAAGAACCTCATTTGTTTGCAGTATCGCGCCCCTATTTTGATTCCAGGACACGAACGGTATAAACTGAGCATGATCGCTCACAAATAAAAGGTGTGACGGTCTTTACCGTAAAATTTTTTTATCACGCCGTGCCGCGATTTATTAACTGGATTCTCTTCGGTACTCCATCACCTTGTCTTTTGAAGGCGAGGTAGAAGAGAGAGAGAGAGAAGGGTGGGGCAAGAGATTTCCCCACCTAAAAGAAGTATTTCGGCCAGCCATCGTAATAAACGTCGCGATATCCGGTGGAGGGGAAAAGGGTGAAGGCCTAATGAAGCTGGAAGAGCGTTGTTTACTTCGGGGGACGCCCCACACCCGCCAACTGGAAGGGCCCTGAGGGCCGGCCAGCCCAGCCCCCGTACTCCTAGCACCCCGTAATTTGCTCAAGCTAAGGAGGCCACCCAAATCCATGACGATTCGAGCCAGGATTTTACTTTTTTTTATATTACACATCGCAGCTTAATTTCGTTGATGCATTTTGCCCGTTGGCAAACAACCAAAACTTTTTAAATTTTAAAAAACTGGTCGGGGGATGGATTTATTTAGAATAAGGGTTTACAGAAAGCCCCGGCAATTTATTTTTTTTGAAATTTTTTAGAGTTTTAGCAAAATTTTAAATCAATCGGTGTATTTTTGAAGTTGTATGCATATCTTTTTTTAAATTTCCCAAATGGGTATATTTGAATGATTGGAAAAAAGAACCACAAAAAAACACCCAAATTTAAAAATTTTTTTAAATATTTCATTGCTCATATCTAAATACTTTCGTGAAAAAAAGACCCAAACCAAAATATTTTTGGGAATTTAAGTTTTTCTCTCCATAAAAATTTAAAAATTATTTTTTTAAAACAAAAAGCGAATAAAAAAAAATATAAAAAAATAATAAATTTTTTTTTCCAGTTCTAATCAGTTTTTTCTTCATTTTCCGGAAATTTAAATTTAGCTTTTTTCTGGGACAGTTAGTCATACATTATGGGGGGGACTTTTAAGGGCGTACTTTTTTGGGCTACTGGGGTTTTTGGCCGGCCCTCGAAATTTTGAACCACGGTTAAGCGAAAAGGACAACACCTGAACTCCCCCCTGCCCAACTTTAAACCCCACCAATGGGGGGGGAAGTCAAGCTCTCGGAAACGTATCACCCCACACGGCGGGTTTTCCCAGTGGTTTTGGCCGAATTCATGACACGCCGGCCAAGTTCCCGACCACTAGGGCTACCGCGTCACGTTTTTAATGGCTCGAACTAGAACACATGACACCCCCGGAAAAAATTGTGATTTAAAACACCGGCCAAGGGCCCCAAACCCTCGAGAACAGAAGGGGGTAAAGGGGTTTGGGCACAACTGTGAAGTTTGTACTTTTTAAAAAAAAAATTTTTTGCCCCAGGAACAAAAAAAAAAATTTTTTTTTTATAATTCTGATATTTAAATTTTGCAGTAGATGGTATTAAAAAAAGTAAACAAAAACATGAAGGGCACCCAATAAAAAAGGGGCAATTTTTACTACAAATTTTTTATTTTTATTTCCCTACTTTTTTTTTGGCATTCGGGTACTTCTACTTCGTTAATTTATCAATCAAAGTCGACGGAAAACCCAAACCCAAAATTTTTTAAATTTTTTTATTGCAATTCATAAATCTTGGGGGGGGGAAAAATTTTTGATACAAAAATTTATATAGTTTAAAAAATATATATATTTTTTAAAAATACATTTAAAACAGTGATATTTAACCCCGGGCCCCCGGCCTTTTAAGGGGCCCTGGCTGGGCCCATTGCTCGGGAAAACTCAGTATTCATGAAAATTTGGGGGGAAAAATTTTTTTTAAAAAAATCAAAAAATCAAATTTTTGCTTTCGCTGTAAATGTCGTGGGTGTGGGGTTATTTTTCTAGTAGTGATAATAACAACGGGGGATGCGAACCTTTTTGAGGGGAACTAATTTTTGATTATCTTTCATATCTTGCAATAAAAATATTCGAAAAAAAAGTAGACTATCTAAAGACACTGAAAGATATTTTGTAGTAAAAAACAACGGTTCCGTTTTTTTTGGGATTTTTAAAAATTCTTTTTTAAAAATACGAATAAACGGGAAATCTTTCGGAAACTTTTTGGATTTTTTCGGGGGTTTAAATAAGCTTTTTGAATAATTTTTCCAGAAAAAGGTGTTTTGCCCTGGTAATATCACGGTGGTAAAAAAGGCCCCCTTAAATTTTGTTTTTTTTAAAAAAAACCCCCCTTAAAAAACCGTTTACGTTTGCAAAAATTGTGAAAATGGGGTTTTTAAAAATGAAAAAAAATTTTAAAAAAAATTGGCCCAAAAATAAAAGGAAAAAATAAAAATTTAAAAAAAAGCAAAAATATGGGCTTTTTTTTTGATCCTTTTCCCCAAATTTTTAAATTTAAGGGGTTTTTTTTTTAAAAACTTTTTCCCCCCCCCCAATTCTCTTTTCGGCCCGCTTGGAAATGGTCATCATATTTTATGGGGCCCGGGAGCAAAAAAAAAAAGCTTTTAAAAAAGAAATTAAAATAAAATTTAAAAAAAGAAATTTTTAAAAATGGGCAAATTTTTTTCCCAAAAAAGAAGTGAAAACCCAAGGCATAAAAAATTACAAAAAAAGAAAAGGGGTTTGGAAAAACCTTTTTAAATTTGGGGCACCTGCCCAAACAACGCGAATAAAAAATGTTGAAGAAAATTCCATGTTTGGTGAAAATGGGTTTATTAGTACCGTAAAATGTTTGTTATATAAGGAAATCGTCATTGAATATGTTATTTTTTAAAGAAGGACCCAAATTTTTCATCTTTTAAAAAATTAAAAACTACAATAAAAATGAAAAACAGGCGAAATCTTTTCAGGGAAATTATTTTTTTTTTCCCAACCAGGGGTTAAATTTTTAAATTTCGGGGGGGCCATTGTTTTCAAACGCAAACCCTTTTAAATTATTTTTTAAATTAAATTTTCCCAAAAAATTGTTTTCTTGTTTGGTAACGTCGCATTACGAAAAAAATTGATGGCTAAAAGATGAGCCTCTTAATTTCTAACTATATTTAAAAAGTGAGGGAAGGACGACATCAAAAGCCCCCCTTTTTTCCCCAAAGATCAATTTTTACTCAAAGGGAAAATACCCTTAAAAAAAATTCCCGGGTTTCCTTTTCCCTTTTCTAACTTTTAAAGGTTTACCAAATTTTTCATAATTTTTTTTTGAATTATTACTTAAAAAAGGGATATACAAAAAACAAAATATAATTTTGGGAAATTTAAATTTTACAGCTGATTAAATTTTAAAGATTTTCCCTCCCTAAAAAAATTAATTAAAACCTTTTTACAAAATAAATAGTAAAAATCTTTTTTCTAAGGTCTTCATTAACATCCCAAAAAAAAGCCAAATTTTGACTTAAAAACGGGACAAAAATTTTTCCCGAATCCTTTAAAACCTTTTTTGTTTAAAAAAACTATTCCCCCTTCCCCCGCTAAAATCCCTCATCGGGGGAACCCGTGCTGCCCCAATATTTTTGGAAAAAAGGGATTTAAAGGAAATTCCCGTTTAAAGTATCGTCAAAATATTTGTAAAATTTTTGTTGCGCAATTTTAAAAGGGTAAAATTGATACTTATAAGTACCGTCGGTAGATAAAGGTTTAATAGGACTCTTAAAAAAAAATAGTAATAAAAAATAGATATATAGTAAAAAATGTCGATGAAAAAAGGGAAAAGGGGAAATTTTTTTTTTTTAACTATTAAAACACACTGGTTTTTTTTTATAATAAATCAAATTTTCATTTTTTTCTTTTAGATTTTTATTTCCACCTTTGCAGCTGGAAAAAGATTTCGGAGGGGGTTTTAAAATTTTTTTAATTAGGCTCGAAAAATTTGGTAAAAATGACAAGAGGGAAAAAAGGGGGCTAAGGGATGGGCAAAAAAATAAGGAAACTAAAAAATTATTTGAATATGGCCCCGGGGATTTAAGCCCCATGGCAAGATCAAAGGGGGATGGGAAAAAGTAAATGGGGTGGGGTTTTGGGTTTGTTAGTCAAAAGAAAACCCCAAAAAAAAAACCTTGAACTTTTTTTAAAAAAGGGAAAACTTTGGGCCCTTTTTAATTCAATTTCCAGGGAAAATTTCAACCCTTTATTTAGTAAATTTTTCTTTTGTTAAAATTTGGCGCCCAGGGAAAAAGGGGTTTTTAAAAAGCAAAAGATGCAATTTTAGAATTCAAAATTGCTTTTTTGTAAATATGTTTACTAGAATAAATTAGGGGAAAAAAAGGGGGGTGTGGAAAAGTCAGTTGGAAAAGATTTTTCGTAACGGGAAATAAAAATTTTACACCGAAGTTGAAAATCAAAAAATTTTCCTTTTTCCCATTAACCAAAAATAATGCCCTAAAAATTCATAAAAAAAAAGAAAAAATTTAAAAAAAATTTTTTTTTTTTAAAAAAATTTGGGAAAAAGTTTTGATTTTTTCCCAAGATTTAGTAATAAAACTTCATTATTTTTAAAAATTTTTCCCAAAAAAAAGGAAAAATTTTAAATTTAAACCAAACCGAAAGCAACATCGTTTAAAAATGGGAAAAAATTTCCAAAAAGGAAAAAAATCCCCTACTGTTTTTCGCCAAAAGTTTGGGAGGTTACATTTATAGGGGTGGTTTTTTTGACAGCGCACTATTAATGCAACACGGGGGTACTGGCGGGGGAAATTCGTAATTTTTAGCCCCGATAAAATTTTCCGGGCATCAACCTCTCACACGGGAGATCTTTCAGTGGCACAAGGGGTCGAATCCGTGGCCCGGGCCCCTTAAACTCGTGACCTTTTGGGCACTGGTATCCCACCCCCCAGAATGTATGGGGTTTTTAGTCGACTAATACAAAAAACGTGGGTTTTTACGTTAAAAAAAAACCCTTCTTAAAAAAAGGGGTTTTATTAATATAAAAATTTAAATTTTAAATTTAATTTAAATACCTTATTAATATGGAAATTTTTTAAAAAAATGAAAATATTTTAAAAAAAATCATATTTTTTAAAAAAACATTTTCGGGCTTTCCATCCCAAAATCATGGGAATTTTTTCCCTTTTTTTAAAAAAATCTTTTTATTTCTATCCTGAATGATAATGGGCCCCCAAGGGAAAAAAATTTTGAGATTTTATTTAGGATAGCTTTGTGGGAAAAGTCAACCCCCGCGTTCCCCTTTATAAAAAGTAACAAAACATTTTTTTTTTTAAATTCATGTGTTTTGGGCATCAATTATTTATTCAAATTAAGGGGGGGACGATGTTTGAAAACGTTTCCGGTTTTTTATTACCACGATCCGGGGGGTTGCCGTGACAAAATTAATTTCCACCCATTAAACCTACGTTTTTCAAAAAAAAAACGTCAGCCGAGGTGGTGAATCGGGTTAGCGGAAGGGGAAAAGGGAAAAAAATAGTTCAATTCAAAGGGGGAAGGAACCAACAAGACCCAAAAATCCTTTTCCAATTTTGTGAAACCCTTTGGGGGGCCCCTTTAGTTAGTTACATATAAATTCTTTTGGGGCCACAAACGGGGGCTTTTTAATTTTCCCCGTCGCTCATCTACTTTTCAAAGGGTAAATCTATTCTTACCGCCCATTTTTTCCTTAGAGGAAAAAAGGGGTGAAACTTTTTTTTTTCTCCCCCTGAAGATCCGAAAACCCTGGGGGATGGCGTTTCTCCCTTTTCCGGGCAAAATTGAAGATGATAAGATTTAAAGGGCAGCGGAAAAAAAAAAATCCCTCAGGGTTAATTTTTCAAATACTTTAACGGGAAAATCGCCCCTTCCAAAAAACCGCCGTAAAAAAAAAAATAGAGGATTAAAAGAGGTTGGTGTTACATTTGGGGGGCTCAAAGGGTTATATCTGGAAAGGAATTTTTTCCCACAAATTTCATATTAGAGTGCCCACCGTGAGAAATAAACGAACCGGGGAAAAATTTCCCCGGCCCGGGTTCTCCCGGAATAGAGGAGAATAGAAATAAATTTAACAAAACCATTTACCGTTTTTTTTTTTTTTTTAAAAAGCGAAAAAAACCATTTAGAAAAAAAATTTTAAAAAATTTTTGTTAAATGCTTAGGGGGCAAATTAAAAAAGAATGAAATAAAAAAATAAAAAAACTGGGTAAAAAATTCAGAAGAATGAAAAATGTACACCTAAAAAAAAAAGAAATAAGTTTTTGGGGTAAGAAAAAAAGATGAAAATATGGTTGAAATAAAATATATTCATATATAAAAGGAATGAATATTAATTTATGTGCGTATAATTTACAACATTAATTTTATTCTTAAAGTGTTAAAAGCATAAAAGGCAAGAAACGAGCCGTTTGACAAGTATTTTTTTGCTATCTGGGTGCTAATAATGTACGACAACCGAATGTTAACCGACTTTTGACATTAACCCTTTGTCTATCGACGGTACTTATAATGTACCATTCACTTTAAAATAACATAGAATAACCAATTTCACGCGAATATTTTGACGATACTTCGCAGGAATATTCTTTGAAATCTACTCTACCAAGGTATATGGCTGCACGGGTTCTGTGATGAGTATTTTAGCGGGGAAGGTGAATAGTTTTATAGCAGAAATTGCGTTTTGATTTTTGTCCCGAAAAAATAATTAATGTCAAAATTTGTGTCATTTTTTTTTTTTGGTATGTTAATGAAGATCTTACAAAACGATTTGACTATTTATTTTAAGTGAACAGTGTATATAATTAATTTTACAGTTGAGAGAGAATATCTTTAATTAATTAATCAGCTGTAACGAATTAAATTTCCCAAAGTTGAGTATTTTGTTTATATATATCCCTTAATTTTCAATGTAATAATTCAAAAAAAAAGTAGCATTAAAAAAAACTGCAGTAAATCATAATAGCGGTAGATAAAGGGTTAATTTGGATCAATTGTGAAGCTGATATTTCATAATTTTAAACAACAAATGCTCTCTCTCACACACACACTAATAATTTAAAAAACTGATAATTATTCCTCAGGCATTATTTACTTAACAGAGGAATTATTTACATAAACAAAGTGATTATAATTCAAGTTAGTCAGTTCACAATTTTTCAGTTTTCACTAATAAGCAGAATTCACCGAACGATAGATTTTCTAGGAGTAGGAAAATGATGTGGGGAGGGAGTGGGAAGTCAATACAAACGCTTATATACAGTGATGCACACAACGGGAAGAAGGGGGTTACTCCTCCCGTAGTCCAACATTTAAAAAAACTTTTACCATGGAAATTACTTCTCAGCGCCCTCATCTACATGCCTTTTAGAATGTAGCCCCCAAAGAGGCCTGTGTACACGCCACTGCTTATTTATATATTTGCAATCAGTCACTAGAGTACGGGTGATGTAAAAGTTCGTACTAATAGATTTTTGCTGCAAAGCGGGTATCACATAAATAACAAAAAAGTTTTATTGAGCAAAACAAAGTATGGATTTATTTCGATTTTACTAAATGACCAAATTCCAGTGAAATTCACAACCCAACCGCAATATGTATATAAAAAAAAAAACAATTATATTCTTGCAATAAATCAGAAAAATATTTTACAAAATCAACAAATTAATCAAATCAATATTTCAGAAAACGCTTTGCTAATGGACATGATATGAATGTTAAGAACAGGCACGCGAATACACTTTCTTCCTATTTTAAGTATATTAATTGCCGATATCTCGGAAAGTGAAATGTTCCAGTTTGATTGTTATAAATCCCCAAGATGTTTCTATCATGTCACTATGAAAAACTTTCCTGAATATGTTAACAGCCAGAATACTTGACATCCATATTCGAGACATGGTTCAAAGGCACCATAGTACCAACAGTGCAAAATCATTTAAAGATTAAAAAGCATTGAAGAAAAAGCTAAATTGCTTGGCAATTATCTAGCACATCCATCTGCAGAAATTCTGCGTTAATCGGATAGAAAGATAACCTTATTTTTCTTGCCTAAAAATATGATATTCAAGATAAAACTATAGATCAGCGCATCGTCAGTTCCTTTAAAAGTCATTGCAGATATGAGTTAATCGAATTTGTTCTCACAGGAATGATTATGGATTACCCTAAGAACCTGAAGGATGCTTTTTATTTAGCATCAGATGTCTGAGGTGTTGTAAAATTAATCTTCTATAGCGGATATAAAACAATAAACTCGATTTTCATTAAATATTTAATTTGTCAAAAAGTAAAGGTATTATTATTTTTTTCATGATAAAGTGGAGCCACACAGAAAATTCATATAACTTATGTTATCACTCAATTTATGACTGAAACTTGTGGTTTATAGTAATCATGGATTCAAACTACTGCATTTTAATGGCGTTACACTGCAAAAATTTTTTTAATAAAATTCCTCAAGAAATGATGTCGCTTGTAATGTCATTAACAAAGTACTTCTATCCCCCCCACCTCTGTCAATTTTTAATTCATCACTTATTATTTTGCCATATTTCACTCCCTTCGATATATTTTGAATAAGTTTTTCTCATCTTATATCCTTCGTTCCAATTCATAACTTGTTTGGATATCCCTTTAATACTGAATGCGTAGAGATAAGAAGTAAGAAAAAAATAATTTATGATTAACCTGAAGACTTGATTTATACTTCAGAATAGAATAGCTGGAGACGTTTTGTACCTAATGACATTTTGGCGCCCTTTCGAATAGACACCACCAGTTTGAAACCACCTGGAAAACCGCCCGAACGATTAAAACACTCTACGTCAAGCCACCCCCTCCGTAAGTACTGCCGGAACTGAGGCGGCAACATGCCGGCGTGCAGGGTAACGTTGCGTTGAAAGTACTAGGAAAAATTCAAGATTTGCACAGGACCAAAACAGCGGACATCCTAGCGTGGTGTAGAAGACGAGAGGCGTCAAGCTTACCACCTGAGTGATCACACTATCTGAAAGCATCCCGGTTGATTGAAGGGTTCTCTTAATCGACCCGCAACTAACACTACGCGTGGAAAGTAAGGAAAGAAAAAAAGACCCCACCTGGACGTGGTCGGTGTGGCGTAAATATTTAGAGTGAAGATGAAAAAAATGAAGAGGAACAAAAACGGTTGTCAAAAGGAGATATGCGTTCTGTAGAGTTTCTACACAGATTTTTGGGTTAAAAAAAATCGGTTTTTTTTTTATTTACAATCAAGAAAGTTTTAAAACACAGTATCCGGAATTTTTTTCAATAAGGAATAATTTAAAAATTACATGAATTATAAAATTATAATACTATGTTGATTATACTTGCTTTTGGTCGCACAGTGGCCCACAATAGTCCCACCTTAGTTGGTTACATTAGAGCGAAGACGGCGGCGTCGTGCTCTTAATGCCAAGTAGCGATACCGTGCAGATGCCTACCTGTGTGGCACCATCCAGGTGACAGTACCACTTATTTGGAATTGATTCCATAACCGGGAGACCACTTTCGGGCCACTTATAACCATCGAGCCACCTCCGCTTGAGACTAGCCAGCTTCAAGCCAGCCAACGACTCTCCATTTAAAAAAATCATCTAAACGATTATGATAACTTTTCATTAAAAATAAATCTTTTGTTTTTGAATTTTGGAGGAAAAAATTTCCTAGGAATGGTTACAATCAGTTTTTACAAAAACCCGCGAAATACATCTTTTTCCCTAAACTGGAGATTATATTGTTCCCCGTTTTAAAAAATTAAAAATAAAAATTTATTTTTAGGGGTATTTTAAAATATACGAAAACAGTTTCTTTTTTTTGGAATTATGTAAACATACATGGAAAATTTACGGAATACCCATGAAATTTTTTAAGGCTTTCAATAAAGGGGTAGTTTTTGGGTACGATTAACTTGTATAATTTGTGAATAGATTTATTAAAAAAAAATAAAAATTTTTGGGAAATTTAAAAAGAATAAAATTTCTTTTTTTTTCACCATTTTTTCGGGAAACAATATTTTTCGACCTCCCTTTCGGTTCTTATCCAAAATCTAACCATGCGCTATGGGTCATCGTTATTACAGAAATTTTTTTATCACTTAAAAACTTCGTAATAAATGATAATCAGATTGCAAAAGGGCCATGGAGTACAAACTTCTCAACCAAGTTTTTAAAAATTTTTCGTGTTTTAAAAGATGTATAAAGACGCACCACACGGGGGTTTACTTTTAATACTAGTAGAAGTTATAGTTGTAATTTCATGCCAAATCAAATATCGACTTCGAACAAACCCCAAACGTTTTTTTGGTGCAATGCATTTAACCTTTTAGTGATTCTTGGTATAGTTATAAGACATCAACTCAATTATGAATTTTATTTTGTTATAAGAAGATTATGACGGTCGACTACATTGGTCATCTATAACTGATAAATCACCAGAATCGAAATTTTTTAAAACCGATTCTGACACGAACGTTTCTTTATAATCAAAAAAAAAACCTTATGTTTTTAGTGAGCTCGCCATTTTTTTCTTTTGAAGAAAATAAAAAAAGTAAAATATATGGAAAATATTTATTTTTATATTTAATGTTAAAATTAACCGGACACAAACTTATACAAGGTATTTGTTTCGATAATAACCTAAAAGTGTCGATTACCAAACCTCAAAAGGAATATATATATATAACATTGATAGAAGACAACAAAACAAAGAGACAAACCTTTTTACAGAAGGCTTCCACTTTATGGGGGAAATGATTTTACTTTTTTTTATCTAAGGATTTTTGAGGTTTGCTTTATCTGTTTGATTTTCGACAATACTTTAGCCCCAAATTTTCATGAAAGTAAACTTTTTCAGTATTGTCATGCAAATTTTCCATTTCTTTTGAACCGTTTTCCGTTCACTGTTCTTAGGTTCCATTTTCCTAAGGTTCGTTTTAATAAACCGGAAGCACAAAAAATTCCCCGGAAGTGTTTGGGGGGGTTTTACGTATTTGATCAACTGGGATGCACTTTATTCCTGTTTCTGATTCTTCCTTTGCTAAAGTGGCTCCTTAAACGTGTGACTAGAGCTTTTCTCCATATGAAGCTCAACTTTATCAGGGCTTTCCATATTTCAGGTTGGTTTTTTTTAAAAAAATTTGGGTTCTAAAATATTCTGCTGTTATAAGTGAATTAATTTGGCTTTACTTGGCTTTTTTTATTTTAATTTGTCGTTGAAAATCCTGTAATTCATGAGCCCTTTGGAATTTCTCACCGGGACCATTTCCCGTCAGTTGAGCAATAGAAAAATTTATCTTCTTTTTTCTACATACTTAAATATGTCCATTCATCGTTTTTTAAAAAATTTTCCCTTTTTTAGCAGTAGGTGTCCTTTCAGTTTTCAAAAAATTTTCTTTTTTTTCCCGCAATAAAGTTTTAAAAAAAAAGGAAAAAAGGGGTTAAAACTGAACTTTTAAAACCCAAAGGATGATTTTTCTTACAGTTCCAGAAGACATTCCCAGTTTCTCTGAACCTTTTTTGGGATTTTCTTTCAGGACGGGCTTTACTTTTTTTTATAGGCGTTTTGAAAGTCTTTTTAAAAGTTTCGTGGTCTGTTTTCATTTTTTCTTTCCCTAAAGCTTTTCCGTTTAAATTTAATATATTATAAATATTTTGATTGAAATGCCCCAATTTTTAACCGTTTTTTTGTTAAAACAAATATTTCCTTGAAACGTAATTATGTAACCTTCAACTATATATGATTTTTTTGGGGGCCATTTTCAAAATAAATCTTTTATTTTACATTCAATCAAAAAAAAAACCTTACAGAAGTTTTCAAGTTGCCAAAAATTTTTTCTAAAAAGCAAACGAAAAAGAAATTTCAAAATCGTTTCCCTAAAATGAACGACCTTTCATATTTTAAAACTGAATTTCTTTCTTTTCCAATCCCCCCGTTCAGATCAAAAAGAATGATCTGAATTATTTTTTATGGAAGTTCATGGATTCCCTCTCCTTCCTGAAATCTTTTTGCGAAGGGTTCCTAGATAATTGGTCTAAATAAAAGATTTTAATCTAATTTCAACAACGGGAGAGAGAAAATTACTGTAAAGATTAACGAGAATCGAATTAAAGCTTTTTTTTTCTCTTTCTGATACGCATGGCACCAATCTCTCCAATTAAACACAGTGGCCAGATGGAGTCGTATTTATTCTTTAGTTTATTAGATGTCAGAGGTAAAATATAACAAGTCACAAATCGAGACAAACTTCTTTTGCATTCTGACCTACCGGCAGATGGTAAGCCGACATAGAACATAAATCAGACGAGAAAACTTTGTTTCAACAACTGACACATGACCGCCCGCAATGTCAACAATCCGAAAATAATCTTTATGATCTCGTATTGAGAAGGCCCGTTTTGCCAACTCAATCACCAAAAAAACAGTTGCATGGCCGGCGAATATGGGCGTTCATTCTGGTAGTCTTTTATCAGCAAAAATCGGATGTATTTCCGCCTCGAGCCATTAATACCGGGTAGAGATAATAATAAAAAAAAATGCCAATCATTAATCAAATCAAACAGCAGGAAAGAAATAGGAGGAATATTCAAGGAGAACGCATGGGGAGTTCCTAAAACAATTTTTCAACGTTTTACTGCGAAAACCATAGTTCCGTGGAGTATTAATAAATGATGCATAGACACAGCTGAATATCTATACTATTATATTTATATAAAATCTCTGCTATATCAAGATATCTTAAAAATTTTTTTTTAAATTTAAAAACTGTGTCTCAACTTTAGAAATTTAACTATCCCAAAATTGCTGTATGCAAAATTACAATTAGTTTAACAGTAAGGTGTTAATCTCAGTACTTCTACAATTGATAAAATTATAAACAGCGATGATATTTTGTAAGAAATACTGGATTTTGAAATTAGCAGAACATTTTCGGACAGATTTTTATTAGATGAATCTGTGTTTAAATGCCTCAGAAAATTATCTTTGATTGTTCCAAACATATTTCAGTGTTTTTCTGTTATAATATAAATAGGTCAAACAATTTTTTTAAATAGATAAAACATTATACAATTTTCGGCATAATGTTTTAAAACATATGAAATCTACCATATATATGTATCATATATTTGCAAATTTATATATGTATTTTGTATCCCCCTCATATATTATTTATACCTCAATATTGCCTCATCATACCTTATATTATCTCATATAATTATATTTTTTAAAAAGCTAATAGTTTTGTAAAATAAACAAACACTGAAGAATTTAAAGATAAAGAAAATACAAACCACCCAGCTTACTTCAAATTACTTTATAAGTGCTAATTGATGCAATAGTGTTACATAAAAATTATAAAATTAACGAGACTACTAAGCAAGACAGTTTTTTTTTAAAAAAAAAGAAGTTCCAAAACAGACTAAAATTGTACATCGAAAGTCCTCAAGCTTGCTATAAATGACTTATGTTTTTATTTATCAGAAACATCCATAACCTCTCTGTGATTCAATACGCTTGAATAAAAACTAAATTTGTTTTGTATAATACAAATACAATAAACAACCCATTAAACTTAGAAGTATAAAATGCTTACATTTTTATACACTTTAAAAAGAAATTATAATTTTTCTGACCAGGGGTCGGCAACCTTTTAGCTCTGGCGTGCCAAACCAATGTACCAATATGATTCAGCGCGCCACACAGTAAAAAAAAGTTTGAAACATTTCGATTCCCGTGATAATGCATGCAGACTTAAGAGAATGGAGGTCAATAATATAGATTTACAGTTTTAATATACATTAATTTCGCATCATTTAAAGAGATTTCTTAACATAAAAATAAACCGCATAAAATATATTTATTACTTCAAGAAAAATTGTAAAAAATTAAAATAAAACATATTTATTAAAATAAGATTTATACAACATAAAATACAAATATTTTCCTTCATTATAGTTAAATGAAGAAAAAAAAAAAAAAAAGAACTTAATGCTTGTGCCGTTTTATTTTCATATCACACACACACAAAGTCAGGGGTATAATTTAAAACTTTCAATTTGTCACTGACTTTGTCACAAACTTTCTGAGCATTCAGTTGTTAAACAAGTTATTTGCGGACTCGAAATATTTTTCATATGAGGAAATATTTTTTACTTAGATATGTGGAACCAGAAGCGTAAAGCAGAGTATATACAATTTTCTCTCTTCAAACAATTAAATCGCTCCGGCAATGACATTCAATAATTTACAAAATAACTGTAAATTTAATTTTGGAGTTAAGTGTTTTTCGTAATTCCGTAATTGTCCGTATTCTGAAGATGTTTGTTAAATAAGATCCATTGCAAATTTACCAACTTCCATCCACTCAAATATTGACAAATTTGTGGAGTAGCGCAGAATAGTACTGAGAATTGCACCGCGTGCCACAGATTGCCAACTCTTGTTCTAGACAATTAAAACTTCGCTTAAACATCGCAACTTATAATATCAAGTTAGCTTTAATAAATACACAAAACTGAAAGTTTTTGGCCTTCCAATTTCAAAACAAGATTAGTTGTAGAAAGACGAATTGTTGCAGAAAAGCAAAATATCACGATATAATCCACTGGTGCTACAGGAGTAGAATTTTTTATTAGAAACGATAGGCGCAATTTCTCAACTTAAAAAACTTTAAAGAATACATCAAGTTATGTTAATTTTTGGATTTTCGACGATATGGAGACAACATTATAAATATTATGTTACTTAGCATTTTTCACCTTTTTGCATTTCAGTTCGATCTCGTAAAGTTACTAGAAAAAAATATTTTACCCAAAATTTGATTCATAGATTTAAGAACAAGTTACAGTTTTCGTAATGACTTTGCATAAAGACATTATACAAAGTGACACTAATTGATTTAAGAAAATTTAATACGAATAAATGAAAGTTATTTTCGAGTTATGTTAATAACTCTAAGCACACAAGTAAGATGGATATAAAAAGATACACGAGTCAATATTATGAATTATCGATTTGAGACAATTGCGAAGCACATATTTTAACTTTCCTTTCAACGCGAAAAAAATCAAAGATGAGTAATTTTTAAAATTTCCCCCGAAAATTTCCTTATTCCAAAGAATTTAAATGTATCAATATGATTTAGTTTTCATATTTTTTAAAAAATTCGTCGTGTTTAGTTATGAAATCTACAATGTAAATTACGTTTACACTGATTGTTTCAAGAACTTATCAAAGTGAACCAATTTCTAATCCCTTTAAATCTCTTACGAGAAACATTTTTTCTCGGTCTTTTTTAATTCTGATACCTAACATTTTTTGACAATGGGAAACATTTCCCTCATTTTAAAATTGGTGATTGTCGTATTTAATTATAACCTTATCTGCAATTTTCAGTACAGAATGTAAAAATAGAAGGTATGATGAACGCAAATCAGTACAATCTAAAGTATTAATAATAAATCACAAATCAGTAATATAGTTCATCTAGTTAAGACTTTTCATGATAGGTTCACTATCTGTTAAGTTAGAGCAGAGATACTCAACCAGCGGCCCACAGGTGGCCCAACAAACCTTTACCGAGTGGCCCGATCATGACCCGTTGCACTAATTCAATTATTTAAGAATAATGCATTAAAAATTTACGAGGAATTCTATCAATCAATCTCATATATCAATTTTGCTATCGATGTCGTGCTGGTAGGAATTGCGAGATAACTTTTTTTCTTTTTGTAACTGTAACGGTTCGTGATAACAAATAACAGTAAAGTACATACCATTTTAAGTGTGAATCTAATTTTTTATTAACACTCATGTCTTCCAAGCGAAAAATATCGAAAGAATATTTGTTGTTTGAAGAAGATTGGTATCTGAACTATTTAATAGAGAAAAATAAGTAACAATCAACAATTTATTTGATTTGTCGTGAAAATGTTATAGGTAAAAAATTTAATTTTGCTCGTCACTATACCACTAAGCAGTGGCGCACACAAGGGGGTGTCCTAGGAGTCCGGACCCCTCCCAAAGCCCTTGATTATTTTTCCGATTGATTATAATTCTAAGTATTTAGTACGTAAAATTTAATTAAGTACTTGTTATTAATGATTAATTTTATTAATTAATGCTAACTATTCATTCAACAATTAGTTTTTTACTGTTTTTGTTTCCGAAAATCGACAAAATCAAAAGGAGCATGATACAAGAATGGCGGACTTGTGACCTTGGACACCCCCCCTTAAAAAATTTCTGTGTGCGGTACTGCCACTAAGCATAAATCTTTTAACGTCTCTCTCTTTTTTGAGGATCTCTTATACAAGACGAGATAAATTGGCTTTCTTAAAAAAATCTTTGCAATAGCGACGAAATATTGGGGTGAGAAGATATAACTAAATCATTGAAGAAAAAAAATCGAAATAACCCCATAAATGGGTAAAAAAATGCATACCATTTTTTTTCTAGTGAGTTGAGTTTGATAGCATTTAATATAGTTTTAAAATAAAATCCGAAATTACGAGTTTTAATATTTTGATCAATTTTCCTCCTTTAATGTCCTTGATATTATACTATCCCCACCCTCCATTAATCTTAATGTTGCGGCCCGCGTGAAATAGTTGTCACATGTATGTGGCCCCGCGATAAAAAAGGTTCAGTACCCCTGAGTTACAGCCTTTCAATAAAAGAAGTAGATTTGTGTGAGCATATTTTCGAAACTCAAACCAACAACAAACCTTGATGCTTTGGTCCAACTCCATTTTCACAATTTCCACAGACAGTTTCTGGTACGTGGGCGGGTCTCGTTTAAACAAGCCCACTGAAGGTGAACAGAGAACACAAAAATATACAAGTATTTAACCCGGGTTCAGGTTCGGTTAAAATAAAGGTGGAATGAGTTGATGGATGGTTCGGACCAGCTACTAACCTACGTAAGTAGCGAAAGAAATAATAATACCAAAGGGGAAAAAAATAAGGAAAAGAAAAAAAAAAAGTGTTCTCTAAGTGATATGATGAGGTTAGTGCACTTCCTTCGCCCGCGGGTGAGCGAGGTCGCCCAGATCACGGCCACTGGACAGCTTGAGACTTACAAATGCCCTCTTTATTGATGGGTTACATAACTGGCAATTCCTTTCACATACCCCCTACCCCCTTCGCATTCTTGACTCGGGGAAAGTAAAAGCACCAATGAGTACTCCGCGTTGAAATTTTTGTCGATTTGGGGTTTATAACGGGTAATAACTAATATCTAATCGAAAATGACGGTCCACGAAAATAATTATGCTGAATTCTTGAATGAACATGTTTAAAAAAGAATGTGTAATGAACATTTATTTATTAATACAGTGGCGTACGCAGACCACTTTCATGCGGGAGGGGGGAGGGGAAGATATATTAATAAACTCATTTAAGACGAAAACATTGAGGCGTGTAATCTACGCTAATGAGCTAAAAATCTGTTGGCCCATGGAGGGGGTTAACCTTCGCCTTCTTGTGTACGCCACTGTGATATTACCTTTCGTTGAATTTTAATCGACGACCTCGTTTTTAAATAGATTAAGGGGATACTTTAGAAAAGGAAACCTAACTAAATTTTATATCAGGTTCCTACTCTTTTGATCTAAATTCAAAAACGGAATAGAAGCAAAACTCAAGATAAAAGGAGCATTGTTTTTAAAAAATGATATGCATAGTAAAGTCGAATTGCTATCAAAATAAGTAATATATAAAAACCTTCTAAATTATCTTACAATAAAAGTTTAGCAGAAGGATCGGTGAATATTTCTTACATACATTTAGGCAGGTTGTCACATATTGAACATATGAAAAAATTTTAAAGTCAATTCCTACTTAGGTCAACACAAAGAAAATTTTTATTTTTGTTACTTTTTACTAAATAATTACAATTAATATAAATATGTACATAAATATGACAGAATCACAATATTAAGTAGCAAAATAGAAAGCTATTTTCTTTCAATTTTCCATTCTATATAAGGAGTTGGACTATTATTTTGGTTTGTTTGTTCCTATTTATTCATTAATTAAATTTAACTATTCTAATAAAATAGCATAGTAAGAAGAAATCACATTCTCAGAAATAAGGCCATCGGGATTCGAACAGGTGATGGAATTCGAACCCACGACCTTTGGATTAGAAGTCCAACGTGCTATTCATCGCGCTACAGGGACACAACGAGCGATTTTCCTTTCTATGCATGCTGTTGGGACTGTTATTTCTGTTACTATTTATTCATTAATTAAATTTATTTAATGAGTTAATATTTGAATGTCATTCACTACAAGTTTTAAAAAATATATTTGAACTTGAGTGGATGAATAAAAAGTATTTTATTAACGATTGAAAATTTGAGTATATATAGGGAGAGTGTGAATTAATAGTAGGAACTGAGAGAGAAAAACATTAAGAATGAATATTGTTTAAGCATTCATAAGAAGCAGGGATACTAAAATGATATTTTATAGGAAAATCTAAACAAGATTACAAATCACACCACAATTTTTAAAGAATAATACATCCGTCCCTTAAAATATTTACATCCCCGTAATTCAGCAGAGAGGTAAAGAAATGCAAGATCAATATAAAAATATGAGCTTGTTCAAGAAAAGTTATAAAATAAAATATAGATAATAAAAATTTAAATGCATTGAAATGTCATAAAAAAGAAAAATATATATATTATTTTATATAGAACACATGAAATCTACACTGGTGTGCAAAACTTAAGCAACAGGTGGGTTTATTGCCATAACCCCGAAAAATCATCTGAGAGACATGAAATTCTGAAATGAGGGAGAGTATTATGTACGTAAAGGATGACGAAAGCATCGGCGCTGAAAAAGGAATACAACGCATACGGTATGGAATCAAACAAAAACAAGCTTTATTGAACGCATAGTATCGTGACTCATGATTGTCTATCCAACAGGAAGAACAACAAGCAGATGTTCCTTAATATGGTATATGCCCTCCCCTTACTACAATGGTTGCTTCGCACCGTCTCTGCATACTCAGAACCAGCTGGTGCAACATTTCTTGAGGTAGGAGTGCCCATTCCTTAATCAACATCTGTTTGAGTTGTTGGTTGTTCTCCGGATGATGTAAGCGTGTGGCAATACGTCTTCCCAAAGCATCCCACACATGTTCGATGGGATTTAAATCTGGGGAGCACGCTGGCCAGTCCATTCGAGTGATATCTTCACTTTCCAGCAGCTCCTCAACAGCAAGAGTGCGATGTGGCCGTGCATTGTCATCCATAAAAATGAATTTCTGGGTCAAAGGCACCTGGGAAAAAGACGCACATGGGGAAGAAGTACCTCCCTCACAATAGCGATCCCCGATTACAGACCCTCTGTCGAAAATGTGAAGCTCAGTTCGCCCGTTCAGCATAATGCCCCCAGACAAGAACTCCAGGACCACCGTAACGGTTTTCTCCCTTTGATGTTACTGGGATAAAACCGGGTCCCGATCTCTTTCCAAATCAAAACGTGTTGAGAATCGCTTCTGGTACTGAAACGACTCTCATCCGTAAAGAGGACACAATTCCATTGATCAGTTGTCCAGTTTTTGTGCTCTTTGGCCCACCCACTGTAAACGGTGTCTTCGGTGGCCAACTTTCAACGGGAGGCAGCGTTCAGGACGGCGGGCAAACAGGCCCCCCTTGTAAAGGCGTCTGGCCACAGTAAACCGCGACACTTGTCGACCCGTTGCTGTACAGAGTTTCTGAGCAATGGCACTTGCTGACTTCTGTCGACCTCTTTTCGCCTGCAGGATGATATATAGGTCACCCCCTGCAGTTGTCGTCCTCGGGCGGCCACCACAAACCTTTCTAACAACTGTACCTATGGTTTGGAACGCTTTCCAAGCGCGCGAAACGACACTTTTGTTGATTCCCAACTCTGCAGCTACACTGGTGACAGTACGCCCCTCCTCCAGCTTTCCGATCATTCTTCCACTTGTGAAGTCGTCCAGGTGATTTCTTCTAGCCATATTTCACGAACTGACTCACTGGCACTTGCAGCGAATATGTTGAATTGCGTCTCCGTCCTTCATTTTATTCTACTGTTGAGCAGCGCGCGCCGACATCACGCGTTTTGCGTACGCTCACATCGCTTCTGACGTTTTGTTCCTGATATTTGCATGCGCATGACGTTTCTACTGATTTACTTGTTCACTGTACTGATCTCCAGACCTCCTTTTCTGCAATTTCATGGCTATCTGCTAAATTTTTACATTGTTGCTTAAGTTTTGCACACCAGTGTATTTACACATTATTTCAGAATTTGGATGCAAAAAAAAGAAGTCACGTAGTACCTAAAATTCTGAATTTGTAATAAATATTACAACAATAATCTTACACAGTAGCGCACACAAAAATTTTTCAAGGGAGGGGTCCAGTGTCGAAAGTCCACCATTTTAGTATCATGTTCCAATACGCCACCCAACATATTCTTTTGGTTTTGTCGATTTTCGGGAAAAAAAACAATACAAAATTAAATTTTAAGTAATATATACATTGGATTATAACCAATCGAAAAAAAAATCGAGGGCTATAGGGGGTGTCCAGATCCCCGGGACACCCCCCTTGTGTGCGCCACTGATCTCACAAGTTAAGCAATACGTAAAGCAATTGATGACATTTTAGTTAAAACATAATGAAAAGTAAATCTAACCGTTAATTCAAGAAAAATATTAATAAAAAAATTCTTACAAACAAAATGTTTTTATGAGGATGGAACATGGTCTTAAGGTATTCGACTATCTTTAAAATGCGGATTTCGTCAAAAATTGTAAAGAAAATTTTTTTATGGTTTAATTTTGCAGGTCAATTTATTAGATCTATAAAAATACCAATTTTTTTTATTTACCCTTTTATTGTACAAAAGTTACAACTGTTTTAATAAGAGTAGATGTCATTTCTAGCCAGTGGCGCACGCAAGGGGGTCCGGGGCCCTTTGATCCCCAAAGCCCTTGATTTTTTCCCGATTGGTTATAATTCTAAGTATATAATACGTAAAATTTAATTAAATATTTGTTATTAATGATTAATTTTATTAATTAATGCTAATTATTTATTCAATAAGTTTTTTACTGAGTTTTGTTCCTGAAAATCGACAAAATCAAAAATAGCATGATACAAGAATGGTGAACTTTCACAATCCCAGACCCCCTCCCCCTGAAAAATTCCTGTGTACGCTACTGTTTCTAGCATATAGCATACATTATATTACCTAAACGGTAATAATTGTGTGATGTCAACTCAGCTTCAATAACAGTTTCTTTTTAACATCCTATTGCAAAATTTCATTCTACAAACCACAAGCACATATAAAAACATTTAATTTGGCATTTGGGGAAAAAGTTACATTGTAAAATTTTCATGTCAGAATACAATAGTTTCAATTTACTTCTTCGATTTTGAGAGCTATATATATTCGGGTTGGAAAATCTATCTCTGATTATTTCATCAAATTTATTATAAGCTAGACAATTCGACGGCATTATTTAGTTATATTTTTCTCTCAATATAAAGGTCTTTTGAAAATGTGATTGATTCTTTGTATGAACGCCACACTCATAAGTAACGCCATAATTATTGACACGAAACACCTTGTAATTTTGAATCACGGTCAAATGACAAAGACGACACTTGATTTGATTTTTTTTATTAATGTCGCTCTTTGAAGCTGTACAAGGGTTACTTGGCGATAGACCTCGTAATTTTAAACGTAGGTCAATTAAACGAGGACGACAGTTTAGCTATATATATATAGTACCTGACTTTTTCCAAACTTCTACACCATTTCAAAGAGATGACTTTGAATCTAGAACGGGCTGGGTGGCGTAATCGGTTTGTCACTAGCCTTCTGTTACAAAGGTTGCGGGTTCGACCCTGGCCCAAGTCGGTGGGATTTACCGATGCAGAAAATCGATAGCGACCATGTCGTATGATTATACGGCATGAAAAAATCCATCGAGAGTCGGTTTGGCTTGGATACTCTAGGCAAAATTAAATTCCTAAGTACACATTTCGCATCGGCAGAGATCAGGTGCCTCCCTCTGGGGTAGAAAGTGGGCGTGTCAAAATTACTTGCGGTAATTTGTATCGCCTAAATGGTGCTGCACTAAAAAGTGATACCAGCTCCTGGGGAATGTACTAGATCTGCAAAAGTAGAAATACCAATACGCAGTCCCATTAAAGAAAAAAAAACACACACAACTTTGAATCTACACAGATTATCACTTCCTCTATATAATTCGAAAATGGCGATGGCAAGTTCGCGAACTCAAACAACAACGTAAGGACTTTGAGCCCGACAGATTTAATGTGCTTCAGCCCAACTTCACAACGGGCAGCATATGAATCAGGACTTGAACTCACGACTCAATAGATGAAATGTTGGATAACAGCTCGCGACCTTGACCACCAAAATAGTGCAGCCACGAAAGAAAGGTAATCTTTTCGTTTTATGTGGAAAGAAAATGATAATTTACTTTATATTCCCACGGCAAAATACAGCATAAACAGAACGACTACCTCCAATTTTTATGCTTTCAAATATTGCAGCAATGTTTTGTTTTTGTTACAGTAGTAAAACTGACAACTGATGAAGACGTCACCTATAAGATGACACTTCATTTTCCTAACTTCTATACCAAGCGAGAATTTCGAAGGAATCGTTACTTGAACCCAGAATTCGATATGCACACCACTGGAAACAAAGTTAGCGATCTCTACAAACGGGATACCACCCTCCCCCTTCCTTCAGCACTACAGTATCGACATGTTTCACCGCAAGAAAAAAACAATTTCGAACACGGATCTTATCTTGCGGTTTGAGGAAGGTTTACAAAATACATATCAAGATCTTTTGTGCGAATGTGATTAAATATATATTATTTTCTTTTTCAAACAACAGAAGCACAGGAAATGCACTTGAAGTAAAAATAAATAAAGATGCTAAAACAATAGTATTACAATTCCTATGGGTCTTTTAAAAATGGGCATTTCTTTCCCCTATTTTGATCTAATTATATACGGTAATGAAAGTATCAAATTATTTTCTCGACAGTAAATACTTTTCTTTCAATTTAGTATACCAATTTAGACGCACGCATTTTATTTTTCATATTTATTACACGACAAAACATTTTTAGCAAGAATTCATGAGATAAATGTACTTAAATTTTTTTCTACACGTACACAAAAACCACACATAAACACTAAACATTCCACACATATCTTTAAATTTTGATAAGAATGTGTGCGGTTTATTCCCCTCTCTTCTGGTTATCGATTAGGTTCAAAGAACCACATAAAGCAGAACATCACAATAACAAGTATGTTAGAAAACACTAATTTCCTACCGATAATTATGACGATTGCAGTGGGTTAGTTTCGTCACACATATCTTACTACACAAAGTCTTCACTGATAAAAAGCGCTCACGAATGCGAAAATTTCTCGGAAGATGCAACGATCACTAAATACCAGCAGCAGGCCGCAGCTTCGTGCGCAACGTGAATAATCCCTAGATCATCAGATGAATCTAAGCTATCCATTGATCATGAAATGAACAAATCAAGATTTCATCGGAATGCTTCATTTATGAGATAAAAAAAAATTCTTTAGGCACTTTGAAGAAATCATGGACGATATGAAACGTTTTACATGCAATAGTACACGTTTCATCTTTTGTTTTTGAATAAAAGAAACTTTTTTGAAATGAAATGTTTTAAAGAACATTTGTGGCCAGTGGCGCACACAAGGGGGGTGTCCTAGGGGTCTGGACCATCCCCCCCGTGGCCGCGGTAGCCGAGTGGTATAGGTATCGGATCGTGGCTGGCCTTGTCACGAGTTCGATTCCAGTACCACTAAAGACCCGCCGTGTAGGGCAGCGATGCACGTTAAATCTGTCGAGAGATGAAACGTCCTCCCGTTGGTGTGGTGTGGTAGTTAGGAGAGGGGGGTGCCAGCTCAGGTGTCGTCCACGTCACTTGACCATGGTTCAAAATTACGTGGTCCGTCGCTAAAAGCCCTCGTGTAGCTGAACAGTGCGACGTTAATATTCAATCAATCAACCGGACCCCCAAAGCCCTTGATTTTTTCTCTCGATTGATTATAATTTTAAGTATATAATACGTAAAATTTAATTAAATATTTGTTTTTAAGGATTAATTGTATTAATTAATACTAATTATTTGTTCAATTAGATTTTTACTGTTTAATGTTCCCAAAATCGATAAAATCAAAAGGAGCATGATACAAGAATGATGGACTTTCGACCCTGGACCCTCCCCCGCCCCCCTGGAAAACTTATGTGAGCACTACTGTTTGTGGCATATGATTAAAGTAGACATTAAATTTCGAAGGTTCATTCTTTTTTTTTCTTTTGAAATAATTCCGTATGATTGATTATTTGTTATACGTCGCACATCGAAGCGATATAAGGGCTATTGGTGACGCAGCTCGTCAAACAGAGGACACCTGAGTTGATACCTCACTTTTCAGAACCAACAAAACGTCAAAGTAAAGATTCTGAACAGCGATAAATTTAGCGGAGTCCCACGAAACAATTCTGTAAGTTTGAGAAATCAGTTTTGGTAATTGATATACTCTTAATTGAGTTTTAGAGGATTAACACACCCCATTACTGTGAGTTGGATAACTTTGTGTGACCTGGTAATCAGTTATTTTCTTACGAAAAGTGTATTGAAAAGAGAGGGAGGAAGACTTCCGTCTCAAAACATAAGTAGACAATAGAGCAAAAGTTCTCGCTCTTTTGATGATTAAAAAACAATACGATAGTTATTAAGTAAACAACAAAAAATTTACTGCACAAAAAAGGGTACTCAAAATTAGAGTTTTATAATAACTCTTTTTTGCATACGAAAACAATAATCAGCAGTCAGGTTTTGTGAGTAAATATTTCATAACATGGTCAGAAGAGATTTTTCAAATCTCATTTTTGAGAAAGCGTTTATTAACGTCACACTCTAAAGCAACGCGTAGGATGAATTTCGTTATTTTGAATTGTGGTCATTTGAAGAGTAAGACATTTGAGCTAGCAGTCTACTCTCTAACTACTTTAACGTGGGTAGCCTAGTTGTTAGAGCATCGGACTCCAGATCGGAAGGCCTGAGTTCGATGCCCGATGCCACTAAATACCCTCCAAGTACACACGGAGTACGTGCTCGTTAAATCAGTGGGTCCGAAAGTCTTGTGGGCTGAATCACGAGTGCAGGGAACTGGAGAATATTTCCCAACCCTTCAGTTCCGCGCCTAAATTGTGGAGGTGGAGATAGATGGTGGCGCCATCTATCGTAATGTTCTATCGTCCCTTCGGGAATTTCTCCGAGCTAAATCGTATTGTCACCTGTATGGTGCCCAAGGCTAAGGCCAATGACAGGCGTATTTCTCGCCCCTTGCCACGATGAATTTCGTGGGCCTCGATCTGACTATGTCACAGACAGGTGGCATAAGAAACAACAACAACTTTAACGTGAGAACCATGAGCCACGACAGATGAGCCATCAGCTCCTTTACTCGGCGGGTCTTCAGTGGTATCAATACTCGAATCCACGCCTCGACATAGTAGGTCACAATTATTTCATGACACGCTGGCCACAATCTCATTTTTGAATAAATATGCTGAGTTTCGTATGTTTTTTCAATTAAAAATTACGCTTACCAATAATTTGCAATTGCATAAAATGATCCGTTATAAAAGTGCAATCAATATTCTATTTTCATATATTTTTCGCTGTTTTATTAAATAAAATTCTATAAAATCAGGTTTAAACTGACAGGAATTGAACTTAAAAAGTCAAAAAGGCTCATTTAAATTTTTTTGCCAAAAAACAGATTACACTTTTATCAGAAAAATAAGTCCAAAAAAGTATTTGACACATTTAAATCAGGTCGCCACAGACCAGTAAATTTTAAATTTAAATCCGCGGACAACTAAAGAATTTTAAGTTTTTAAAAATTTATAAAAAAATTGGGGATCAAGAACACAATCAATGCATTTTCAAAAACAAAATAAAATTTTTCTCAAAAGGGACCACCACTTTAATTTTTAAATTAAAGGTTGAAAACCAAAAAAATTTAAAAAAAGTTTTGTATCCGACAAATTTTTGAACTTAAGTTTTGTTTCCCAGCAAGAACCCCGGTCATGAAAAGAGCAGATTTCGAAACAGTGCAGAAATTTTCAATTTAAATGTGTTTTTTTTAAATCTGTTTAAAATTTTTTTTGTTTTTTTTTGGTAGCGGTTTTTGTAAAAAATTTGAATACCCTTTTGTGAAAAAAAAAATATTGTTAATATTAATATAAAAAATTAATTTTTTTAAAAAAATTTGCATTAAAACCATTTTTTAATAAATATGCATAAATTTACTGAAAATATGATTTATCTTTATATTTAAGTTTCTAAAACAGAGAAAAAAAAGTTCTGAGTCGCAGCTTTATTGACTATATTAATTATCAGAGAGAATTTTCACTATATATTCTTCATCTTTATTACATTTTATAATAAAATATATTGCCATTACTTCATCCCCCCAATTTGTTTTGGCCTACTCTCTTAAAAAGTTTCTCCATCACTAATCTAAATGCATGAAGGATAACAGAAAAAAAAAAAAAAGCATCTTACAAAGTATTGAATCAGGGGAAAGGGGAAAATATGAAACCCTTTCTTAAAAAAGCGTGGGAAAAAAGAAACAAATTTAAAACTTTTTATATCTAATTATAGTCTCGATAAAGACACTTTCGTTTCTTTTTTTTCCTGCTAAAATATCGGTCTACTTTCCTTTGAATTAAAAACAAAGTTGAAAAAGACTTTTTTCTTTATTTTCTGTAGTATATATATATAAAAAATGTAGATATAAAATTTAAAAGTATTTAAATAAATTTAAAAATTTTTTTTAAATTTTTAAAATTTTAAAAATACCAATAATTTTTTTAAAAAAAATATATCCCCAAAACCAAAAACAAAAGGAAAGAAATTTTGATTTCGATGGCCCCCGGGAAAAACAAAAATTTATGTATTTATATTATTTAAAATGTTTAAAAAAACTAAAAAATTTTTTACAATTAAATTTTAAAATTCTTTTTTTTTTGAAAATATTTTGAAAAAAGAACTTGTATTTTTTTTCCAGGGAAAAATATAAATTTTTATATACCATATATTTAGCAACACTATATTACTTAATTACGCAATATTTTTTAACGTTTATTTTTTTCCCCAAAAAAAATTTTCCTCCTTTCCCTTTTTTAAAAAGACCCCTTATTTTTTATCTTTCACCGTTTTCTTTGAAAATGAACAAGACATCAAAATCCTCTACTGGATTTTTGAAAACTTGTCGGACTGGTTTCCAGAATTCAAAATAGTTTTAAATATTCAAGAAAATTTTTAAAATTATTTTGGGATTCAAAATACTGTTACAATTTACATTTTTATGCATTTTTTTTTTGTTTATACACTACTAAATGAAATTTACAAAAGAGAAAAAAAGAAATTTTATTTATTTAAAAAGCCAGAGAATTTTAAAAATTTTTGGCATTAAGCAAAGAATTGTATATAAATAATTTATATGCCCGTTTTTTTAAAAGGTTGGAGACTTAAAAGAAATTTTTCAGTTTTCCCTGACCGATAATCCACAATGGCTTAAAATTTTGTAGGCAATAAAACGCTACCTACTTATAAAGAATGCAAAGTGCTATAAAATGTATACAGTTAAGAATACCTAATACTTCAAGAAACATCATCCGCGTCATAAAAATTTCCCAAAAAATTTCCCTTCATTTTTTCCGACTAGTTACAATTTTATCCCAAAAAAAAAAAAACCAAAACCCCTGGTCATAATTTTTCGAATGGAATGCCCCAATCTCCCATTACGAAACGCCGACTGTTACTACGCGCGGGTTACGCATTCATTCATTGACACGAATAAACCGGTAGTCGACTTTTTAAAACGCATTTTCTTACTAACGTCTTTTAATCACCGCACTCCGTGTTTCTTTCGTTTTTTTATTGTTATTCTTTCTTTCTTGAAGAAGCTTTTTCCCACGACCAACCACTCCGTCTCAAACACGCTCAGGTGAATTGCTTTCCCCCCTCCTTTATATATATATTTTCCCCTTTTCTTTTCTCTCCCCCTCCCAAATGCAGCGGGCCACCTCCGACGCCCGGCGGTAAAAATCTCAACCATTCGAGTGACTACTAAAAATAATCGCGGTATGCGCGAAAAAATTAAAGAGCACGTAAAAAAACCGGGACTGATCTTAGGCTGTGCGGGAAAAAAAAAAGGAAGGGGTACGGCGGGGGCGGAATAAAACAAAAAAACGAGCAGAAACGGTGGTTTTCGCAAGGGGTTTTGGTTTTTTCCCTTTCTGACCTGCTGCTTCAACCAGGGGACTTTGAAAGCCGAAAAAGGGGTTTTTGGTGGATGAAAATGGCGGGGGCTGCTCTAAGCACAGTCAGGACTGCTATGGTGTCCAGATTTCCTTTAAATTTTCGACATAACCACAAAATGGCCTTCAGAATTTTCTACCAAATTGGGGTAAGTGTTTGCATAAATTAAAATCTTATTAATTTTTTTTTGTTTGGTTTCTGAACAAAACCGCAAATTTAAAAATCATTTAAGGGGTTTTTTTTTTTATGTTGGAAAAGGAAAATTTTTTACACAGATACCCCGTTTTAAGTTTACATTTTCAAAAAAAAGTTCCATATTTATTTTTTTGAAAAAATTTTTTTTATAATTTTTTAAAAAAATTAAATATTTATAAAAAAAAATTATTTAATTCAATTTAAAAATAAAATAAAAAAATAATTTTTTTTTTCGCCCCCCCTCAAAAAAAATTTTTAAAAAAAACTTTTTAAAAAAAATTTTTTTTTTTTTTAAAAAAAAGAAAAACAAACATTTAATTTTTAAATAAAAAATTTAAGTAATAAAAAATTTCCACGGGAAATAAAAATTTTTAAAAATTTAAAAAGGGGGGGAAAAATGAAATTTATCATTCCAATTTTTTAAAAAGGAAATTAAAAATTTTTCAAAAACTTTTGGAAAATTTTTTTTCCCTAAAATTTCAAAAATTTTAAGGGGGGGAAAATTTTTACCAAAAGGAAATTTAATTAAAAAATTTTATAAATTTTTTAATTTTAAAACTTCTTTTAAAACCCTTCTATAATAACAATTTTTTAAAAAAAAAAAATAAAATTATCGGGAATCTCCCCCAGAAAAAAGTGAAAAAATCACGCATTTTTTTATTAGTGGCCAATTTAAGATAAATATTCAGTTTAACCCATCTTTTGAAGCTATGTTTAAATTGTCAGCATTTTTTAAATTTTAATAAAATTTTCTTAAGAATCAATATAAAGCTTGGTTAATTGTCTTGTCGTTTCTGAAATGTTGATTGACAAGTGTGAGACAGGTGGTTACTATCTATATTTCTGGGTCATTAGAAGTGTTTATTCGACTTCGTGATAAAAGTAACAAACATTTCTTTTGTGTGTGAACATAGTTGAGGTCCTAAATTAGAAAACATTTTTGGGGACTATTAGCGATTAAATTAATACTTTTAAATTAAAAAAATAGAATTCGATTAGCAATAAACATGTTAACAAGAAACTTGAAAATTTAATAACATAAAATTAGTTTAACAGTCAAACTTAAAAGGTTTTTCCCAAAACGGGGCGTGAATTGACGCGGGTACTTTTTGGAAGAAAAATGATAAAAAATTTGGACATTGTAACTCATAAATTTGTTTTTATGTTTTTAAAATTTAAAAAATATTTCATAATAATTTTTTTCCCCTTTTTTGTAAAAAAGGAACTCATTTAGCATTACGGTAAAAAGAAAAAAATTGAAAAAACACATTTTATAAAAAAAAAGGGAACTCGGAAAAAAAAATTTTATGATAAAATGGATTCTCTACAGGATAGGGTAGCCAGAATATAATATTAATGTTTGGGTACTTTTTATATCTGAAAAAATATTCCGAATTCGGCCCTTATTCTTTAACATTAGCCGAAGATAGCCTTAAGACGAAATATCGTAACTTTCCATTACCATAAAATATTTACGAGGGGAAAAAATTAAAAACACCTTAATTATTTAAACACATTCTCAATTTATATGAAAACTTTCTTGCATTATTTATTCTCGTTTAAATCACATCGTGTCATTTTCAGTATTTCATTCCTCAAACAAAATTGATTGATTATTTCGTACTACGAAACAAGAGGGATTTTGGCGATGGAATTTTGAATCAAAGCAAACAGAGCGATATCTGAGTTGGCATTGCACTCTCCAAATTTCCACACCATGCCAACGTGAAGACTGATACTTGACAGATTTAACCAGCATCTTTACGCGGCATGTTTTTAGCTGCACCAGGATTCGAAATCATGACTTAACAGAAATAACACTGGCCACTAGTTAGTGACCATGACCCCTCGTTTGTCGCTGCCATGCAAAATTAATTGAGCCTATCTCGTAAACAGTTTCACCAATTCAAAAATGAGGATTTTCACACATTCTGAAGGTTAACAAATCCAGACTTCCTATCGTCTAGTCTAGACGGAGATAAGATACAACCAAATATTTATTTTATGAAATCTAATGATTTGAAGAGATTAACGATAGATGAAATAAAAGTATAAGAATTTCAGAAATAAGCCAACTTTAAGATGAAATTGCGCCTTTCAAGGAATCTCAATTCGGTAAAAATGTTTTGATGTATTTTCCTTGAATGAAAATATTTTACTTTAAATGTCATTATTTATTTCTAAAATCTCTTCAAAAAATTTTAAGTTACAATTTCCATTGTTTTTCTCCATTAGAGTTTATTAATAGCCAACAAATATAATGTTCAATACCGACAGTATGCATAAATTTTCCTAAGTTTCTTATTGCTCAGGAGTACATAATAAATGTAAATATGTACATAAAATGTACATGAAAAACATCCCATAAAGCTTTCGCAAGAGCATAAATCGAACATCACAATAACAAAAATTTCAATGACATTTGAAAAATCCTGAAAGAAAATTAAATGCTCTCATATTAGTGCCACTAGCTAAAAATTCTTATCATTCCGATTGAAACCGAGAAGTGTGATAATTATCTTGTGTTATAGATTTCTTTCATAACTAGAGCTTTTAAATAGGATTTTGTTTATTAAAAAGAGTTTTTGTTTATTTGTATTTTAAACGGCATCTATTAAATATATTTATATGAAAATCGTGAATCTTTACTGTTATGCAATGAAATATTTCTCTCACAATTTTGACATTCCAACTTCATTACTTCGCAACTGAAGAAAAATTTCGGAGTCAGAAATATGAGCGGAAACATACAATAACTGGAAGTATTATAGGAAAAAAGTTAATTGTTTACAAAAAAATTCGCATTGTTTCATTGAAAATAAAAAGCATTTTTTCCCTTCACATGTTTAGAAATTCGAATACTTTCCGGTGATTTGAATAATACAGGTTTAAGTCGATATTCAAAATCCAAAAAATAGGGGTAAAAAAATTTAATATTATTAGAAGATTCTTTTTTTTGTGTGTGTGTAATAAACAAAAAAATTCTTCGCAGTTGGTTTTATATACATAAGACTACTAATGAACTTCTAAAAATGGGGGAAAATGTGCGACCACACCAGTAAATTATTTTTCGTTGTGTTTATAACCATAAACATCTTCCCATTCATAACCTTAACCACCGAATCGCTTGACTCAATCCAATTAATATTCTGACCACAGTTCGTGACAAGCATGGCTATCACTTAACTTTGGGGAGTCTGAAAGATACCCTGTTATTAAGCCCCTTTTTTGAAAGAATCATAAACAGGTATATCATAAAAAAAATTAAACTCTACTTTCCA
>BMAV01018647.1:30851-41361 GCA_019973955.1 Trichonephila inaurata madagascariensis | reverse complement strand
TCAGTGCGTCTAACTTTGCATTACACGTAAGGTGGCACCACGCAACTGCATGTGTTTTGACACCATCTATCGATAGAGATACTGGCGCATGCGCAACGTTTAATGTTTCATAGCGACAGTGTGGTTTCACGTCGAAGATAACATGATCACACCACTACTGAACATGCAGGCGAGTAAGAAGGAACATCGAGGAATGATTCATTTTTATTGGCGAAGGAAGTTGGAGACCAAGAAATATATCGACGGATAAAGGCTGTGTACGGTCTGTGTCGTTCAAGTGTTGTGGAATGACTCAAAAGATTCCTTAAGGGGTGCGAGTTACTGGAAGACGATTCTCGACCAGGACAGGCTCATCGTTTCATCGCACCGGAAATGATTGCGGAAATAAATGCTTTAGTCTTGGACAATCTATTTTCGACCCTCCATCTTGGCACCCAATTTCTTCTTTTCTTCTTTTCCCGTCCAGACCACAGACCTATGAATGTTTGGCGCAGTATAGCAAAAATGGCTCTTGCGCCATAAAACACCAAACTCAACTCAACTCAACTTGGAGATCTAAGACGAGCTATTTGCGGACATCGATTCACAACGGACTACGAAGTGTGTGACTGGGTCTAGACCCGGATCCAACAGTAGCCTAATAGTTTCTTCAAAGATGGAATCGACCGGCTAGTGTCACATAATGATAAATGTGCTAACGGTTTGGGGGACTATTTTTGAGTATGTGTACTGTGTATAACTACATTTCTGAGTTAATAAAATGGTTATGGTTACTTTTCACTAGTGACCGGTTTTCATTTGAATGCCCTTTATATATATTTTTTCAATGATTTTCATTGTTGGTGAGAGGAGGCATTTGAAAAGTTGTTGGATACAATTTATTACCTAATGAAAGTAATAAACCCTCGGGGCCTGCAGAGAATATTGCAGTTTGTTTTAATCAAAATGTCGACCTTTCTGAAAGTTATTCGAATTATTTATAACTCTTATACATGATATATGGTTAATATGGAGAACACCAATTAGGCTTACGTCTTCCAGCTGCATAGTGTTAATTCAATGAAAATTCTTCATTTTCCTTCTTACTTCTTCTAGACCAGTAGTTCCCAAACTTTTTAACCTCACGGAACCCTTAGAACTTGAAGGTGCTTTAGTGGAACCTCTATAACTAGAAAGTGCTTTCGTGGAACCCCATTCCATACATATACTTCGAATAATATATCTCAAAATAATATTTAAAGTAGATCAAAATGTTATTGGCACTTTATGTAAAGACAATTAAAAAAAATATTACATTTATTTTTAAAAAAAATATATATCATCTAATTTTTTAACATAATTTTACTCATTAAATAATATTAATTTGTGATCCAAGTGTCACTGATCCATGCATTATTTATAACTGGGATACGTGCTTACTTTTTTTCACACAAACTGTCGGTCTAGATCTATTGAGATTAAATGCAATCGCATTACTTCTTCAGAGTTTAATTTGTTTTACACTTTGTTTTTGCTGCCACTCACTTTGAGAAATACATTTCACTAAAACACAATGCTCTGAATGGCATTAAAATGTTTATAGCTGAATGAGAAAACCCTTGTATTTCGTATGAATTTTCAAACTAAAATTTAGATGCTGTTCTTGTTAAGGTATCCCACTGCGTTCGGAACCATGATTTTAAGAAAACGCATAAATGTATAATTTTCATGATATTTAGTGTCACTTAGATTAGAGTACATGTATAAAATTGTTTTAAGGACATTATGACAAAAAAAATTTATTTAAATACAATATTTTGGCAAAAAATTAACTTAGAATAACCTTTTTTTCAAATGTTCTCCTTTTGTAAAAAATGCTTCTATTGTATGATTATTTTGCCTGTATTTAGCTCAGACCTCTGTTCAGAGGCTTAACTATGAGTTTTGAAAAATTCAAATTATTTTCAGAGTTACAACCATTTGAAATAATTATCGGCGTATTTTCTTAAAATTTCTCCCTTCTGTCTTCGTAAAACATGGATAAACCGACTTTCAAGTTATGCGTTTCAAAAATTCCCAGTTGAGCCTCTGTACAGAGATCTGAGCTATATAGAGGCAAAATATTAATACAATAGAAGCATTCTTTTTACAAAAGGAGAACATTTGGAAAAAAGGTTATTCTAAGTTAATTTTTTGTCAAAATATTGTATTTAAATAATTTTTTTTGTCATAATGTTCTTAAAACAATTTTATATACATTGTCTAATCTAAGTTATGCTAAATATCATAAATATTATCCATTTATACGCTTTTGCAAAATCACGGTTCCGAACGTAGTCGGATACCTTAAGTTTAGATTTAACATCAAATCTGTTGATATGTTGATAAGTTGTTCCTTCTCCTTCATTATAGGTGTTTTTACCACAAATACAAAAAGGTGAATTTTCTATCAGAAAACTATTTAGTTTTTCAAGGCATTTTGTTAACTAACTAGATGAAATTATCTCGTGGAACTCGAGATAGTAAACCATAGAATATTCTCAATCTAGTAGGAAATATGTATATATATATATATATATATACATATATATTGTATAAAGATAAAGCGTTTTAATAATTTATTGTAATCTAATAAAAGTTTAAAAAGGGTTGCATAATTAAATTATTATATGTTAATAAAAATTTCAGTTTTAATGAGTAGGACGAAATATAGGTACTTGTAACTATATAAACTTGATAGAGAACATGAATCCATTTTGAATACATATGTATTTCTTCTCAATTTTTTCATTGTGACACGTGGAACCCCAGGGTGTGCCTCATCGAATCCAGGGTTCCGCGGAAGACAGTTTGGGAGCCACTGCTCTAGACTAATCCACTGACTTCAATTCAATTTAATGCAACAAAAATAGAGAAAAATTATGAACATTTCTGTGAAATAATATTTTTTCTAAAAAATTTTTCATGTCTATTTTAAAGATTCAGCTATAGGTTTTAAACCGTATAAGATATATAGTGATGGGAGGTTGGACGCGCGCGCGCGCGGGGGGGGGGGGCCCCTTTTATCTGGTAATTTCTATATGAGCCCCCCTTGGATGGATGTCGTCACATTCCTTCGGAAAGGGTATGTAAAGATCTTGGGTCCCTTGTTGAGGTTGAAAATCTCATAAATCTTATACAATGTAACTTTGCGCGATTGGCAATATCCAATTAGAGACTCAGCTTGGAAGACGGTAGTGAGTTCTGCCCAAGAATTTGCAGGTGATTCGGTTCACTATTTAATGAGACGCGCGCCCATTTCGGAAGACTTTTTCCCATCCAATTTCCACCACATAACACCTTGTAGAGGAAATTTAATTGCTACCCTTCATGGACACAGGTCAGCTAGGCTCCTCTCATTCTCACTTAAAGCTAAGTTTTCTCTTATTGTATTCTTTTTTGTAAATGTTAAAATTTTAAATGTGTAATAATAAATTTAATTGAAACTTAAATCAGTGGTTCTCAAATTTTCACTACTGGCGACCCAATTTTCAATCATAATTTTTATCGCGCCCCTCTAAAAATAATGTATTGAATGCAATAATAATGCACTTTGGTGCTAAAGCTACAATACGATCATAATTATAAACGGTACAAATTAACAAGATAAGTATTAAATTTTGTATATGTGTTGCTGTTAAGTAATATATATATATATATATTATTATTATTTTTTTTTTACTTTTTATTTCGATTCACTATAAAAGCATGTTTTTTAGTTTGTTTTAAAACTATAATTTATTTTATAATTATTTTTACTAAACACGATAGAAATCATAATTGCAGTAAATAATTTAATTAAGAGAAAATATACTTACCTACTTTCAAGGATTTTTCAATTTTTCTTTGATAATTTTGTAAAATCGTCCCCCTAGGGTGCCCTTCTCCTTGATTATTAGCTTGAGCTAGAGGTGTAGGATTAACGAAAGAACTAGAAGATTCCATGATCTTAATTTGTCTTTATTAAGATCGTAAAACTTAAACCTCTAACAGATTAGATAATAATAATATATGTGAGAGAATCTAATATGAAAAAACACACAATATAAATAATACCGAAATAACAAATTTCGGACCACTATCAATAACTAACTCGCCTAAGCTCAATTCCAAGAATATATCAGGTCCTAATATTAAATAGTCAATCCTACCTTAATCTGATCGCCGATCCAACTTAAGGAAGTTGCGTAATTACTCGAGTGCAATGGTATTCACCTTGACCTAATGGCTCTATCTCCAGGATAACCTCTGTTGGCTGTCACTTCACAATTGAATCACGCACTCTCATAACATTCCCCAAATTGCCACCCCGCTTACTCTAACTTCTGATATTTAAAACTTTCTAATTTGTATCTTTTATTCACGTTTCTCTTCTTGAGTTTTGGTTTGAAAAGAGATGCTATTAATTCTGGCCCAAAAGAACCCAAATGACATGTAAATGAAAAGACGCGTGAGCCCGTCACAATTTGAGAAAAATCCAGTTAAACTAAAGAAAATATTCCAAATGTGCGTGTCCTTAATAAAGGACACATAAATCACTGACACTTTTCGTTAACAATACAGAAACGTTATTTTCCAGCAAAACTGTCATATTTTGTGCATGTTTTTGTAGTTTTGCTATCATTTGATTATCTACAAATAGCATTTTCAACTTTTTCTTCCTTGTGTCTTTTTGACAAGGCGAAGTGCTACATTATGGCTTCATAGTTTTCTTCATAGAGATCTTTAGGCAGCATTTCAAAATTTCAAATCAAATCAAACGTTTCATGTCTAACGCTTTTCTCATATTTACTTTCGCTATCTTGATTAATATGCATTATTTCAGCAGGTTCTTCAATTGCTTGATCAGTTTCAACTTCCTTCAATAGGGATCACAGATGCCCATTTTTTTTAATATTCTTCTCATTTACATTTATAAACCATAATAAGTCGTACAACACAGCATTTAAAACCACAAAATTGTTCATGGGGAAAGTATACTATTGGGTAAAACAATTTTCATTATGCATTATATGTTTCAGAATACTCATAAAAATACATCTTGGCCATATAATCCTTCAAAGTGCTCAATATGCTTATCCATATATCATAAAACTCAATCACATGGGGAAAAAAGCAACAGAAAAATATTATTTACAACTTTCCTAAAAGAAAAAGAGACGGAGTGAAACATACCAGTAAGTTTGAAGGTCAAATATATGATAATCAAAAGTAGTATTTTAGGGGTTAAAAGAAACTTAGTAAAAAAATCTCACATCATGGGATTACAGTAAAGCAAACAAAATGTCTTTTTTTAAATTTGGTTATAGGATCAAAGATGGCTAATGAGCGTTTGAAGTGGAATCTTTTATTTTTGATGATCACCAGATGATAAAAATGAATTATATCAGTGTAAATGTGTATTTTTTATTATGTCAGAAAGCATTTGGTTTTACTTCATTCCAAAAAATTATTTTTTAAAACTTTTTATTTTCAATATGCTCGCGCCCCCCTCACTGAGTTTCCGCGCCTCCCCAGCGGGCGCGCCCCGCAGTTTGAGAAACACTGACTTAAATTAATGTTCGTCTAATTTTTGAGTAATTATTCTAGTTAAATTTTGTTGATTTAACATCGGCCATGATGCGATTAAGCAAATCTGAACATGGGTTATTTACATTGAAAATATAATTTAATGGCCTCGCATCAATAGTAATACCTCGAATTACACAACCCAGACTTACGCGAATCCGGAGATATGCGATTTTAAAATCTCTCCGGTTCGTCCTTGGTTTGATGGAAAAAGAAAATTGGAGAAATTGGTAATGTGATTGTGAAATGTTGATCTTGCTTGGCAAACACATTTAGAAGTGGATAGTGATGACGCTCAAGAACCACTGGATTTTTCCACAATCAGGAGCTGACAACTGAGTAGCTCATAGAATTGCATAGAAAAGCCAGAACAAGGCATTTGAAGTCCTTGAGTGTTCAGATCCAGTTCAATCAGAAGATAGTATGACGATTGGGAATTTAACAGAAGAGATCAGATTAATTGAAAAAGGGTCACAAATTTTAAAAATATAGACTCCATTGATGAGCATAATTTATTAATAAAAAACAAGGAATAAAAAAATTATTAGCATGCTACGAAGAAATTTTGCAGAAAAAAATATCTTTGAGCGAACAGATTACTTAGTTAGGTTTTATGAAACCTTCCACATCAAAATAACTTCGTTTTGCGATTTGTGCAATCTAAGATTTTTTTAATTATTATTTTGTTTCATCTCCTGTACCAGCTAAAAATAGTTTACATGTATTTATATTTAAAATCATACCTTGACTTAGGGGAATTCGATTATCACTGAGTTCCACTTATCGCGTAAGTTCAGGGTATTACTGCATTTAGTAATACTTTCATATTCTTATTGAAAAATGCAATTCCAGAGAAACCTTTTCTATCTTTTAAATTTTAGGACAACTTTATTGCATTTAAACTTATACAATAGTCTAGGTTTCATTCAAAAATATAATTTCTGGAAGGTTAATACCCTTCGATATTCAAAATGGTAATCAGGTAAATCCCCTAATTTAATACCCTGATTTTTTTTCACTTTAGGAAATACTATGTTTTTCAGGTGCCGTGGTAGCCTAGTGGTCGAGGTAACGGATTCGTGGCCGGCATGTCATTAGTTCGAGTCTAGTACCGCGGAAAATCCTCCCTATCAGGGGTCGATAAACGTTAAATCTGTCGAGGCTCAAGCGTCCACCAGTTGGTGAGGTGCGGAAGTAGGAGAGGGGGAATGCCAACTCAGGTGAAGTTTTCAACTCCTGACCATAGTTCAAAAATTTTAGGTCCGTTACTAAAAGTCCTCGGGTAGCTGAACAGTGCGACGTTAATAGTCACTCACCACGTTTTTCAAAATGGCGACTGAGAAAAAAATGCCGAAAAATAAGGTTTTTAAAATGCAACAGCTGGAAAAACATAAGAAATACATGCTTAACGTTGATTTAAGTAATGATTTCCATTTTTTGTTTCAAACAAACGCATGTTCTTTCAAAATTGTGGATATTGTTACCACAAAGCTACCAGTCTTTCATTCATACACCAAACAATCACTTTTTTTTTTGTCTTTTACATTCAAGTGTAGAAATATCCATTCGCGTCACTTCACTTTCAGCCATCGCGCTATTCTCCACCATTCTAAAAAATACCGTATCAAACAAACATTATAAGACGCCCGTGGAGCTAAAACTTACACTGTCCGCAGAGTGTCAGAAAAAAAAAGGTTGCCATTTCCTACTGATTGGTAGGCTAGTAAACTTGGTAATGAAGAGTTTGGCATCAAATATTTGTCACTGAAACAGGGTTCTTAACCCCTCCAGGGCCAGCGAAAGAAGAAACAAACTTTTCTCGCAGCCTACACGTTCCGAGAGTATACGCCCGCATGGGACCGGGCAAATTTCACTGCTAAGCCTAGTTCAAAATTCATATAAAATCTTTAATGCAATCAATTGCTCTAAAATTTACAATTTACTATTTTTAATAATATCTAAATATACATTAAAAAAAACAAAACTTTTGCTATATTTTTAAAAAAAGGCGAATTTTAAAGAATGTATCCCTTTTAATAAAAAAATACTCTTTTCACTTTTTTCGCCATGATTATAATAAAATAGACGCAAAATTTACAAAATACTATCTGGCAAATCCCAAACGATAAATTTACTCTCAAATAAACTTGTTTAGGCTTGAAAACAAATACAAATTTTTTAAATATCAGCTAAATATCTTTTTTTTGTTTTTAATTAATCTTTATAGCTTTCTTAGTATCACATTAGTATTATGTTTTATGTTCTTATGGTTATGACAATTCGATACGATAAAAACGATAAAGAAACGTTTGTTCTTATTGAATTAAAAAAAAAGAATTAGTAAAAGAGAGAGAACAAACGGTTATTTTTCGTTAAAATTGAGTCATCGCGTTTTTTTTATGAATATCTGCTCTTTAAACGTATTTGGGAATAAAAATTACTGTGGTAACATCGAACAAAGTAAAAATAAACAAAAAATAAAATAAATATTGAAACTGTTATTATGAATGTCTGATGCTAAATAAAGTAATAAGCTTTCCAGCTTAGTCAAAATATGAACAGTAATCCACAGCGCAATAAATCACGTAACTTTAAATGCCTGATTTTCTCGAAAGAGTTAAACATGTGCAGTTTTTTACATTCATAAATATTCCGGATCTAATTTTAAAAAAACTCGAAGCTGAAAGCACATATTGTTCAAAATTTTGTGAAACATTATTCGAAAAAAATGGACTTTAACCGCCATCTGGTGCCACGTAAAAATTAATATAAAAGAGTTCCAAAGTCAAATCGCACTGGTATCATGGGCCTCAGAGCAGGGAAAGCGCAATCACATATATCGGCGGCCTAATTATCTGACTGCGTAACTCCACCGGTGTAACTGATTTGATATTGGAGTGCTTTTTGGCGCGTTTATAAGGAATCGCGCCAAGCAGCGGTGAAGCAAAACTTTGTCTCTTATTTTGTCTACACCAGGCCTCAGTGCGCTCCGCTTTTAATTTATTCCTTCGATCAGTGTAATCACTATTTTTTTTATTTCATAATAAAACTAGATTTCGAAGGGAGAGGTGGTGGCAAGATTTTAACATAAAATAAATACAACAGAAAGTAATATTAATGTATTACGCTTCCAGATATAAATTATTTACACTATTTTAAGCATTCATTACACAAAATTTGTAACAATATCGCACTATAAAAATATCAAAGTAAACCATATTGTAATATTATCGCCCCTATCTTGGCAAACATAAACAACAACTTGACGCCTAGCCCTACTGTATCAAATTAGCATCCCAGATGGAGTTACGCAATCTGATAATTAGACCGACGATATGATACCATGGGCCCTGGAGGAAGAAACGCGTGATCACATAAATGTGATCATGGTCCTGAACGGGTTAAATAGGACCTTAGCTTTTAGATGTGTACCTGAGTAAGTTTAAATCCAAATAAACCGAAGAGAATATCTCTGGAATTTCATACACAGAGACTCAGTTGAATTTACATTCTAAGAACACCGTTCATTATAAGCAATTGATTTCATCTTGCCTAGAGTTAAAAAAGAGATAAATTAATGCATTTCTTTTTAATATTCAATGTTTCTGAATTATTTCGATTCATATTAATGTAAGTATAAGACTCCATAAGAAATCGAAAAAAAAAATATTTTACAAAAATGCTGATAACAACGTTTTCTTACTTGTCTTTTAACTATTGTCGTTATTCGTTTCATATTAAATCTGGATTTAGCTTTTGCAAAGATGTCTAAAATTCTCAGTAAGTGTAACTGCCAGAAAGTGCTACTCGTTTGTAAGTAAATAATTTTTCGCCTCTGAGCAACAACACAGAGTAGCGGTTCTTTGTGAAGGCTGCTAGACCCCACAGTGCTGAATATATATATATATAATTGACAGATTCAAAAGAGATTCTTTCTTTGGATGCAACAAACCCAAGAGAGGTATCAGGGGTGTTAATTTTGTCTCGAGAGGTGAAAATATAAACCATTTTCAAACAGGTATAGTTCTTTTAAATTTAAATTAAACAATTCGAATCTTTTACACGTTATTTACAAAGAATTATGGCTTCAAAAAAGTACAAAATGTTTGAAATATAACCATAATTTTAAAAATTATAAGCATATGAAAATAAGAAATAATTCTAAAATAAATGTTAAGTAATCCTTGCATTGAGCGCGCTTTCTTATAAAATAGTAGCTTTTGATGTATAAAATTTTATATAATTATAAAATGTATCATATTCTTTAAAAACCCTAGATAATTTCAGAATAATATATCTTTTGTATTTCAAAATATTTGAAAAAAAAATTAAAATTTAAAAAAAATTGAAAATGTAATTTTTTAATTTTTAAAAAATGTAATTTATAACTCTATTTATACAAAAATGCTACAGTGTAATAAGAATATATTTAACTTTATAAATCATTTTATAGCTAGTAATTAAAGATACTGTGTTTTAGATGATAGCATGCGCATCGTAAATTTTAGTTAATATTTCTTATAGAAATGTTTCTTATTTTTGCATGCTTATAATTTTTAAAATTATGATTATATATTTTATACATTTTACAATTATCTGAAGCCCCATTGCTTTATAAATAATGTGTAAGAGATTCAAATTATTTAATTTAAATTTAAAAGAACTACACCTATGTGAAAATTGTTTATATTTTCAGCCCTCTAGAGAAATTTAACACCCCTGAGACCCCTTTTAAGATTCAACTTGGGTAAAAAGAATTTACACAATTTATAAAATAGTAATTAAATAATTCGAAAAGCTCAGAATTGTTCTAAGTTTAAAATCGTCACACCGAGAGATAAATCTACGAAACCACAAACGACGGCTTAATATAACCATTTTTTTAACAAATGCACAGCTACAGCAGTGCTTCTCAAAATTTCAG
>BMAV01018647.1:0-22849 GCA_019973955.1 Trichonephila inaurata madagascariensis | reverse complement strand
TCCGATTGACTGAAGGTTAGTATCGTTCAACTCTGCTCGTGACCTCCATTCGTCCTTGGCTCAGCCTGCCTGCTGAAGATTTTTAGAAAGATTTTAATCTTGTTTCGTCAAAGAAGTATATATTTTCTTACGCGTGTACAAAAGTACACATACTTTTTTTTTGATAATTCAATAATAAAGAAGCTGTTAAATGTATTCGAGTTTTTCTTTAGAAACTATTTATCAAGTGTTTTCTCATCACAATAAATGTTAAAAAATACTAGAAGGCCTGTTCCTCTATAACAAAAATTTGACTTTTTACCATAAGAAAGTTCAAATACCTGAATTCACCTTGTGGCAGTGCTTAATATAAAACCTAAATTTTTATTTTACTTTCTTTTAATCTACGTTCCAGAGAACGTTTTATTTCCTCATAGAGAGAGAGAGAGATACTTACGTTTCAAAATTCTGAAACAATATTTCGTTCCACCCAAATATATAAAAAATGCTAGTGTAACTTTCTGTAAACTAATGCAGAACTATGGATTTTATTTCTAATGGAATAAACTATATATTTTTTTATAATCAAAGACAAAATTCACATGTGAAAGTCAAGTATTTAATATCAAACTATATAAAAGTTATTAATGTATCATTAATATGTTAACATGATCGAATATACTATATACTATTAAATTAAATTTTTTTTATTTATAAAATTTTAAGAGGACTTGGTACCCTTTGAACTACTTTCTTACTTTATGTATTTAAAAATTATATTTTAACATTTTATGTAATGTTTCTATTCAAGAAAATGATACGAGATAAGGAACTTATATATATAAATCATATAGTACCGGGATGTGAAATTTTCTAGTTTACTACGAAAAAAGATTTTTCAGAAATATGAAAAATTATTTTTATATTTGAATTACATCCAAGAGGAATATTAAAGAAAATAACTCTATTGAGAATAATTTAAAATCAATTTTTCAAGCGACGTCTTTTGAGGTTATGGAAATGATTTTGTACATGGAATTGTGTGTGTTTAAGCAAGAAATGTTATATACACATAGCGTATACAATTTCGCAGAAAAATATTTATTATACAAGAAATATTTCGCATATGCAATGGGATTTTCATTTTCATGCCAAGATTTTGTTTTTATCTTTCTGAATTTCTGAATGCATTTTACAACAGCTTTTTGTAGAAAATAATATTCAAATTCTTTCGCGTAACAAAGGAAATGAAACATCAAATGAAAAAATCGTTTGGTGGAATTGAAAAAAAAACCCAAAAAAAAAAAAAAAAAAAACAGTTTGAAATTGAAAAAAGTAATTTCTTTTTTATTGTTTACTTTTCGATTTTAGATTTTGGAATCTAGTTTCACTTTTCTGTCCCAGATAACATCAAATATATATTAAATTATATTTATAAATGAGAAAAAGAAACATTTAAATTCATGTCACTCAGAGAAAGAAAATAAAATATCACAAATATTTTTATTTATTTTGGAAATAATAAATTTAATAAGAAAAGAAAGTATTCTTAAATGTTTAATCAATGAAAAAATGAAAATAAAATTTAACTGGAAGGGAGACAAACAAGGCGAAAATAAAATTACATTTTACAATAAATTTAAATAAAATTTATAAAAAGCTTACATTTGTTTTGAGAACTAAAATTTTTATCAATAGTGTTATTTTTTCCATTTCTATAATTATAAATCTTTAATATATAAAAAATAAGGTATAAACATTACATGCTATGTATTCATAATAATAAAGGTAAAATACTACATTTAAAAAAAAAGAGAGAAAAAAAAACACGTTTACATTTTTCTGTGTAAAAACCAAAAATAATTAATATAAGTTTTACACACATAAAGAAAAAAATCATTTAGATATTGTCTATAGACAATTTTTACTCTGTTCTTGCGAGCGTGTGTTCTTTTTATAATTATAGATATTTCTTACACTTAACCCTTCAGAACCAGCGGAAAGAGAAAGAAGTGCTCCTCCGTACGTACGCTGGTCCGTACGTTCGGAGAGGATACGCACATACAAGACCGGTCGAATTTTCCTGATAAGCCTAATTTCCTTTAAAAATCCATGTAAAGTTTTAAATGCAATCAAATACGCTAAAACTTACGATTTGCTATCATTGATAATATTTGAACATGGAGAACAAAAATTTTCGCTATATTTAAAAAACAATTGTGAATTTTAAAGAAAATGTTTTCATTTTAATAAAAAAAAAATTACATACACTTTCATAAAAATTGACAAAAAATTCATACATTTAAATATGAATATAAAAAAAAAATTACAAAACTAAACTAACTTATTCAAAATATAAACAGAAATCCATAGAGCAATAGATCACGAACCTCTAAATATCCGATTCTCTCAAAAAATAAACAAGTGCATCTGTTTATATTCATAAATATCTCGGATCTAATTAAAAAAAAGCACGGAGCCGAAAGCACATGTTGAATTTCAAAGTTTTATAAAACATTATTCGAAATATAAAAACAAAAAATACCGGTTTTTAACCGTTATCTAGTGCTTGTAAAAATTAATATAAAAACGTACCTAACTCTGATCACACCGGTGTGATTATGGGCCTACGAGGAGGGAAAACTCATTCACATATCTGATACCGTCGGCCGTGGAGGAAGAAACGCGTGATCACATATATGTGATCATGGTCCTGAACGGGTTAAGCAAACAATATCAGCTTCAAGGGTGTAGCTACTGCCGTATTAGCCGTATCAATGATACGGGGTCTTCATGTGTAACTACTGTCCCACTAACATTGCTCCCATATATAAAAAGGGCCCCGAAGAAATTTTGATACAGGGCCCCCTCAAAACTAGCTACGCCAGTGATCAGCTTTAGATTTTTTTTCCACATCATCCATTTCTTTCTCGCTGATCCACGTCATATCTGTCGAGAGTATAAGTTCTTTCAGTGGCGTGGTGTGAAAGTTAAGTTTAACCCTTTAACAAACAATGGTTTCACACCAAAACCACACATTAAACATTTTTAAAAAAATCAAATTTAAAATTTTTTTATCCCAATAAGAGTTGTTTTTGAATTTTTGTTCTCTTTCCTAGCAATAAATGGCAGCACAATGGCTAAATTTAATGATTGAGACCTTCTAAATATAAAAATATTGACGTCTCTTTCAACTTAAGTAAATTCCATTAGCTCTAAAAATATTTTAAAAAATAGTTACTTAAATTATATAGCACACGATTTTACTATGGATTTTTCTAAATATTAATAAAAACTTTCAAACATTTTGAAAAGTAAACAGAAGAGTAGAAAAATGAAATTAAAATTTTTGGGTTTCACTGTGAAACCAAACTCCAGTGAGAGGCGGTATTGCAAGTCTCTTGGTGCCTGTTCTAAAGCAAAAATTCTCTCAGCAGCTGACTTTCTGAAGCACTATTCGTTTATTGCATAGTTAGCAAAATATTTATTTACTTTGAAATTATAGAAAGAATTTTTTATATTTAAATATATTTATCCGGACTCTAAAATTCTGCCACTTTGTGCAGCTGCATATGTTGAATACGCCTCAATGCGACCCTGCATGTACATAATAGATTTAAATATTCTCTCTTTATAGTTATGGATGGAAAATATATATGTATTAGCAATTTTTTATTAAGAAATATAACTTTTTTTTAATATGTAATGTAAAATATATGTTATTTTATGCCCAAATTTGTATTAAAAATTTTTTTAAAAATAGTTTTAAAAACTTTTAAAATTATTTTTCTTTAATTAATTTCGTAAAAATATAAAAGTTTTATGGTCATAAAATGTTAAGATTTTCTTTTTTTCTGAATAGTATTTTGGGTTGGTCAGTTTGAGTAGGAAAAATAGACCGTTAGTGTTCACTGGTTTCACAGTGAAACCATAAATTTTTCAAAATTGAAAAACGCTAATTTTTTTTCTTTGTATATTTGTGTGATCACTTTCATGTCTAATAGCCATTTTTGAAATTATTTTGTTAATTTTTCAGAAGGAATATGTAGTGAACTTTAAAGGGTTAAGGAGCACATCGTCATCTTAGGCATCATCCTTATCACTTGGCCATAGATCAAAATTACGAGGTCCAAGACACTAATCCTTGTGTTCTTCTACACGGCTACATTACAACAACAGACATGACAATAAATTCAACCCGTATTAAATATATATTTCAATAATATTGCTCTTAATTCGTGAACTCTAACTGAATTCTTCTATATCAAAAAGAGTGCACTTTACACTCAAGTTTTTCACAAGTGAACTCATGAAGCCGAAACTGTTTTTCTCACCTAATAAACTCTTTATTCTCTCATTGTGTTCTTAACAGCTTTAGAATCATTACATATTGGTCTTTTAACAACCCCCCTCTCCCTTTCACTACACTTCTGCTCCTGTAGTGGCCGCGGTAGCCGAGTGGTATAGGTATTGGACCGTGGCTTGCTTTGTCACGAGTTCGAGCCCAGTACTACTAAAGACCCGCCGCGTAGGGCAACGATGCACGTTAAGTCTGTCGAGAGCTGAAACGTCCTCCCGTTAGTGTGGTGTGGTAGTTAGGAGAGGGGGTGCCAGCTCACGGGTGTCGTCCACGTCACTTGACCGTGGTTCAAAATTACGTGGTCCGTCGCCAAAAGCCCTCATGTAGGTGAACAGTGCGACGTTAATATTCAATCAATCAATCTGCTCCTGTAACAATACTTATTTGCATGTACCATCACAAAGTGGGAATCTCATATCAATCAATAACACATATAAACCATACAGGCTAATCAAGGGAGCTTCACGTGTGATAATCCACTAGAATACATCTTCTAAGGGCCCCTGTCATGAATGAGAACTATTAGGAATTTCTTTTATATGCAGTATACAATCATCCCTAACATTTCATACAAGGAGGAACCCCAAAATAACCGGAATATATCTTTGCTATTTTTTTATTTTGCATTTTTATTAAGTTCTACATTAGCCCCCTTCAAAGTAGTGTTCCTGAGCGTCAATGCATTTGTCTCAACGCTTTTGCCACCACTTCAAAAAGTTCTGGATTTCTCAATGAGTGGCAATTTAGAATTTTCCACTGGCTCAATACTTGCCTCGATTTTGGATCTTACCTGTAACATTAAGACTCATCCGCAATCACAATCAACTTTGAGCAATCGAGGAACAAATTTTGAGGAAACCCGTCTCATGTGATGAAATCTTCGTTTAAAATTCACTTGATCGTGTTCCATGACACTTTTATTTCCTTAGAAACTTGGTCAATGGTCTCTTTCGAAGATCTTAAATCGTACGTTTGATTTTGGCACACGCAGTGTTTTAGTCATTTCTTCCAAATCAAAACTATCCGATCGATTCCAAACAATCTTCATCGTCTTTGTGTCAAAGGACACCCTGAGCGTGGCATGTCTTCATTTGACATGCTGCCAGATTTGAAGCTGGAAAACCACTTGTTGACATATGATTTTTCAAAGCATCATCATTAAAGGCTTGCCAAAGCATTCCAACGGTCTCGGTTACGGTTTTCTTCAACAGAAAGCAAATTTTCATACAGACTCTTTGTTCTTTGTGGTTGGCCATCTCACTAATCACCATAGGGTGGAAACAGGAACGCACACAACAGAGTCCCACAATCAAGCCAATTAATTCAGACTGATGTCAGCTAACTAACGGTCTCGAGAGCCCCGCCCCAACTAACAATCTCCTAACAGAAAAACTCGAAACTACAAAGCATGTGCGTGAAACAGTTCCATTCCAGTTATTATTGGGTTCCCTTTCGTTAATTAATATTTGGTTTAACGAACACACTTAGCTGCTGTGTGTGTGTGTGATCTTGATTCATTATCTCTAGATTACTGTGAAATTAACAGTTATATAATGACGTTGTATTAGTGCTACTAAACAGTCTTTCAATAAAGGTATATTAAGGGGTTTCGAAACCCCTTATACTGACAAAGTTAAAATGGCCATTTTTGATTAACCTTTTCTCAAAATCTATAGTAGATATATGTCTGAAATTTTGTACACAAGTAAAATCTATCTTTCTTATTATAATGAAATGACTTTTTGGCTAATTTTAAATTTTTTATTAATTACAAAATATTGTTTTTTACATAGTGAATTTTGCCACATTTTCCTACTAACAAATTGGTAAAAAATAAATTTTTGAGTTTTTTACAAAAAGCTCATTTTAGTATTTATTAGCATATTTTATGAATATTCCATACACAAATTTCATGCTTATGAACAGTAGTCTCTTAGAAAAGGTACATCGAATATGAAAAATTTACATTGTGATAAAATAATATTTTAAGGTATCCGACTACGTTTGGAACCATGATTTTGCAAAAGCGTATAAATGGATAATATTGATGATATTTAGTGTCACTTATATTAGAAAATGTATATAAAATTGTTTTGAGAATAGTATTACAATAAAAAATAATTTAAGTACAATATTTTGACAAAAAATGAACATAGAATGACACATTTTCAAAACATTCTAATTTTGTGAAAAATGTTTCTATTATAAGAATACTTTGCCTGTATATAGCTCAGACCACTGTACAGAGGCTCAACTAGAATTTTCGGAATATATAACATAAAAGTGGGTTTATCCATGTTTTATGACAACAGAGGGGAGAAATTTTAGGAAAAAACGCCGATAATTATTTCAATTGGTTGTAACTCTGAAAATAATGTGAATTTGTAGTTTTTATACATTAAATATATTACATGATAATATTGAATCATAATTATTTAAAGAAATACTTATATTAGCATAAATGTTTTATTTGACACAGAAGAATATATTACGTTATTCACTCTTTCTTTTAACCCTTTATCTACCGCATTATGATTTACTGCAATTTTTTCCATGTACTATTTTTTTTGGATCACTACATTTAAAATTAAGGGATGTACATAAACAAAACACTCAACGTCGGGAAATTTAATCCTCTAGAGCTAATTAATTAATTAAAGATATTCCACTGTAAAACTAATTATATACACTGTTTACTTAAAATAAATAGTCAAATCATTTTCTAAGGTCCTCATTAACATACAAAAAAGTAAGACACTTAAATTTTGACATTAACTATTTTTTCGGGACAAAAATGATAATGTTTGCAATCTGCTGAAAACGCCGTAAGCTAAAAACGCAATTTCTGCTATAAAACTATTCACTTTTCCAGCTAAAATACTTATCATAGAACCCGTGCTGCGATATATCTTGGAAGAGTTGATTTCAAAGAATATTCTTGCTAAGTATTGTCAAAATATTCGTAAAATTGGTTATTCTATGTTATTTTAAAGTGAGTGGTACTTATAAGTACCGTCGGTAGGTAAATGGTTAAATCAGCGTTTCTCAAACTGTGGGGCGCGCCCCCCCTGAGGGGCGGGATAACTCTTCGAGGGGGGCGCGAGCATACTGAAAAGTTGAAAACTTAAGATTATTCAAAAAAATTATTAATTTACTGAAAGTAAACAAACAAAATACTTTCTGACATAATAAAATATAAAATACACATTTACACTGATATAATATACTTATAAAAGTATCAGTACTGTATAATGTATTTTATTATTAATTTAACAATACTAAGTTAAGAACAAGTTGGATAATTAAAAGGGACCCCACATGGGCTTGTGTGTGTGCATTAACCCTTATCTTGATACTTTGTACGGTTTATAATTAATTCTATAACTACCTATTAAAAGTTAAGCAGTTCGCCCCCAATACCACCGTTTTCCACGTAGACGCGCGTATTTTGTTGTTTTTGGGGGAGGGGGAGGAGAAAAGGAATAAATAAGTAAATCCTTAGTAAACCCTCTCAAGGTTCCTTTATTGCATTCCAAAGCCTTCGGAATAATTTTATGGATAGCAGTGCACAGAAAAGATTGCACTTCGGAAAAACGTATATATACGTCAAGGAAACTAATGTTTTGGCTGAGCGAGACGTTTATATACGTCAGTGGCACATCCGAGGTTAAAGTCGTATTGTAGCTTTAGTGTAAAAGTATGGTATTATTGAATTCAATACGTTGTTATTGTATGAAGGGGGGCGCGATGAAAATGATGATTGAATATTGGGTCGCGAGTATTGAAAGTTTGAGAAGCACTGGGTTAAATACTATAAAATAAACATATAGCTCTGATAATACTGAACTTAGTAAATCTCTAAAATAGGTCTCATAGCCTACCAAACAGCATCAGGTAAAGTGTATTTATGATACAAAAATCTCCCTAAGAGATTCTGCCGTTTTTTGATTTACATCACATATCTGCATCTGATGGTCTACCTGCATTGCATCGCACACACAAATAGCAAACACTTAATCGCTCTCTCTCTCTCCATCATTAGTTTCAGACTTTTCAGAATTGTCACACTATTTGTGAATTAATTTTATAAGATATATAAATCTGATTGAGTACGAACAGCTTCACCCATGTTATTCTCATTGAGCTAACACACAATATGCTGTTTTTTTTTCATAATTCAAACATTTCCAGCTTCTAATTAAATAGGCAAAAGCATTAATATTTACATTCTAAAACTACTTAAAAACCAATTATAATCTTTTAATATGAAAATCCATATTTTTAGCACATTCTTTTCACAGTCAAATAAATTAATTCCATCGGTAAAGTTGTTTATATCATCAGCAAAATTTTCTCCTAATAAATGGTATTCATATATATAAAGGATTTTTTTACATCTGCATTTATTAGATTATTCTTCAAGCTTTAAATAATATTGTGTGGTTGATTTAGGCATGAGAAAATTGCTTGAAAATAGGAAGAATTTTAAAAATGTCAGCAAATCAACAGAGTTAACCATTTCATATGCAGTGAGACCGTAAATCAGCTGAGAAATATTAAAAATTTGTGAGGCTTGGCTTATAGTATAAATTAAATGTATTGATTTGTGTCACATCAAATGAAAACGAAATGCATTGTTTTCAATTTTTGCCATTTAAATGGGAGTGGCGAAGCTTTGGTGTGTTACTTTAAAATTAGATTTTTGGAAACTTCTAAAATTGTCGTAGAGATTAAAATGTAGTATCTTTGGAAAGGTAATTATCTGCACAATTTGAAAATAAAAAATCTCAACTTGTTATGTCTGAAAGTTTCAATGTTTCAACATGGTCTCAGATAAGTAATATTTTTATCTGTAGCATAATTATAACTCCTATTCTCTATTTGGCTAACATATTTTTTTATGACAAATCAGTCACAGAATGTAGTGAAAAGTTCATATATTGAATTCCTTATATTTTTGGTAAAACAAAATAAAACGAAATGAAATAATAAATAATATTAAATTAACAAATTAAGAATTAAATTATTACACTAATGAAATAAAAAAAGAGCAAAGTTTAAAAATAAAATATGAGAATCTATGTCTCCCGTTTTTTCTAAATGTTAAGAGGTTTCACATTATGACCCTCAGTAATTTTACATTTTCAATTTGCAAATAAATATTGTTACTGTTGAAAATCGGATTCCTTATGTAGTTTTTCATAATATTTTAAATTTTTTGACACTTTTTTCCTCCAATAGTTTATCAATTAAATATTCCCAACTCTATTATCTTTCGATCACATTCAAACACGATGTTATCGAAGAAAAAATTTCGAGTTTATAAAGGAAGTTCAAAATACTCTCTTTTAATCATTTCGTCATCTTTACTTAAGATTAGATGGAAAAAAAATAAAGGCTTTGTCGATCTAACACATAAAGTATGTACAAATGAATTAGTTAAAACTGAGAGTTATATTTTTCTTAACTTCTAGTTTTAAATGTATGATAAAAAATTATAATTTTAGAAAAACTAAATACATTATCCTTTAGTTTTTCATCGGTCACGTTTTTAAGGGAAGTGAAAATATATTTTTTATAAACCTCTTTTGATATTACGTAATAATCTATTAACTAAATATCTTTATTAGTCAATTATATGTTGTTTTTTTAAATCAATAATCTCTTGTTGAAAATCTGTGCCTAAGATAACTTAATTAAATTCCGAACATTTATAACAGATCCTTTCACAAAGATTTTTTTTAAATATTCTAACTATATTTAATCTAAAAAAGAAAAACCTTTCCCGGTGGCTTTTAAGTTTATTTTTGTTGTAACATAAAAAAAAGTAGAAAACAAAAATAATTTTCAATTTAATAATCTTTTCCATTGCTAAATGGATAAAAAATTGGTTCTTCAAACTAAGCGAATCAGATGAATTTGGAAATTATAATACATACATTGAATTCAGCAATATCTTATACAATTTAGTGTTTCTATAACGCAATATAGGGCTTTTTTTATGTCTCTTTCTGTAAAAAAATGTTTTCCGTGATGATGTAATAAATTTATTACACATTATCTCTACAATGGCAAGGTTCAATATAATTCTCCAATTTTCTCCTATTTCGCATGCACCGTACGTGCTGAATTGGCAACCATGAGCTCCATTTCATATAATGTTGCCCATACGGTTGCGATAGTACATTATTGCAGGCTCTCACAGAAAATATCGCAATGATTGCTTGGACTGGAATCGAGAATAAAGGTGTTGTCTCATTTGAAGACTTATTAACAATCAACGGAACTAAATACTCAACTTTCCAGAAAGCTGCAAGAGCTGATGGTTTATCAAAATCTGAGGATTTTATCAATGAAGTGTTCGACGAAGCAGCTTCAGTGATGAAATCAGCTGAAGAGGAGTGGCAAGAATAGTTGAATAATTTGTACAATGAGTGTTGTTGCCCCGTCAGGTGTACACGGGGTACCCCTCCCCTGCAAAAAGAAAAAGGATAAGGGGGAAAGGCGCACAGAGAAGTAAAAATCCATGAAAATAGGGGAAAAAGTTATTTAATGCATGAAAAAAAAGAAGATACTTAAAAAATAATTCATTCATTTAGAAATTTGTTATCTAATTCCCTTTATTGTAAGAATAGAAATGATTAACCCTTCAATTCATTGTATTGCCAATTGTCAACATTCCAGTTCCAGTTAATTTTATTTTAAAACCAGAATGTTGTTTTTCTTGACGCAAGTTGATAATCATAGAAAATAAACCGCTATTTGTAATACGCTATTTGAAAGCCACTCCACTAAATTTAGTGCGCATACCTAGGAACTTTCTGTGTGGTTTGGGAGCCTGCCTGTTGTTAAACACTACGACGCTGAACCAGAGACGCGACGCCATGTTAAGGTATCCGACTACGTTCGGAACCAGGATTTTAAAAAAAGCGCAGAAATGTATAATTTTCATGATATTTAGTGTTACTTAGATTAGAAAACATGCATAAAATTGTTTTAAGGACATTATGACAAAAAAAAAATAATTTAAATACAATATTTTGGCAAAAAATTGACTTAGAATAACCTTTTTTCCAAATGTTCTCCTTTTGTAAAAAAATGCTTCTATTGTATCAATATTTTGCCTGTATATAGCTCAGACCACTGTATAGAGGCTCAACTATGATTTTTGAAAAATTCACATTATTTTCAGAGTTACAACCATTTGAAATAATTATCGGCATATTTTCTTAAAAATTTCTCACTTCTGTTTTCGTAAAACATGAATAAACTAAAGTCCGAGCTATGCATTTCAAAAATTCTAGTTGAGCCTCTGTACAGAGGTCTGAGCTGAATACAGGCAAAGTATTAATACAATAGAAGCATTTTTTACAAAAAGAGAACATTTGGAAAAAAGGTTATTATAAGTTAATTTTTTGCCAGAATATTGTATTTAAATAATTTTTTTTTGTTACAATGTCCTTAAAACAATTTTATGCATGTATTCTAATTTAAGTGGCATTAAATATCATAAATATTATCCATTTACACGCTTTTGCAAAATCACGGTTCTGAACGTAGTCGGATACCTTAAGCATGACGAAAAGCAAGACGACAACTCCTCGTGTTTTCTTAGAAACTATATAAGACGTTGAAGAACATTGAAAACGTGATACTCTAAATGAGGAAGTGATCTGTATTGTAAATTTTATGTAGTTATGAAGAATTAAATCTTAAAATTAAAGTGATAGACGACTGTTGTGCCATTACTGACCAGCTCCACACACACGCGTGCACGCGCATATATATATATATTGATATTTCAATGTGGTGGGTCATAAAGTTCAGTGTGTTAATTGGAGAAATAGTTTCTATTTTCGAGTTTCCTATAAAGGAGTAATTCATCTACTGAAAAAACCAATTACTTCACATCTGTTGTCAGATAACCTATCAATGTTTGATGTTGCATTTGAACATTTTATTGAATATATGCCAAATTTATTGCATGCTGTCAAATGTCTAAATACAACTTTAAAAAAAATACTCAATATTATAACCTGATTCTCTTTTTTATATATATATTTATTTACGTAACCTATATCTACATTCCTAAAAAAAATGATTTTTCAAAACTCAAAACAAAAAATGATGCATTTAAGGGTTTGATTGAATGCAAACTAACTTTGATTACAACGCCTTTTTCTAATAATAACTGTATACGATTTATCTTTTCTCGTTCTCTAGGCTTTGCAAGCACATATAATTCTCTAGGGGAAAAACAATAATGTCATTAAAGATGAAAACTTTGTAAAACCAATTGGATCACTTCGAACACAGTGTTATATTCAATATACGTATAGCCTCCTATTTTTACTGAGGATTAGGAAACCACCAGCAAATTGAAGTGAAAATTTGCAGCAATCATTGACGGAAATTTGAGGAATAAAGCCTCTAGATGACCATAATGCACGGATGCGAGGGTTGATGGTCAACAACGATTGCGTGCCATGACTTAAATACTCGAGGTCATTTTCTACTTTTCAATGTATAGCATCTTCTTACATATCACCCGTGATGTCTTCCACCATCCCATGATTCTACCGAAGTCACGCTGACAGTGATCTTCGAGGTATCTGGCTTCTAGAATAGTATCGTAGCCGAGGTCAGTAATCACACTGTTAATAACGGGCGTGTTATAATTAATTTAATGTAATATCATGTGTTTTTATATGAGAGAGAGATCTTTATTAAACATCTCTCCCTATACTTTCTCTATGTAACTTTTTAAATGTTAATATAGTTCAAAGAAAAACTCCCGGGAAGTGTTCAAAGTCGTGGCCACGCATGTTGCTGTACACCAAGGGAAGAATGACTACTTTACCCTCAAGAAGTTTAGCAGAACAATCCATTTTAAGTACTATTTGTGAATACACTAAAGCATAAGTTTAATAAAGTAGGAAATCAAGAGAGCACTAAGTAAGATTACTTAAAATCGTAAAATATTATTGAAAGAGAATATATTTATTAATACATCATATATCATGAATTACTTAGAAATATTAATTAAGAAATTTTAAATGTTATGAACTATAAAGTCAGATTAATTCTATGGTTTATTTTTCTTAATTTGGAGTATTTAATTTTCTTATAATTTTAAAAATTAAAAAAAAACTTTCTTTGTCGTATTTAAAAATATTCTTCGGATTCAAACAAATTTAAAACAATATAAATATGGTTTTTAAGGTTCATCCCTACTTAATTAGAAAAACGTACTGGCAGAATTGGTTGCAGCTAACTGTAACTGCGACAGAAATAACACAGACTAAATTTAAAATTAAAAATAAAATTTAATTAATGAATTAATATTTGAATATACTGTATTAACATCAAGTGCCATCCACTGCAAGTTGAAAAATAATGTATTTGAACTTGAATGGATGAATAGAAAGTATTTTATTAACGATTGAAAATTTAATCATGATATATATATATAGGGAGTGAGTGAACTCTAATAGTAGGAATTAAAGAAAAGAAACAAAATAGACTAGACTTTTTAAAATACTAAAAAAACGTATTTACTAGTGTTTTTGTTTTATAAAAGAGGTTGTAGGTCATACGCGAAACAATATAAAACGCAGAATTTCATATAGTATTTTCTACTGCTATACTTATTTCTTCAATGAGTGGAAGCTTTACAGTTATTTCAATTCTATGACAATTTTGAAATCCATGGAATACAATTCCCAATTTCCTTCACATATCCAAATTCAAAAGAAATCGTGAAATGAATAAAATATTTTGTGCTGCAGACGATAATCGTTACCTCCTATTTTTAGTTACAGAAAAACTTTTAAAGTTAAAATGGTAAATTTAAAGTTTCTGAAACAATGCCGATAAATCTATTATAGCAGAAAATTTTGTGTGTAATAAATTTATTTATACATAAGGCTACTACGCAAAATTAGCAACCCTTGAACTCACACTTCGTGTATAAGATTTAGCGCAAGTTGGCTATTTTGAAAAGCACGTTTCCATTGGCATCATTTGGTGAATGTTTTTGGCGCAAAAATTCAAAGTTTGAATAAGTTTTAGCCTCAATCCTTCGTGACGGTAAAAAAGGGCATCAAATTGGGTGCTTTATTTACGGGCTAAGTAAAGAATCATCTACTGCTTGGCATGATTTATTTTTTGCGCTTTTCCCGAGATTTAAAAAACGCGCCAATTGTAGTAACCCAGACAAATTTTAGAGCTTTGAAGGAGAGATCGTATCGGTGCATTTTTTTCTTCTCGGTTAGTACGTTTTTTACATTACGAACAGTTTTGTAGAATTTGGTTTTTTGTGTGTTTGCCAGCAGTATTTTATTTATTTCTCTATAAAAATAAATTTTCATGATGCTTGAATACCTTTATTTTTTCTGTGTTATAGCTAGTAAAAATGAATCTTAAAATGCTAAATTTAACTGAAGAGGGGCGAGAATATCGAATTTTGCGAAGAAAAGAACAAATGTAGAAAGTGTATTAAAGACGGAAAAAAATTTTTAAAGAAGAGAATAGTTGAAAATTAGAACTACAAAATATATGTAATTTAAAGTTTTACAATTTAAGCAATGAGTACCAACCGCTGAATAATTTTTACAATGGGAGCTTGATCCGCTTTTAAACATACAGCGTTACCACTCTAGTGAAAAATAAAAAAAAATAAAAAATAAATTAAACTAAGTTCTACTTGCCTTATGAGTGCATTTTAATTTCTCTCTTTTAAAGAATAAAGAACGTTATAAGATTTCAAATATTTTTCTAAAATTTCATTTTTTAAATAAAACTTATATTAATTATATCTATCAATGATTTTGTTAGTCATAACAAAAATAAATGTTTCACGTTAAGCAAAAGGGAAAAATTTAAATTGTTTTATGTTAAAATAAAGCATAAAATAATATTATGTTTTTTAAAATAAAGTTTTGACTAAAAATATACTTTGTAACCTCTTATCCTATGCTATACATATTAATTAAAAACAGAGTACATGAGTTTTCTGCATATGTTTCATTACTTTACTTTAAGAGGTCTCAGGGAAGTTAAATTTCTCTAGAGGTCTGAAAATATAAGCGATTTTCAAACAGGTATAATTCTTTTAAATTTAAATTAAATGATTCGAATCTTTTATACATTATTTATAAAAGAATGGGGCTTCAGAAAAGTATAAAGTATTTAAAATATAATAATAATTTAAAAAATCACACATAAGCATATGAAAATTCTATAATAAATATTAAGTATTTTTTGCGTTGCGCACCCTATTTTCTAAAGTAGTAGCCTCTGATGCATAAAGCTTTACAGAATTATAAAATGCATCATACTCTTTAAACCCTACCTAATTTTAGTATTATATATCTTTTGTATTTCAAAATATTGCAATTTTTTAAATTTTTTTTAAAAATGTCTTTTTTTATTTATTAAAATATGTAAGTTATTATTCTATTTATATAAACGTAGCTAAAGTGTAATAAGAATACATTTATCTTTATAAATCAACTTATAGCTAGTAATTAAAGCTATTATTTTATAGAAAATAGCATGCGTGACGTAAAACTTAATAAATGTCTTATAGAAAAGTTTCTAATTTTCATATGCTTATAATTTTTAAAATTATGATTATATTTTAAACATTTTATACTTTTCCGAAGCCCCATCCCTTTATACATAATGTGTAAAAGATTCGAATTATTTAATTTAAATTTAAAAGAAAATTGTTTATATTTTCAGACCTCTAGAGAAATTAAACACCCCTGAGACTTCTTAATAGTACAATGCAACCCTTGATAAAAGGAAAATAATTTAAAACTTTTACTTCGTATTTTTTTAAAACCCTTGTTTCAATTTTAAAGGGAGAGATAAAATATTTTAAAAAAAATATTAGTGGTATGGGTACCATCATTGTACAAATTATAAAACTGCACATATTCTTCATTGCTTAAATTATAAAATTATAACTTACATGATCAGCGATTCTCAAACTGTGAGGTGTGGATCTAAAGGTAAGTTTTGATAGCGCACGTTTATCAAAACCTCAAAAATAAAAAATTATTTTTTTTAAAAAAAAATTATTAATATAATGAAAGAAAGCAAACCAAAACACATCCAGACATAATAAAAAATAAAATACGCGTTTAACACTGATATAATATACTTATAAATGCACACAATAAAATAAGCGTAATGCTTAAAGTAATTTACTTAAGGGGACGGGTGGACCATTAAAACTAATTTCTTAAATGGTTAGCTTAATTAGCTGAAAATGGATTCAATATAGTAAATGATTATTATATTTCACAATTTAAATACATATTTTAAAAAAATATTATAAACTTATCTTTTTTAAAAAGAAAAATTAAATTTTTTAAACCGTTTTTAAAAATGTTCCTTGCTCAATAGTTTTGAGATATGTACATAATTTTTGTTTTATATATAGATGAACTACAACAAAATATATCTGTGCATGGATTTTTAATGCTGAATAAAATTTGATGAGAAAAAGATAAATTTTCTATATTATATAAAATATTTCACCAATTATCACGCATTCATGGTATTCAAAACAACACAAAATACGATCCATTAAATTTTTTAGAAAACTAATGCACAAATTTGTGAAATATCATGTTTCATAAGTTGTGAAAGTTTCAAAGAGATATGACGTAATTTGAAACGCAAGGAGCATTTTAGGTAACAATGAAAATGGAAAATTTACGAACTAAGAAAGTGCATTTTAAATATTTATTTCAGTAAAATAAAGAATAAAAAATATTCAGTAATTAATAATCAAAATGACAAAATCCTTTGAATAAATTATTCTATGAATTATAAGGAATATTATTACTACAAAAAATCAAAATCACACTTTTGACCAAAATTTGACATTGTGAAAGTCCACCATCCCCTTAAAAGTAACATATACAAAATTTAATACTTATCGTGATAACTTGTACGGTTGCATTGTAGCTTTATTTTACAAGAACATCATTATTGCATTCATTGTTAATATATGAGGGGAGCGAGGAGAATAATGATTGAAAATTGGGTCTTAAATATTCAAAGTGTGAGAAGCACTACATTATGTAGTTCTATTTATTTATTTACTTTTTTACCAAACTCGCTCTTGGGGCTCCTTTTCAGTTAAATTTATCGCTGAAGCAGCATTGTCCTGCAGTTGTTGCAGCTTCCAATAAAGTTGAGCATTTAGTTCTATTGATTGCTAATAAGTCGTCGTATGAGGCAATGCCTTTCTTCTCACGTAACGATTCCAGTCCAGGCAACCATCGCGATATTCTTCTGCGAGAGCTTGTAAGTAATTTACTATCGCAACCATATTGGCAATATTATTAAAACGAAGCCCATAATTGCCATTTCAGCACATACTACACATGTGAGTTCGGGGCTGCCAACTTGGCGAGTTATCTTGAATGTTGGCATTGTTGCGATAGTACTAAATAAATTTATTACAGAATCACAAAATTTGTTTTTTTATTTTAGGAGAAATAATTAAAAACTAATAATGTGAAAGTATCAATTTCATTTTTTAATAAAAATAACATATTTCGGAATCTTTATTCCTTTTTTAAAAAATCAGAAATTAATTAAGTTGAAAATGTAAAAGAAAGTTTAATTTGGCTTGCTTTTTTAGAAGACAAACGTTCGAAGCTTTTGTGATTTACTCGTATTTCATCATTCCTTATAGAAGTAAGTTAAAAGAACATACTTCATTAGCAATGAAAACGTAACTGTATTAAATAAATATTTATTTCAATTCACTAGAGGTAAGAGGCCACGAAGAATATGCAAATTGAAGCCCATTTCAAGAATGCTTCCATTTTTTCAATTTACGTTCTGTTGAATAAAGAAGCTTTTAGGAAAAATAAAAGTATAAGAATAAAGAGTTATCAGATCTTTTTACTTTCTTTGAAGCTTCTAGTCATGGCTTAAGGCATAATTAGTAATGTAAGAGAAGCTATTCTTTTATCTTCATATAGTTAATGTGAAAAAATGTGAAACCTAATTACATTATTTCAAGAATTTTCAAACGAAACTGTTGTGGTGTGATTTTTTATGTTTTATCGCTTTTAATAATTAATAAGATATAACTGACGTATACGAAATTTTTAATTCCGAAGCATATTTTTATTTTTCTATAAAGATAAAGTAAATTTACGTTGTACATTATTTTCATTTGTACAAAAACTCTGAGTCACACACATCTAAGAAACTAGTTCTTACCTACCCACTTCACTGAGTTTTCAAGATGTTGTTTGACTTTACTGTACTGTTTTTCAATTATAGGTATCTTTTTCCTTGTACGAAACTTTCAATAAATTTTAAAAACATCTTTATCACCTTTGCCTATTGACTTAAAAAAGTCAATCCTTGAATTTCTAAGGAGGAAGCCTAATCAAATTTTAAGTTACCGTAACAAACCCCCAGGAGTCGATTTTTGCAAAACCCGCTTTTATCGGATTTCTACTCAACAAAGGAAACATACTTGTTAAATTTAAAGTCGATAGGCCAACTAGCTCAAACAATGTTAAATGTTCTTATTCATACGCTTCATAACTAACTTCCTGCAACACAACTTGAGAGAAGATTTCCAAACACTCGTTCTTAGCGGATCTTAACTCTTCAATAGAAACATACTTGCAAAATTACAAGTCTGTAAATTTAACAGTTGAATTTTTTTTTAAATCAAAAAGTTCCCTTAAACCCTTTTAAAATTCTATTTTCTTAGAGCTTACCATAAAAGATGTCTGCTCAAAAAAGAAATATGCTTACCAACTTTCAAGTCTGTAGATCTCTTGGTTAAAAAAGGGGACTTTGTTTGGCACATATGCCCAGTAACCCACTTGATTTCCCCACAAACTTGTTCTTAGTGGATGTCTAATCAACAAAGAAAACATTATGGGCAAATTTGAATGTAAGTTGAAAATGCAAAAACAATAACTTTAAATTTTAATTCTCTGGGAATCGATATCCGTTCAACCTGTTCTTAGCAGATCTTTACTCAATAAAAAGAAACATGCCTACCAAATTTTAAGTCCTTATGTCTAATAGCTCTTTAGCTCTCGTTCTGAAAATGTTACTTTTTTTCCAATATAAATATAAATTAAGGTATTCACCATTAAAATTTTAATTTTTTTTTATTGCAATCACAATTTCATTGCATAAAAAAAGTAATCATCCGAAAAAGCAACTAATTCAAACTCATGACTGCACAAAAACAAATCAGTTCACCAGCTCTGCCTTATCTGAACCGCTACTATTTTACGGGGAATTTGTCACTCTACACATTGGGGATTATGTTGAGATATTTTACCCCGAAAAGTTTAAAAATATGAAACAATAAAGGCTCTATATAATCTCGAATTCGTAAAATTTTTAGCTTTGCAGTATTATTACAGAAATTCACATTTGTTTCTTTATAAATCAAACTAATATCTTTATTGATTATTATCGTATATAAACATGCATATATGTCCTTAGAATCTATTAAAATACAAATTTTGCTGGTATTGGTTATAACATTAATTGATATAAGATATATCCTGCCAACACAAAAGAAGCAACATAATTTTTCAATTACTATCTCTCTCTGATTTATACAGAATATTTTACAATTATTTAAGTCACTATGCGATGCAAACAGCCCTTATTTCTAATAAATGTTTGAGATTTTATAAAATTTAGTACAAATATATTTAAAATATATTTATAATAAGCACATTGGTTCGTAAAGTTATATTTTCGTGATTTAAACATACACCCGACTTTGAGAGCGCTTTATCTTACAAGGGAAGAGCACGACTAAGGAAATTCATTTGGGGTCGAGACTTGGAGTAATAGTAGTACTCCTTTAGGGTGTTCAACCCTCCATGTAATTCCGTCGAATGATCAGTCAATTTGGAGAAAATAGCCTTCGAAATCCATGCTTAGATTTTATACAATTTTTTCTTTTCCTCTAATGAGTCCGTAGCCTGATTAGTAAATCGCTTGCTTAATATGCGCGAGTTTAGGGTTCGATTCATCGATCAATTTTTTTTTTCAATCATTTAATTATTTTTTAAAATGAAATAAATTTATTTATGAAAGGTTTATTAAATATTAAATAATATTTTATGTAATTATTTTGGTTTTTGTAAATTAAAAAATTACTGTAATTATATAAATATTTATATTAAATTTTATAAATATATTTTTTAAATTAAATGTAATACTTATAGTAAAATATATAATAAATATTAAAGGATAATTTTTTACATTAAAATTAGTTACCAATAGTTTTATAATGGGAAATACAATATACTATAAATAAAATATTATATGTAATATAAAATAATTTATAAAATATATTATTATTATTAAATTAATTATTTTATAATTAATGGAATAAAAAATATGTATTTTTTTATATATTATTAATTTAATCATTTTATAATTTTATAAAATATTTAAGAAGTTCTTTTAAATAAATTTAAATAATTTTAATAATTAATTAATAATAATTTTATTAATAAATATTCAATTTAATAATAATTATAAATTTTACTAATAAATTAATAATAATTTTAATAATAAAAAAATAAAAATTCTTAATAATAATAATTAATTAATTAATTTTAATAATTAATAATTTAAATAATAAATTTATTTAATCTTTCTTTACTTTATAAAATACAAAATAATTACATAAAATATCATTTAATATTTTAAAAACCTTTCATAAATAAATTTATTTAATTTTAAAAAGTAATTAAATGAATTGAAAAAAACAAGTTGATCCATGAATCGAGCCCTAACCTCGAGCATAATAAGCAGACGATTTACCAATCAGGTTACGGACTCGTTGGAGGAAACGAAAAATTAATTGTATAAAACCTAAGCATGAATTTCGACGGCTATTTTCACCGAATTGACTGGCCATTCGGAGGAATTACACATTGAGGGTTGAACACCCAAAAGGAGTACTACTATTACACCAAGTTTCGATCCCTAATGAATTTCCTTAGTCGTGCCCTCCCATTGTTAGTTATTATATGAAAGTGCTTAAAACAAAACAGTGATGACATTCCCATAATGAACTGTAAAATTTGTAATAAAACATTGTTGAATACATCTGAAGGTTAAAAAACTTCTATTATTATATGGGACATACATAAAAATTTCAGTTAATTATTTTCAAAACTTTTTGACTAATCACTGTCCCCGATCCAGCATTAACAAAAAAACCCAATTCGAGAAAAACGCATTTTAAAGTATAACATCTTCCTTAAAGTAGTGGCCTCTTTTTTTTTACTAAAACAATTGTAGTTTTTGTTCAAATGAATGGAAAATATTAAGCTTTGTATTTTTATAAAGCTTATACGATGGCCATAAAATAAAATCATAACAATAAGTGCCAATTTTTGGTAAAATTCACAAAATTTTAGGGTAGTTGTATACCTTAAGAAAATTGCGTGTAATAAAAATGAAAAGCTTTTAAAAAATTCCAAGTATTTTTATGTGAAAAAGGATTATTAATTTCAGAGAAAAAATAATCCGAATAATTTGGATCCCACAATTTTGTTAATAGTGTTAATTTTATGTTTCTATTATATATATATAATATATATAATGAAGAGATTATTCTTGTGTGTAGTAATAATTAATTACTTTAAGGAATTTGGTCTAAATCTAAAGAAAAATAAATTACATTTATCAACACTGTTTTATATTTTGTTGCTTCTAAAAACCTGTGTTCAAATTCTAATTCATTAGAACTGTTGCTAATTTAATTAGATGAAAAAAATTTTTGCACAAATCATTTGGCGCTACTAAGTTACTAGTTTACATTTTAAAAATATGAAATCAGGAATTATTTTCAAAGTAATATTCACAATAATTAAAAATATTTAAACATTATTCTTAAATTTTTTGTTAAGTACATTTAATAAATATTTACACTTCAATCCATTATGGGGAATTACAGCTAATATAATACAGTTTAATTCCAATTTTATAAATTTATCCACGCTTGAGTTAAATACATTTTAAAAAAGAGTTCTTTAGATTTTAATGTCTTAAAAAATATTTACATGCACTATACTTTAAGACATAAATAGACGAATGAGATGTTTTATTTTTGTTCTCATAAATTCTTACTTAAAGAAAAACTTAGTTATAAAACAGGTTTCTCTCTCTATATATACATATACATACATATGAAGCCTGCATGATTGATTTACGTTGTATAAAATATAAAAAAAGGTGATATAAAATATATTCAGTTAGCTTGTTTTGAAACTAAAGTTAACTTCAAGTATAATGAATTTAAAGAGTAAACATTTTTCTTTTGCTCCAGGTACTCGTACTCGATAAAACCTCAACACAGCTCATTATTTCTTCCTTTTTTAAAAATTCAGACTAAAATCTTTTTTGGACAAATCACCCAATCCATTATTTCTAGACAAGTGAAGGTAAATATGGCGCTCTATTTTGGTTTTTGGG
>BMAV01018646.1:345489-409319 GCA_019973955.1 Trichonephila inaurata madagascariensis | reverse complement strand
CAAAAGCTAAAATATGTAAATTAATGAGTAAAACCATGATTTTAGATCATCGTAACACAAACAAAGAATATTTTAAACAAAATAATGAAAAGTAAACCGGTACCAATTTGATTTATCCTTTCAAAAATGAATAAAAATTTTGTTTTTAACAAATTTTAATTTCCTTTCATGAAGAATTTACTACATATATATAATCAACAATCATATTATAAATTGTCATAAATCTAATAAAGCAAAACTATGTATAAGAATATAAGACAGTAGAGGTCAAAAATAAGAAACTCTCAATTGAGTTAACTCTTTGCCTTAGGAGTTAATATTGTATGGCTAAATATAATTTTAAGGCTAGCCAACCTTCCCTATATTTGCCTATACCACTGAACTGCAAAGAAGAGAAAATAGTATAAGAATAAGACTCCATTAAAATACTAAAGTTAGTAATCTTAAAACTAGAAAAATCCCACTAAAACTAAATTAACAATACCAAATGTCAAGTATATATATCCTTATTTAAAATTTTCTTAATAATATAATTTCTTCTTCCTCTCTGTTTGCAGAATTAATAATTGCTTCTGGCAATTAAATGAGATTAATTTAATAAATACTGTTTTCTCAAAAAACGAAAAAAGAAACTACGTTTATTTAATTTTGGAATTCCTCGTCACATGTAATACTGAGAAATTTAAGCAAATTGAGAACTAGAACGCAGTAAATATATTGCGTATAGTTATAAAGGATAATTTTGACAAAAGTAGGAATAAATCTCTTTCTGAGCCGGATGAGACAATTTATTTTCGTTCTATTTTAATAGGCATTAAAAAAATTTACCGAATATAGCAAAACTGTTCTCATCATTCGTACAACAACCTCATATCATCCTTTTTTAGAATAATTTGCAACAAAACCTGTAAAAAAGTCCTTAACCGTCTGTTCCTGTTCGCGCGACAAAAATCCAATCACGTTCGTAACTTGAAACAATGGCGGAATGCATTCGAATTAGGGTTAGCGAGGAAGGGAAAGGGTACTGAAGCGCAACGCATCCGTCGTTGTGACAGGCGAGCAAGTAATACCTTTTTCATTTTTATTTTTTAAAATTTGCATGAGAGATGGGAGTGTGTTTCGAAAGCTCGTAAGCATCGCCCGCTTTTGAAATGCGGATGATTTGACGTAAATGGAACTTGAATGGCGCAAGTTTCGTAAACAAGCATTCCCCAGCACCTGCAAATGTCGTTTTGTTTAAAAGTTTCATGGCGTGATGAAATTAAAATGCCCAGAACTGAATTTGTAACGCTTTTTTAATGTGAATGATTTAATTGTTCTTGAAGAATTTGTAACAAGACTGAATAATTTCTGAATGTTATTAACGTTACGTCAGTGCTTCTCAAACTTTCAGTATTCGCGACCCAATTTTCAGTCATAATTTTCTTCGCGCCCCCCTTATACAATAATAATGTATTGAAAGCAATAATAATGTACTTTGACTCTAAAGCTGCAATACGGCTTTAATTATAAGCCGTACAAATTATCAAGATTAGTATTAAATTTTATATATAATTTTATGGTAAGCCCATAGGGCCACTGGTAATTATTATACTTGTTCTTAACTTAGTACTATTAAATTAATAATGAAACACATTGTGTAATACTGATACATTTTTAAGTGCATTATATAAATGTGTGTATTTTATTTTTTTACTATGTCAATGTATTTTGTTACGCTTACTTTCAGTAAATTTATAATTTTTTAAAATAATTTTTTGTTTTCGACTTTTCGATATACTCGTGCCCCCCTTGTAGGGTTATCACGCCCCCCTAGGGAGGCGCGCCCCACTGTTTGAGAAACACTGCGTTACGTATTTGTGAAGTAATACTATTCTTCTAATTGCCATTTTCTTTTAAGCTAAATTTTTAAATGAATTTACTAACATGAAGGAAATTTGAGAAACAAAAGTATGAATTTAAAAACTTAGCATCAAACATCGCATATTTTCGAATATAAGCCGTGAGGGCGTTTTTTCCCCCCTAGAAAAATTTACCCAAAATTCGAAACACGTGTATATAAGCCGAATTAAAAAAAAAAGAAGTTCCTGTAATTTTCAAACATGCCACTACGAAGACGTAAATGCTTTCAAGGGTTTAAAACGGATGGAATATTTCCAGTACAATTGCAGTAAAGCCAAAGTCAAAGACGATAGTTTTATTTATGATAACTTTGTATGCAACAAACACTTTTTTCATTCATTTGTTGTCGTGTGCAATATTTCTGTTAAGCATAATTTCTAAGCCTTCCTTCTTCTTCTTCTTCTTTTTTTTTTTTTTTTTTGTGTAAAATCAGCGGGAAGAAAATTTCTTCCGCTACGTGATCGTCGACCTATGTTTCCTTCAATTCGTTCGAAGAAAATCTCGCTGCATGATTACCTTACACCTTCAGACACTGGCGTAGCTAGTTTTGAATGGGCCCTGCATCAAAATTCCTTAGGGGCCCCATTTCCCGCATGAGAGCCCTGTTAGTGAGATTGTAGTTACATGTGTTTGGGCCCCTGTAGCTTGGGGACCCGTACCATTGATACGGCGGTAGCTACGCCCCTGCATTCAGACGTCCCAATGAGAGAATGTGAATTTTACGAATTATTCGGAAACCCGGATACGTTACTTACTTTGAGGGATTTATGTAACATTTTTTTTTCTTGTTTTAGAATAAAAATTCCATTAAAATGCTCCAATAGTTAATGAATTAAAAAATACCTTGCGTAAGGCTAATGAAAAATGTTAAATAAACTGTTTTTCATAAGCTACGTTTTTTCCGAGATCACCGGATGAAAAGTTCCAAAAGTTCTCGGCTAATACATAGAAATATGCATTGGTGCTTACATAAATTCCAAATACAGGGTGTCCACAAATTAGTTGGACAACTTCGTAAGTAAAGAATTTTCGAAATATTAAATGAAATGAACCTCTTTAAAGTCAAATAAGAAGGAATATATCCTAAGTTCATTTATAGAGAGCGTTGTAAGAATTTGGGGGCTGGAAAATCCTCCTGCCTTTCTAGAACATGAAAGGGATAATCCCAAGGTAAGGGTGTTTTGTTTAGTGAGTTCCTTGAATGTTCTCGGATCATTTTTCTTCACTAAAAAGATCATCACAGGATCTATTTATCTGGACATACTACAGATTTTCCTTATGCCAATAATCAAAGGAAAAATGACGTGAATTTTCATTTTTTAACAGGATGGTGCTCCTTATCACTACCACAACAACATTACATCTTACCTCAATGTTGAGGTACCAGTTCGGATTGGTCGTGGAGTTATTAAGTGGTTATCACGATCACCACTGGTCTTCAATGTGCGGGGTTTATAAAGGATCACTTCATTTATTTCAACCATTCTTCAACTAAATTCAATCATTCCTCAACTAATTAACGCTGCAATTAATTTGATCGACGGAACCATGCTAACAAATCTATTGCAAGAACTGATTTACCAATGGGACGTTTGTATAGTAACGATTGGAAGCCACGTCAAACATTTATGATAATGGTTAACTTGGTCGATTTCTCTACCTTACAACAGTATGTACTTCAGTGCTTTTCAAACTTTCAATATCTGCAATCCAATTTTCATCGCGCTCCCCTCATACAGCTACTGTGAATTGAATGCAATAATAATGTACTTCAACGCTAAAGCTACAATACTGCGACTGCGCAAATTATATTTTGATAAGTATTATATTTTGAGATAATTCTGCATATGTGTGTGTGACAAGTCCATGGAAGTCCATAGTAATTGCTAAACTTGTTTTTAATCCAGTATTGATAAGTTAATTATCAAATATTTTGTGCAGTATTGATACATTTATAAGTATCTCATATCAGTGTGAATATGTAATTTATTTGTTATTGTGTCGGAAAGTATTTTGTTTTGCTTCATTTCAGTTAACAGACAATTATTTTAAATCTCGCTCCCCCCATGGAGGGTTATCACACCCCCTTAAGAGGGCACGCCCCACAGTTTGAGAAACGCTGATGTGCTTTAATTTATTTCCTGTAAATTACGTGCAATAAATCCTTTTTTTTTTTTTTTTTTTTTGCCGACTCATTTGTAGACATCCTGTGTAATTAAAATGCTTAAATAAGGTTTGGGCTTTATTATGTGACGAGATTTGAAGTTTATGAAAGCTGAAATTGTTCTCACGGGACGGATTTAAAAAATATCCATTTGAATCCATATTTATTTACCATAGTTTTCTGAAAGATTTGTAGTTTGGTAGGGTTGGAACACTTAGTTCTTCTCCGAGACTTCATCTCCTTTCAGGACATTTTAGATGACATTAAAACACTTTCAAATTGGCATTTTTAATAAATAATTTAAAATATAACCAATAAGATTTAAATCTTCGATCGGCAATGTCTTTTTTGTTCATGGCAGTTTTAGCAATGTATCAGCATCTACATTAGTAATGCCATTACCTTTACATTTTTTTTTTTTTTTTTTTTTGTATCTCACTTAACGATTTTGGTTTTTTTCGCTTTGGCAGAAAATGACGCTCAAGTTGTTCAAAATTGAAGGAATTTTCCTTCTTCAAATTTAAATATTACATTTAAAAACATATAACTGGGGAAAAAAGAGAGAAAGGTGAAAAATAATTTGTTTTATATTGCCATTTTTTTCTCTGTTTCACAGCAAAAATAAGTAATAAATGATTTAAAAATAATTCAAGGTGTGCTTCTTTTGAAATTATTGTTTCTTGAGAATTTCTTATAAAGGTAGTTATAGTCTCCTGAGTGTTTCTGTGGATTTTTTCGTAATAAAGTTCTAGAAATGTTTGCCAAAAACAGCGTGATTTTATTTATGTGTATATCAAGTAATATTTGTTTTCTTTCTTTCTTTTATTTACTTAAGATTATATATGAAATAGAGACGAATTAAATTTATTACAGATTATTGATGTATCTGATTATTGATAATGGTTTCATCACATCTCTTTAAACTGCATTATAATTGGTTCAAATTGCATTTCCTTTTTTTTTTTTTTTTTTTTTTTTTTTGAGTGAAAATATATCAAACTTTTGAGCCGAATAAAATAACTTAACAGCTAAAACTATGCTTAACATTTAAATGAATTACTAGTATTTTTCCTCTCGTAAGCATAATATTTCTTTTAATCCATTTTTAGCTTACAAGATATTATGTTATAAATCTTTATATACAAAGAATAGACATTATATTGCCACATATTTGAAACATTTTTACATAGAAGTAATAAGAACGTTGCGGGTAGTACGTAAATAGAAAATTGTAGAACTTCCATAACAACACTAAACATGAAATATGTGCGTCCCTGTCACAAACTAAACATCATTAAAATATATTGCAGTCAAAAGTATTTGGCACGTTTTCTCTCAAAGCATGCCAAGAAGGAAGCCAAGTTATTGGCTGCAGGACCACAAAAGAAAAATATGGTGGCATCTATTAGTAATAAAAGAATACAGATTGTTAGAAGATTTTATGTTCAATGTACAAATAACTTTTCAACGTCACATTCTGACCTCATTGGATATACATTAGTCATATACATTTGCAATACGATTTCTTGCTCTAAAATACAAAAACAAACAATCATTGCCAGGAGTCACGTTTTGCTGTATGATGCTAACTTTCACAATCCTCATTTCCATACAGTGGTGGAATATACAGAAATAAAAATAATCATGGGAGTAAGAAGGCGTGTAAAAACTATGCAGATTAATATCCTACTAATCGGTATAGTTTACAAGAAATGGTGCTTGAAGATGTTGAGATACAGATATTTTTAAAACTGTATTGAAGTCTTGGCGATTCTAACTCTAATTAATACTTTTTGATTTTCAAATATACAAGGAACATGAATTTCATTACTTTTTTAATTTATTAAATAGTGAGATTTGTATGTTTTAAAGTTATTTATACAAACTGACATTGATTAAAAAATTAACACTGTTCTTTTTGAAGTACGAAATCATTGATGCATTACAAGGTCGTGTCGGTCATAAAAAATAATCACATGTAATCACTATGGACAATACCAAGTGTAAACAGTAACATCGTAGGATATATGGATAAACAGTAATATTATTACAGATTTTGTAATATTTTTTCTCACCAAATGTTTATATACGTTTTTATGCGTTTCACTAAAATCCACTGTATGATATTTATTATTAAATGCATTTTAGTTAACACAACTTTTTATTGGTAATATTTTAATGTTTTACAATAGACATTAAAAGAAAACTTCTAAATATTGACTGTTAGTGGAAAAAAAAGATAAAAACAGCTTACAAATAATTATGAATCAAATCTTTCAAATGTGTATTTTCTTAATACATCTCTGAGCTTTCTATTCTTCCACGATCGTTTGTCTTGATAACTTGTTCATTTTTTAGTTTTTGCTTCTTTGAATTGAAATTCTATTTGAATATTTATTTTTTTAAAAATGGAAATTTTCTTTGTTCTGCATTTCACCTGTTTTTATTTATCGTTAATCATTTAATGCTTTCATTTCGTTTAAAAATCATTTTGGAATTTTCAATGGCTTCATTCATTCGAATAAATTGCGTTTTAAATGCCGTAAATAACGAAATCATATGATTAATACATTTCAGATTCTCTACAATTCACCATAAATAATTGGAATATTTATTGTTTTAATACATAATTTTAAAAACAACCATTGATGCAAATCAACTGAGTGAAAATGCATAAGTTTTTTTTTTCAAAAAATATATTGATCTGTGTTACAAAATTTCTTTGAAATATCGTTTGCTTCTAAATTAAATACCATTCGTAATATAAAAACGGCTTGTGTGTTTTTATTTAAAAAACAAATAAGTGTTTTATTTGAATAAATGAATTATCCACAACTTTTATTCAAAATTTTATCTTCGCATTTAAGATATTTTTTATTCAAAATGATTTTTTTTTATATTTTCAATTTTATTACGATTAAGACTTTACGACTAAAAATAATAACATAATGGGGAAAAATATTAAAAGTATAACAAAAAAATAAAATATGCATTACTACATATTTTTAAAAGACGAGCGGGAGAGTCTGATTTTTTCATTTCGAAATTTAAATAACAATTTTCATCAATTATATTCATAAATCAGTTTATTTCCTATTACGAATTTTTTTTTTATCTGTAATGGTTTAATAATTGCTTTAAGTTACTGATTTAAATCTAATTCACAGCATTCCTTTTACATTTCCTGAAATTTCTCGAAACAAATATGTGGACGCGCTCAAAAATTGTTACATTTTAAAAAGAAATCATATACTCAAGAACAATAACAATAATCCTTTTGAATAATACGATTAACATCGATAAGCATGCGGAAATCTAAGTGAAAGAAATAGGCTTAAAACATCTACTCAAAATGAACGAGTTTGTTTTTTGTATATGTTATCTCTTAAAGCTAACACTATTTTTCACTATTCGATCCTATTGTTTCAGCTGACAAAGTAAATCTTTTCTGTCTCTGAAAACAGCTGTTTGCGTAGGTTTAATATAAAAAAAATAATAATAATGCCATAACAAAGTGAAACATTAATTTAAAGTTACATATTGTTATTCATTCTGATATATTAGATTCCTTTCAGTTTTCATAAAAAATAGGCTTAATGGAATCCTTTATAAATAAATATGTTTAATTTTATAAAAATTTTGCATCTAAACTAATTTGCAATGTCCTTTAATTTTTCGAATTTAAAAAAAAAATAGAATTAATCAGTTTTAAATTTATTTTACAAAGAGAAAAATGCTACTCTCTCTTTTCGCTTTATATTTTATATATCATTAACAGAAGCCATATTGGTATATTATTAAAAATTAATTGTAGTTATGTTTTGCTAAGTATAAAAACGAAAATCATGAGAAAATTTTTGATTTTTTTCTAAGGAATTCATTAAAAACCTTTTTCTTATATAGCAAGTTCCAAAAGAGAGTAAGGCCTGATAAACTTCAGAATTATTATTAAGAATAAAATTGATACTTTTAAGTTAACAGATTTCTTGGAATTGAAAGTAAAATAAAATAAAAAAATAAACATGATTCATTTCAATAACTAACTCACCGATTAAATTTAACCTTAAATTCGAATCTTTTTCAAAGTAAAGTATTTTGAAGTATAATTCCTTTCAGATATTTTACGTGTAAATTTACATTTGATAATTTTAATGCAGATAAGATGATTTTAATGTGAATTTTGTACCATACGTGTTATCTAATATAATTATTCTCGATATAATTTTATGTTAAAATATATAATTTTTTTTTTAAATATCTCTTAAAGTTAGGTACGAGAGTTTAACGTCGCAGTAAAGAAATATGAGGGCTACTGGAGATAGAGCCCGTAAATTTGAGCATCGGTCAAGTGTGGCGAGGATGACACGCTGTGGTATCCCTCTCTCCAAACTAACACACCAACGGGAGGACATTAAATCCCGACAGATCTATCTATCCCTCTACTTGCCGGATTTTCACTGTCACCAAGACTTGAACCTACGACATGGCTGCTGCGCGAATTCTCTATCTCTCTTTCATGACCATAACCACAATACTATTGCAGCCCTTTAAAACTTGTAAGAAGAGCTTCAAATTCAAGACAATGATAAATTTACTTTTGGGAATTTTATGTTCGAATTTTCAATATGCGTTATCCTAGTGTATAATACAGTCGAACCTCTATATTGAGAATTTTTCTGTATAGCGAACTTTTTCCTGGAACCAAGAACATTTCTCGATTTTCTTCGTAAAATAACCTCTCTATAGCGAAGTGCATTTTCTATATAACGAACTTTTTTTTTCTTGTGATTCAATTTTTTTCTCCCTTTTTTTGAAGTATTTCTGGACATTTCAAGTTATTCTCTCTTTTAACACATGTTATGGTGGTTATAAATTTTGAACTGGTTTTTATTAGGTGCCTAATTCACCGAGAGCAATATAACTCTGGGCGTTTCATCCAAGAAGGGCAAACTTTGACCCCCATTGTCCAGTTCACTGTAATCATCTTCGATATCCCCTTTCACCCTCAGGGTAGTTGTATTGTGTCTCCTTGTCCTTGAACTAGTCTCCGTTCACTTGTTGTGTTGATCAATCGTACTGGTAACTTCGTTTCTTGTAGCTCGAAAATGTTAAAACGTAAGTGCTGGAGCATCAAAGAAATACATTTAATTCTTCAGGAAGTGGATAAAAGCGTCAAAAAACTTTCCTTGCAATTTTTCTTTTTTTGATAGTTAAGATATATAAAATAAATATATATTAATTTATAAATAGGTATGAGCAATTACTTTTTTTTAAATATATAGTGTTTACGAACTTAAAATTTGTTTTATGTGGTTTCCGAAGTATATTGAAAGGTGAACCTCCATATAACGAATTTTCCAAATAACGAACTTTTTTTCGGGATTTAGCGACTTCGTTATATAGAGGTCCGACTGTAATTATATTATACAATGTAACCTTTTTAAGATTACTGAAAAACAGATGTATAAACAAACAAAAAGAAAGAAAAGATATTTTCAGGAATGAATAAGGAATTAAAATTAATCGTAAAAAGAGTAACAAAGGAGCTTTTTCTGTACATTCATTAGATTTTTTTTTTTTACGGCAATTATCATATATTTGCTATAACATTCAGTGTGTCTGATTTCTAAAGCAATATACAATGAACGGTAATTTTAAGATTCGTTTTGGACAAGGATTGTTTGGTGGAACGAAAAGGACTGTTGCACGTTACAGTTAAATAGGCTTTAAATCTTCTTATGTCGTGACATGGAAGTAAGAAGAGTAAAGCAACAGTTTCGACTATTAATCACTTCACTTTGATTGATTCAAAATTTTGAAACCTTTATCGGCACTTACATACTATACCGTCGACTAATATCGTCAAATCAAAAGACGTCACCAAATGCCAGTATATGCAGCCAATATCGGAAAACAGTTCCCGTTGTGACGGATCTTTACGCTTCCTATCACTAATCCTCTTGGGGAATCTTTGGACTAGCATTCGGGTTTAATTCACAGCCATCCTTCTCAAGAAGAAACCATGATATGCAGATTAGTTCGATTTTATAAAGTCAGAGTTTTGTAATTATAGGAGAAGGAGGTAGAAACTGCTACATTCACTACGTAGGTGAGATTGGATCAAGTTGATTTTCGAATGTAAAGATTAAAAGTGGTGTTTGGCCACTGATGTTGAATTAGTAGATTTATAGTTAGGAATCCGCGTTAGATTACGTTGAGTTAAATAACTTACTTGCACATATTTGCTTATTAATCATTGCTTTCTCTCTCTGCTACTCCTTTGATATGCACTTTGAGAATAAGTTGTTATTGGTTAGTGTGTGTTTGAGTAAATAAATAATTGTTATTATGGAAGTTTCTGGTTCTGCTTTCATTCCTCCTACACCCTTAGGTAGGCAAAACGGTGAGGAAGAAATTTCAAGTGTAAGTCGGCTCACGCCGTGCATTACGGATATATTATTCATGTGAAGATATACTCACATGATAACTGCAGTCACGTGTTTCCATCTAATCAGTTTATAAATTCATTTGACATCATAGTCACATGCTTAATGCAGTCAAGTATTTATAGCCAATCAGTCGAGGCGCTTCATTGTTGCCAACTTTTGCCTTTTACAGAAACTTTCTTTTAAAAAGCACTAGGGTGATACCCCCTGTCCACCTAACGGCGGGTGAGTGAGCGAGTGAATATTACCGTCGCACTGTTCAGCTACACGAGGGCTTTTGGTGACGGACCACGTAACTTTGAACCATGGTCAAGTGACGTGGACGACACCTGAGCTGGCACCCCCTCTCCTAACTACCACACCACACCAACGGGAGGAAGTTTCAGTTCTCGACAGATTTAACGTGCATTGCTGTGCTACACGGCGGATCTTTAGTGGTACTGGGTTCGAACTCATGACATGCCTGCCATGATCCGATACCTTGACCACTGGGCTACCGCAGCCCCCACCTAATGGCGAACTAACCCCATTGTACAAATTATACAACTTCATACTCTTTGCTCAAACTGTAAAACTGTAATTTATATGTATTATGTAGTTCTATTAAATTTTTTTTCCCCCTCAAAATTCGTTCTTACGCTCTTCTTCAGTTAAATTCCTCCCTGAAGCTGCATCATCCAACACTTCGTTGATAAAATCCTCAGATTTTGATAAACTTACAGCTCTTGCAGCTTCCTGGAATGTTCAGAAAAAGTTCCATAGATTGTTAAGAAGTCTTATGTTAATAAGTTCTTCTCATGCAACGATTCCAGACCAAGCAATCGTTGTGATATTTTTCTACGAGAGCTTGCACAATAATGTACTACCACAACCGGATTGGCGACATTATATGAAACGAAACAGATGGTTGCCAATTCAGCGCGTTCGACACATGCGAAATCGGGGTCGCCAACTTGGCGAGTTACCTTGAAAGTTGGCAATGTTGCGATAGCACGAAACAAATTTATCACAGCATCACGAAAAACTTTTTTATATAGACATATTTCTGAACAATAATAACATACTTACGAAAACGAAATGCTTTTTATTTAATAATACACGTATAATAATACTTTTTTTTATTTTTTGCTTTCGAAATTTTTTTTGAAGAACCTTAATACCCGAATACCTTTACCCAGTCATCAAATTTAAAATTTTTATCTAAATTTGACAACTAGAGCAATAAGTATAAATCACATGTCAGTTTTAAATTGAAAGAAGAATACGTGTTGTTGTTACTTATGCCACCTGGTCGATAGAAACATAAGATCAAGATCACCGAAATTCATCGCGGGAAGGGGCTAGATTTCGTCCTGTCGTTAGCCTTAGCTTTGAGAGCACCATACAAATGACAGTACGATTTTGCTCGGTTCCACCCCAATTTTGGGAAATAACACCCTGACGATGGTCAGGGGCTTCCTACTTCTCCTCCCCTTCCACCCACCTCACGAGAGGACTTGCGGCTCGACAGCTATTTAGAGTACCCCCATGCCGAGAATGCACTATATATTTACAAACATCCATGACTTCTCCGGGATTCGAATCCAGGCCATACAGCACCGCAGTCAGTGTCACTAAGCACTATACCAAATGAGATGGACCTAACCACTATACGTGATTGTATTTATCATGTGACCTTCATGAATTTAGCCCATTACAAATATGACAGTATTTGGTGACGTTTTTTTATTGGGTGAAATTGGTCGATGGTAAAATACTGAAGTGCCCCTTTATCAATAGTCCTTTGCGTAACTCTTATAAGGCTGTAATTGAAAACCAAGCCTTTAAAAAATTAATTCTTTCTAAATATTTAATTTGTTTAAAAAAAGAAAAATCTAAAGTAGACACAAAGTCTGTTGCGGCCATCTTTTAAACCTCGCATTTCATCCCATTCTAGTAGACAGTTTTTTGTTTATAGAAAGAGGGAAGAAATTAAAGTTTTTCCTAATAAGCAGGGAGGGGTAGATTTTCGAGCCCAAACCGGTCGCCTTTCTTTAGATCTGTACCCTACTTTCTCGCCCCATTGTGAACAATTGCCTCTTGATCACGGATTCGCCTTTTTTTCTGTGGAAGAAGCCTGCACGAAGAGGAAGAAAGGTTCTCTCCTTGCCAAATCGTGTTACTTTCTAAAAGTAAAATTGCCCGGATTTAAAAGTGGCAGTGGGCGTGCACTGCGGAAGGATATATTTTAAGGTTTTTATAAGTAGCTTTGTTTTGTGATATACACGCGAAATGCTTTATTTTAAGCTACTATGATTTAATTTTGTTTTTCCATGTTTTCTATATGTGGATGGATACATGCATCTCTTAAGGTATGGGCCAACTGGGCATGGGCTCAGGGCTTCGGGGGGGGGGGGGGGTCGAGGGGTTTGGTACCAAGATTTTAAAAAAAAAAAATTAGAATAATTTAATCGATAAAATGTTATTTCCAGTTGTTTTCTTCGAAAAACTGGTGATTTTGGATTATATGTCTACTGGCAATAGTAACAGGACTGTATTATTACATGATGACCGTCGTTCACGTGTATAGGCTTAGGCCTACCCCCATAAACCACCTTTACTCATTAAGGTATCCGACTACTTGCAACAACTTTTTTTTTAAATATAAAAATGGAGATATGTGGATTTTTGGTGTTTTTTAGATTTGTTTAGTATATTTTAAGAAAAATATGCTTAAATTAGGAAGATATAAAGAAATTATTATTACTGAAATGGGAAAAAATTGGTAAAAATTTTAAAAAAATAACATATACGGGGCCCATTCTGTACCAAAAGATTATAAACTAATTTTCAACTTTTCAATTCTAATGTGTTGCTATGCTATTCATTTTTGAAATGACCTTCAGGATAAGAGATTTTAATTTTGGCAAAAACTAGAACACTTAATTTTAATTATTATATGAAATTGCTTACAAAAATAGTGATTATATTCACATAAGGAACTATAAATTTTGTAATAAAGCAGTGATTGAAAAATCTGATGGTTAAAACACTTTTATTATTGTACAGAATGTGCACAAAAGATTTCAGTTAATTATTTTCAAAACTTTTTGAGAAATCGCTGTCCTTGTTTTTGAGCATTTAAAAAAAACACATTTGCAGTAAAATGCATTTTACAGTATGATATCTTGCTTAAAGTAGTGGCATCTGTGTTTACTAAGACACTTGTATTTTTTTTCTAGTGAACGGAAAATAATAAACATGGGGTATTTTTATAAAGCTAATAAGATGGCCTATAAAATAAAATCATAAAAAAAATTGTCAATTTTTGGCAAAATTCACAATTTTAGGGTAGTCGGATACTTTAAGTCAAAGAATGGCAGTCGGTCGAGTCGATTTGTACGATTGTAAGTCATGCTTATTTGTTTTTTTTTCGGGTTACTATTTGTATGAGTATTTGACAACGTATATGCTATGTACAATCTATTTTTAAGAGTCATTAATAGGGCCTTCATTTGTGTAAGGAACCGGGGCCTCAAAAAGTCTTAAGACGTCCCTGGATGGATATATGTAATCAAACACAAGGAAATAAAAATTAATAAGCGTAAAAATCATTTGATTTATTCTTTTACGGTTTTTGTTAAATAACTTTTTAGATTTTTAGAAGTAATATTTTTTTTCCTTCGTGAACTTGATACAAATTGTATATTTATGATACTTAAGAAATTTATTGCAAGATTATTTAAGGGCTTTTGATCTGACTCATATTTTACTTGCATCAAAAGAAGTAAAATTAACGGAATATTATTCAGTGTACATTTGAAAAAACAATAAACTACCGTACCAAAAGTTGAGAGTAAAAAATTCCCTTGTTTTCCTGCAAACAGGAACATAAACATTAGCTTCTCTCTTTGTAATGTAAAGATATTCTCTGTATAAAAGTCTTCATCATATAGTTTTTCTTGTTTCATGAATTGATTTTATTATTAAAATCAGTAAACGTGTCAATTTTAAATATTTGCTATTAGCTGAGAAATTATTTTCTAAAGTAAGGAGACATGTGATGTTATTTTACGATCCAATGTATGAATATACAACCTTTGTGAATTAAATTAAATATTTAAAAATTCTCCAAAACTATTAGTTATTTTAAAGACTATACTTTAAAATGCGAGAGTAAGATACAAGAGAGTCTCGTAATAAGAAGTGTTAAAAAAAATTTCAAAATATAGATTTTGGGAATTTTTGTAATTTTATTTTTAATTATAGAGTATAATTGCAAAAGGCCCTTTCAATACTTTCTTATAGAACCTACTGTTTTATTTTTCCTTAGAATATTTCCTTGTAAAAAATTTATTAGACTTGATTCGCGTTATGCTGACAAAGAGAAAGAGTTGAAATTATTTATAAAAACGTATTTTCTATCTCAGATGTATTTGTATTCTTATATTCATAAAGCCATACCATGCGACCACATTATGTTGAGATATGGCTCAGAAAAAGTAATAAGAAGTTTTAAATAACGGTGTAATAAATGGTTATAAATAATGCAATAACTAAGAACAATTTGCTGCAAGAAATCCATGAGTTTTTCCTTAAATCTTTAATAAAATGGATTACTATTTAGGGTTAGGCAAATTAGTTCATTTATTTGTGATTGAATAACGTTATTATTATTATTATTATATATATTTATTATTATATTTTATAAATAATTATTATAGTATTGTTTCTTCGAATGGAATAGGCGTTCAGCTCACACATTCATGCTTCTGTTTCGTGTTTACATTAACGTGTAATTAACGTGTTTACGTGTAATTTTAAACGAAGTGTAAATGATTTTTTCTCTCAAAAAAATGTTTTAATCTATTAACTTAATTTTTTTTTTGAAAATTACTTTTGAATTATTTTGCGATTTTTAAAGAAATAATTAAGAAATGAATTTGATCTTTCTTGTTAATATGTGGTGATTTATTTTTATATAAAAAATAATCTTCACCCTCTAAGGCATATAGCAATTTTACATTAATATTACTTTTTGATAATTTCTGATTAAGTTGTTTTTTTTAAAGAATAAATGACATTTTAAAGTCTATAAGGTTATCCACAGAAAACTTCAGCAACTTTTGAAACAAAAATTCCATTTTTACCATCTAAACATTCAATAATACTTTAACCCTGAATCCCAACGCACCGACTGGTACCTCTCTCTATAGGTTTCTTCAGCAAGTAAAAAAAAATCGGTTGACCGCTTCAGTTCTTCGTGCAAGGAAAAAAGAAACAAAAAAGAACCAAACTGTGTTGAAATCAAATGAATGAAACTATACAAATGGGTGCGTTTTACAATTCAGTAATTTTCTACCTTTTGTGAGTCCATTCAAAACTACACGGTTGAAGATTGTTTCGCTGTGAGGCACGTGATTGCGATTTATGTCAAGTTGTATATTTTATCTATTGGTTGTAAATTAGAGTCACACACACTTTGAGTTTTATCGTGTATTTTTTGTATTGTCACAGAGAAGAAAGTATTTTTTACTTTTCTTTCAAACTAAAATATTGTCGTAAATTGTTAAGAAAATACATCATTTTGTTTCTTTTATTACCTTGATTTCAGTTGTTTTTAAATTAGACAAAATGATGTATATTATAAAGAATTTTTCATTAATACAGCGTTTCTCAAATTGTGGGGCACGCCCCCTCTAGAGGGGCCTGAAAACTCTAATAGGGGGGCGCGAGTGTACTGAAAAGTCGAAAACAAAAGAATATTTTTAAAAAATTATTAAGTTACTCAAAGTAAACAAAATACATTCTGACACAATAAAAAGTAAAATTAACATTTACACTTATAAATGTACACTTAATGTACATGTAAATTAATGTATAATACACTTACAAATAGCATATAATAAATGACCATGTAAATTAATGTATAATACACTTATAAAATGTATCATTACAGCACAATGTATTTTATAATTAATTTAACAATACTAAGAGTTATGAACAAATTTTATAATTATCAGTGCTTGTTACACATAATATTATATACAAAAATTAACCCTTCTCTTGATTATAATAATAATCCCTTCACTGCCGATTAAAAGTTACGCAATTCACTCTCCAATGCCTGTTTTCCACGTGGGGGGAGGGCGATTCCATGTGTTGGTGGGGGAGAAAATGAATAAATAAGGAAATTCTCTGATATAAGTAAATCCTTCACAAAAGCAGTCAAGGTCCTTTTCTAGCATTTCAAAGGCTTCTAAATAATTTTATGGGTAGCAGTGCACAGAAAAGATCGTACTTCGGAAAGAAGTATATATACGTCAGAGGCATTCAACACACCAGTTGAGCGAGACGTATATATACGTCTGGGCATTTAACACACCAGTTGAGTGAGACGTATATATTCGTCTGGACATTTAACACGTGGGTTGAGATAGACGTATATATACGCCGGTGGCACTTAAGAGGTTAAAGTCGTGTTGTAGCCTTAGGGTCAAAGTATAGTATTATTGAATTCAATGCATTGTTATTTGTGTGGAAGGGGGGGGGGGGGCGCACGATGAAAATTATGATTGAAAATTGGGTCGCAAATATTGAAAGTTTGAGAAGCGCTGCATTAATACTAATATTAAAAGATTTATTTGCTTTTTCCCCGTATCTTTGAAGTGTAATTACGAAATGCTCAAATTTTCAGCTACCCAAAATTAAATGGAAACAGGTGTTTGGATATGAAATACTACTTACCATATTTACTCGAACAAAAGCCACACTTTTTTTTTCTAATGTTAAAACTGTTCAAAATTTGGTGCGGCTTAGAATCGAAGTCAAAACAATTTGTTAGAGGGTGGAAATTGAAGATAATACAGACGGGTGTAGTAATGTCAATACGTATTTAAAGCTTTTTAATACTGGTAAAATAAATGAATTATTCATTTATTAGTTCTCATTTTAATTTTTTTTTTAATTTCTTAAATATCGGGCAGCTTTTCCTCAATAAACCATTTTACACTATTTTTTCATTTTTTCACAAATTTTTTTTTAGAATTTGGGGTGCGTCTTAGAATCGATGGCGGCTTAGATTAGAATAAATACGATATAAGCCTAACATCTAAGTTATAAAACCTACTATAGCTTTTTTTTCAGTTGGTTTAATTTTTATGGCTCTTTTCTATTTTAAGAACTATATTATAAATGTAAACATATTACAGTTTTGTTTTTCTGTCTTAATTCTATGTATTTCAACCTAGTGCGGCCAGTTTTAGCATATATACAGCACTAACCGAATTTCAAATATATATTTCATGTCAATCACCAATGAAAATTTAAGTACTATTTCTTACCATTGAACACAATAGATGCTTTTTGACCTACTAATGTTTATCGATAGCGGTTTCTGCGCGAGCCTTTCTTCTTTTATAAGTTGCTATTCAAAAGGTTTTAGATGATGATAGTTATCCACAAAGCTATTATTATTGATAATTTCTCGTATAAACAATAGCGGCATTTCATCTGATGACCATCCTTTGATATTATTTTTTTTATTATTATTCTTTGAGCATTGGGTACGTTATGGGCAACACAGGAACTAGTTTGAACTTTTCCAAGAACCCTATTTTTTTAAAAAGACCAAGGATCATTTATATTTTGGTTAAAAACGATGATAAAATCTGTATAAATTTGTCTTTAGAATTTTTTTTAGTTATTAGAATTTAAGATATTGATTTTTCGTAATTTTTGTCTAAAGAAAATCGGTAGTTTTTGATAATTGTGTATGAAGTTTTACTCTGTATACACGTGTCTGACGGAAGCTGGAAAGGAGTAGTTTTAGTTTGGCATTAGAATTCAGATATAAATAAATGCTATTTGAGCAGAAGTTGTATGCCAACTTTAAAAGTTGATGAAAAAAAAATGTGTTGTTGTTGCTTATGCTACCTGATCGACGGTGTCAGATAGAGGTCCAGAAAATTCCTCGTGGCAAGGGTAGTACGTCTGTCGTTAGCCGTAATTTTGAGCAGCATGCTGAGGATAATACGATTTGGCTCGGTTCCACCCCGAATTTGAGGGAGAACACCCTGAGGGTGATCTGGGGCTTCCCAACTCTCTTCCTCTTCCACCAACTTCACGAGAGGATTTGTAGCTCAACAAATATTTAGAATGCCCATATGCCGCAAAGGCATTATACATTAACAAACACCCATGCCTTTTACAATATTCGAACTCAGGCCAACAGCACAGCGTCACTAACTTCAAACCTGGATGGGCATCGATTTTTCAGAGATGAATTCACTTAACTTATTTTTAAATTGGTTTTGCTCTTTCTAAGAATTAAAATATTTCAGAAAATTATGAGTTTGCAATACAATGTTTCATTTAAACCTACACTGACTTTTACTAAAGGTTTCCTACACTTTCCACCAAACTTAACTGAGCGCATCATATTTTCCAGGGCTTCCTAATCAAACTGCAACTTCCCCCCCCCCCCCCCCGCACAAGGGGCATTTCGACTGTAAACAGGAAATGCACCAGACGGACGCAATGTCTGTTCTTCCTCATTAAAAGGCAACTGCAATTTAGACTCTAAGGTTTAAATATTCGCATCACCTTTAATGGTGTGATTTACATGTCTAGCCGCATTTTACTGTTTAAAATTAAGTGTAAATTAACTGTAATTATATATATATATTTCCGTAACTAAAAATCTGTATAATCTTCATCTCTGGTTGGTGCTGAAACACAAGCTGTGGCAATGTTGCCCTAAAATACTTTGTGCTAATTATAATTTATATAATTATATAATACAATATTTGAATCCTCATTGAAAAATCAATCTAGGAAGAATGCGAATTTTAAATGACATTCAATCTAATTCCAATTTAATAATATCCTCACGTGTTGAAGCTCCTGTCTCCATAGACGTGAGTGAGCCACGGTAACCTACTGATCATGGTCCCGGACTTGTGGTCTTAGTGTCCTGAGTTCGAGCCCTAATGCCATTGAAGACACGCAGTGTAGAGGGGGTGTCAGCTCAAGTATCGCCCTTGTCAGTTGACCATGGTCCAAAATTGCGATGTCGGTCGCCGATAGCCTTTGTGTTACTTTATATTATATTATGGTATTGAACATTCATGGGGTTGCGGTAGCCCAGTGGTCAAGGTATCGGATCATGGCAGACATGTCATGTGAGTTCGAGCTCAATACCCCTAAAGACTCGCCATGTAGTGGAGCGATGCACGTTAAATCTCTCGAGAGCTTAAACGTCCTCCCATTGGTGTGGTGTGGTAGTTAGGAGAGGGGGTGCCAGCTCAGGTGTCGTCCTCGTCACTTGACCATGGTTCAAAATGATGAGGTCCGTCGCCAAAAGCCCTCGTGTAGCTGAACAGTGTGACGTTAATATTCACTCTCTCATTGAACATTCATTCACTCACCAATAAACGTGATTAAAGAGGTTAAACTTTTTCATATCAGCTCTTAAAATTAATACTTGATTTAAGGTATCCGACTACGTTCGGTACCGTGATTTTAAAAAAGGGCATAAATGGATAATTTTCATGATATTTAGTGTCACTTAAATTAGAACACATGTATAAAATTGTTTTAAGGACATTTTGACAAAAAAAAAAATTATTTAAATACAATATTTCGGCAAAAAATGAACTTAAAATAACCTTTTTTCAAAATGTTCTCTTTTTGTGAAAAATGCTTCTATTATGATAACATTTTACCTGTATATAGCTCAAACCTCTGTACAGAGGTTCAACCATGATTTTTTAAAAATTCGAATTATTTTCAGAGTTACAACCCATTGAAATAATTATCGGCGTTTTTTTCTTAAAATTTCTCCCCTCTGTTGTCGTAAAACATGGATAAACCTGATTCTAAGTTATATATTTCAAAAATTCTAGTTGAGCTTCTGTACAGGCGAAATATTACCATAATAGAAGCATTTTTCACAAAAGGAGAATATTTTGAAAATGGGTCGTTCTATGTTCATTTTTTTATCAAAATATTTTGTACTTAATTAATTTTTTATTATAATACTATTCTTAAAACAATTTTATATACATTTTCTAATCTAAGTGACACTAAATATCATAAATATTATCCATTTATACGCTTTTGCAAAATCGTGGTTCCGAACGTAGTCGGATACCTTAACATATATAAATCTGCACCTCAATTTCAGAACAAATTCTGTATTTTTTAAACTTAGTTTGCATTTATTAACATTTTAAATTTATTTTGTTGTATTTAAGATGGGTTCGAAAATGGGATTCGATATTATAGAAAAGAATGTTCAAATAAAGCTAATAAAAACTTTTCTAAGCTAAGTTTATTTTTTAAACTAGGCCAATTTATGAATTTCAACGTAAGCAAACTAATAATAAAATACAAAGCTTATTTTATTGAAAATAGTTAATATGAAGTATTTATAGTAATAACTTTACAAATTTCTCTACAGTTTACACTTTTTGCATACTTTTCCGATGAGTAATAAGATTTCAGATATTTCTGTTCTTCCGGCGAATAATATATTTATATTTGTTATTTAAAAATTTAATTAAATTTCTGAAAACAGGATTCAAATAAAAGACGTTTGCATTAAAAAGTTTCTTGAAATTTTGAATTTTTATGTAATTTTTTTCAATTTTTCTTTTCTTTTTTTTTCAAAGAACGGAACTTTTTCATAAAACTTTTTCCATTTGTTTATGAAAATATCGCCGGTTATAAAATACTCAAAGTAAACAGTAAAAAAATTTCTTGAAATGTTTAAATGTTTTATGTAATTTGTTTACCGTTTTTTTTCTTTTTCAAAGAATTGAGCTTTTCCATCATTTTTTTTCCAATTGCTTATGAAAATATCGTCTGCCATAAAATACTCATACATCAAAAGCATTCCATTTTACTTAATGCTTCAGAAAACACAGGATATCTATCAGCAAATCAAAGTAGGGAAGACACCATATCTTCCTTAACGATGCATATTAAAAAGATCTCCTAATTTGAATCTACATCATGCATATAAAATTAATACATTTATTAATGTCAAGTTCAAACGAGCAGAATATTCCCATACATGCATCTCAGATACCATCAACCCAAAAGAAAAAAAAATGGCTAATTTTTATACGAATAAATGTCCTACTAATTTTCGTTTTATTCTAATGAAAACGACATTACCGATCAAGTATCTAAAGAATCAGGTCTTAACTCCTTTATAATTCTTTTCTTTCGACTGAAAAAGAACAATGCGAAGATGTGTATTCAAGGGCTATGTTATATACAATAGGATAAGAAAATGGTACTTTGGATGAGTGTTTGTCTGGTAATAGAGTCAGTAGGTTTCCGTTATTATGTGCATATAATAGACGAGTCGTATACATTACTCCCACTACTCTAAGTAAAAGGGTATGTGTAGTAGGAGAAATCATTGTTCTGAGCATTATATTTTAAGCTTTTTTTTTACCCTTGTTTTTTTTTGTTTTTTTTTTTGTCTTTATGTTTTGGTTCTTGCAATTCGGATTTTTTTTCTTTTAATTATGTAATGAATTTTATGCGTTTAAATATTAATGAATAATTAGAATCTAGGTGTAAAATATATTTCACACCTTGATATTTGTTATTTTGTAATATTTTTTGCATGAAATATGTTTTTAAAAATAAATTTGGTAAATATTTCTTTTTAAAAAAAGAATTTGGTAAATATATTAAAAAAATATTGTTAAACATTTTTGTTTAAATTTGAATCTGGTAAATATTTTTTTTAAAAAAATTTGGTAAATGTTTTTTTTTAAATGAATTTGGTAAATATTTTTTACAGAAATACTGGAATGAAAATATTTGAAAGTGATAAAATAATTTCCGATTGTTGCCATCTGTTATCATTTTTTACAGACCAAAATTAATTCTAGAATGAGGAAAACAATAAATTTATTTCGAAAAAAATCGGAGAATAACCTTTATTAATCGGTTTGGCTGTCAAAAAATTTTTTTTCCTCATTTTAACCCTTGTTGATAAAGTTTTTCTCGAGGTATCTTTTGTGTCCATGGTTTAAAGTCATAATCGATGGAACTTCAACGATTTTTGAGCTGCAACCCCAGTTTACAAACTCACACACCAAGCCAATGTGAGGATTTGGGGCCAAGATTTAAAAGGTGGTTCAGGGGGCTATTTTGTAGTTTCAACATTGCATCAATTCTCGTTCTTAATGTGTCTAGTAATAAAACGTATAAAATAATTTACAATAAAAATAATAAATTACAATTGCAAGTATACTTTTTTGTTTTATAGGTCAGGTTTTTCAAACTTTCGTATTATGTATGTAAAAATTTATATATAATGGTATTTGAAAACAAAATTAACAAATTTGATTATTCCTAAAATAACAATAGAAGTTTGTAATTCATATTTTGACTAAATCCATTAAAAATTTCAATAATAATTATTTTCTCACAATTTAAAATTATTTTAATATAGCTTTTGCCCCTTAAAATCTCACAATAATGTTCAATTTAAATAGGAAAGCAATTAGGAGAATCAGTTACCATTGAACTCCTAACAATACTTTTGAAAAATTACTGCCAGGATGATTTTTTTGAAAAATAAAACTTAATTCTAGGTTTGTTATATTCCATATGGCTGAACCAGTCCAGCATTTCCAATCCTATTAAAGTTTTTCGTTTGAATAGAGCCACGGTTGAAAATCATTTCCGAAACGACAGGTTTGCAAATTACAGGAAAAGAATTTCTTCAGACCGTATCTAATGAAATGGAGTTCGACGTTGAGTTTAAATGTTACAGTGCTGAACATCTAATTTTTTTTATACTGAACTAATAAGTTGCAATAATTTATTCATTCGTTTTTCTTTCAAAACTATTTCTTATCATTTTTCTCATCTTTTTTTTTTTTATGACTTCTAATTGAAATAAATGTTTATACTCCCTTAAAATATATTTATATTTATGAAAAAAAAAGCGAAAACATTTTTGCTAGCAAGGAGGTATTTTAAAAAAAATATAAATACATTTCTTGCCTTGAAATTTGGTGTAATAAAACTTTTTAATTTATTCCAAAACCTAATTTCATATTTTTTTTTTTTCATTCAATAAGAATGGAAAATTCTTACATTGAAAGAAAGTATCTCTGATTATAAATTTTCCATCTTCATAATTTTTCCGGAAAATAATTTTGTAGGCATTATATTTTATTGAATATATAGGCTTCCTTTTCTTAATATTAAAGAATAAGTTCCAAAATCAGGAAACATTTTCTGATCGGAAAAAGTACAGCAGTATTAATGTTCTCGTAACGTATATTTTTTCCCCATCATATATTATACTTAAAATTTAAATGCATTTAATTAATACTTAATTTTTTACTATTTTAGGGTATAAAATTAAAAATGTTAGTTAAGTGTAGGATACATATATGATGTACAGTATTTGATCCTAAATACAAATAATAGACAATGGAACACATTTTACTCATTAAAATACTGAGTAAATCCAAATAATTTATTTGAATTATAAATTGTACTGTAGTCTGAATACTCTTTTGAAATGCATATGGCGATTTCATTATAAATTAAACATGTTTACTGAGATATCTTTTTGAACGCTCTCGTTGAGTTGAGGAGGAAACATTTTAGACTTCTTATTGCACATTTATTGATTTAAACACACCAAGCAATAAAAAGTAACATAAATGCACACTGACATATAAGACAGTACACAAAAGCGGTCTTTTCCGATCCGGAGATCTCAGTTTTTTATATTTTTCCCCACCGGAAGTTTCTAGAAGCATATGATTTCCGTTAGTGAATATCGTGATTGGTCAGAATAAGTGGAGTATGGATTATTACATTATTCTGAAAATTTAGCAATCAAATTTTTGCCCCTTCCAAAAAAAAAAAGAATACTTGTTCTTAATTTCGATGGAATCCTCAGGATTCTTCCTTATTATTCTATGGGTATATAATACGACCCTATTCTCAGAAATCGAAAGTTCTTTCACATTTGAGAACATGCCCGCAGAACCAAAACGATAGCTTATTGTTGTCTGATCACACCACAGTTCGAAACAATCCGTCATCAAGTTAACCACCAGACAATTAAAGCTCAACTTACTTTATTCATAAAAAAAAAAAAGAAAAGAAAAACTTCTAAGCCATCAAGTGAGGTTCGCTGTAGAAAACAAGTCCATGTGGCACAACCAATCCGGTAATTTCTATCGCATTAAATTTTCTCGTTTGAACAGAACAACAGTTTCAAAATTATCCCCTCCAGGGTGTCAGGCCTGTAAATTACAGCGCAGGAGGGCCTGTCTAATCAGATTGGCTTTGAAAGTGCAATTAAGATTTTTCGATCCAATCCGTTGGCGATTTGGCGCCTTTCTTGTGAATGGATTCCCTTGTAAGTTACATGGCCTTAGGAGGTCGCTCACTTCCGCCACCTGAAAGTGGGTTAAGTACTCATTCGTGGGATTTCACCAGCGGGTCGGATGCACACACATCCGATTTGCTCTCATCTTCGGTATTTTACACTCGCTTTTCTTTAAGTTCTTTTGACCTTTTTTTTCTCTCTTAACCTCAACACATAACCGAGTTCCTGGCTGTGTGTGAAAGTTGGCCAGGTCTCTTCAGTTATTGCAATCAAACTGACTCGATAAATACTCCAGAAATTGTTTACAGTTTGGAGAGGGCAAGGATGAGGAAAAGGCATTGGACAATTAATGTTGTAATTGGTTTTGAGATGATATATGAGGAGGAAGCTCATGGAATTGCATAAGATTTCTGTAAAGTAATTCGACGGAATGTGATATAGTGTTGAGGCAGCCTTTCTGAATTGAATGAATGTGGATTTAATAACACAGAAATATTTCGATAAATTTCAAGGAATATAATACTTTTCCCTTTCCTAGCAATGTGTTCTTTCAGCATGGTACAGATCGAGTCAATATCGGACTTATTTTGATATGCCTACTTCAAGAAAGTATGATTATATATATATACATTCAATTTACTATCAATTCATAAATAGTATTGCATATTGCTACCTTGGTTTCTTGTATCTCAATTTTCAATTCTTCAAAATAATGAAGCTATTGAAAGACAGTATATCGGTAATCTAATAGGTAATTGAAGAATACATTATAATGTTTATAATTATATTTTATAAATATAATTATGTTTTCAAGTAATATACATATTTCATTCTGTGAACAACTCTCCGAAAAAGCTTGTTGCTTTTGAATTATGTCACTCTAAGGCTGCACGATGAATATTGACGACACACTTCGCAATTTTAAACCATTGCCGGACGAGGAAGAGGTAACTTTATATTCTTTATTTCTACACCACGGGGACCTTTAAATACCTAACTTTATTTTATGTGCACACACACACACATGAGTCTTCATTAATTCTCATAGAGGGTTCGATCTGATTTTAATTTACGTGGCGTGTTCTGACGTAACAAAAGGGCTATTGATGACGAACTTAGTAATTTTAAACCACAGCTATACAAGAAAGAGATAACCTTATGAACTTTATTCCCACACTACATACTACGGGCCTCAGAGGCCTAGCTTCATTGGGTGTGCAGGAGCCTTCATTAATCCTCCAAGGGATTTATAGGGATTTGATTTGATTTTGATTTATATCCCACTCTGAAGGGCTCACAAGGGCTATTGACGACGGACCTCATAATTCAATTCCTACTATAAGCTCACACTCTCTCTATATTTATTTATTTATTAATCTTGGTGGAATTTTCAATCCTTAATAAAATACATTTTAAAGCTCTCAATTGAGCTGAAATTTTATATACATGATTATTTTGGATGACAATACAATAATTTAATTAATTAATAAAAATTAATTGATTAAAACGAATTATTTAAAGAATTACAAATACAGCCACGTTGGCATCCTTTTTGGCGACTTAGCGACCATTTGACGACTTGTGTCAAAGCTTGAAAAGGTTTTTTTCTCACATTTTAAAGCATTCAGTTGAACTGAAATTTTATAGACACGATTGTTTTGGATGCCAATACGATACTTTAATGATAATTAATAAAAATCAATTACCACTTAATTCTGAGGTTCTTTCATACGTATATACATACTTATGTTAATTGTAACTATTTAATAAAAAATAGCTAAAACAAAATTTTTCTTTGTTGATCTAAGTAGGAATTGGCTTAAATGTTTTTTTATATTATTTTCTTTATATCATGGTCACAAGCGATGAGCTGATACCTTCCTGGATTCTCTCTCTCTTGGTGAAATCATAACTGAAGCCTCGCGATTCAATTAGAATATCGTCGTCTACGAAGATGGTAATCATGACCAATAGTGATTCGTGTTTAGTGGGAGACATTAAGTTGCTTGTAGAAGATAAACTTCTGACTGAAGAACAAACTAGTTGTTGTTTAAAAGATATAAATAAGAAATAACTACTTATTTATCCTCCAACTTGACAAAATCAAGAATTTAGACAATATTTAAATTCTATTAGGCAAATAATACATATATATTTAAAAGTTACCTATAAGTTATATTGATGAAAAGATGCTCTTTGCAATAAGGAATGTTTTCGAAGAATTTCCAAAGCCGGCGATTTAGTAATAGATTGTTTAATAATTTGTTTTTTCATGCCTTTTAAATAATAGTTAGATATTGGTTATTTTATTTGTTTTTTAATTATTAATTATGGAATCAAAGTTGATGTGCAATATAGTCGTCTCATTAAATATATACTTTCATTATTGTGATATTGATTACATTTTAATCTGCACATAACATGTATTAAGACAAGAAATTTCATTTGAAACTTTAATTTCGTTTATTTATTTATTTACTTTTTATTTTTACCTAAATGCAATTATTTTATTTAGAATTTTTTCATGGAAATATATTTATTTCAATTTCCTTGTTATTTAAAGATTTATCTCCCATCCATTGAGGTTATTTCCAGGTGCAGTTTAATTCGTTTTCCACAAATTTTTCTCATTTTCTTCTATTTTTTAAAACCGGATTTTACAAAAAAATATGTTATAAATAGATGTTAACTTTTTCCCCTTCATTCTAATTTATTTGTTTAAAACTTTTTTTTTTTCCTTTTGAAAACAAGATTTTTGTTCTTGTTTTATTAGTTCCCAATACATTTTTAAAATAAGATTATTGATGATCTTCTTTTTTGAATCTCCCGTTTAATTTTATACTTGGATTTATAATAATTTTTTAATATCAAAAATGTTTTGGAATCTTTTTTTTTTAATTCTGTTAAATACTCAAAAAAAGAAAAAACACTAATTGCTTTTTAGAGTATTTCTTAAATCTGTATTTACTATCCCAGCTGCCTTAGTTAATGCATGTAGAAAAATAAGTTTTATTTGTTTAAAAGGCGGCAGAATGACAGACGCTCAATCTATTTTAAATGCACAGAAGCCTTACTTTCCTTTCTTTCTATAATATTTGATTATGGTATGATATTGTGCTGAACACATGCACACACAGTTGGTGAAATATTCATGAAAAATCCATGTTCTAAATTTTATATTTTATCTTTTTTCATGTAATTTATTTGAGATTTCAAAAAAAATAATAATAATTTCATTTATTATAAAATAATTTACTATATTTATTTTGCAATGCTTTTTGTCATTTTAGAAGAAAAATGCATTTAAATTAAAAAGTAAATTCCTAATATTGATATGACGACTCATATAACTAATTATAACTAATTTAATATATATATCAGAGTACGCTGCTCGTTTTTGGCGTGATTTTGAAATGGTGATTAATATATCTATGACAGCAAATCTAACTATTTGGCTGAAAAGTCCGTAGCTTACGATTTGAAATAGGACCGTATAATAGAACTTAATGTATATTATTTTTCAAATCTTCCAACCAAGCTTTTGTAAGAACTTCCAGGTCCATCAAATTTAAATGAATCAGTCAGCTTTATATCAAGACTCAATACCGTCATGGAGTTATTGAAGATATATTTCGAGACAAAGAAAAGGTGTGCAACCTTTTTCAACCCACCCTCAGACATAAAGAAATATTCATTAAAAATACAAACGTCACTATATCAAACACATGCAGCCATCAATTCATTCGAAGACGAGGTAAAATCTATGCATAACGTTGAAAAAGAGTGAAAAGATATTAAAAAGGTCTATCACCCTTCCCTTTTATTCCAACTTTTCAAAAAAGACGTCTTGGAGATTTAACTGCCATCTCATAAGACAGACATTTAACGGACTGCTTCAACTCTATTCTTACAGCCAATCACCCATGAGGCAGCAACTAGGAAGTGGACATTTTCTTCAATGTCAGGGTCATCACGAGCTTGCAAAAAATAACGCCTGAGGATTAATATTCGTGCTCGCCCGAGGACAAACTACCGATTATTCAACGGATCTTCTTCTCACGACGAGCGTTGTTTCTCTTTGTTTTCGGGTGCTATTAAGCAGGTTTGGGATGATAGATGTAACTCTTATTGGATGAGCGATAATGACCCTTAAGCTAATTACATCTGAGTGTCGCGAGTATCTTCTTGGTGTAATTATCTTTGACAGTTAAAATTATGTATTCACCGCAAATCTCTCGGGTCCAGTTGCTGAGATAATGTGAATGATGTGTCATTCTTATTTGTGATCACAAAAGTAATGATGGAGTTGGTGAATTATGTTTTTCGAAGAGAAGATAGGTTGTTAAAAGATGGCTTCGAGACGTTTTCAATTTATTTGTTTGCATTTATTTGCTTGAAATTCGGAGGTATTATGTATTTGCGAATTCTTAAGTGACATATGCCACGAAAATTATGTATTTCGAAAGAAAAAGCTAGTCTCTATAGTTTAAGAATAATAAAATTGCATGAAAATCAATGGAACGTTTTTATTCGTTAGGCTTAACAGACATGACAGTAAAAAATGTTGCTAGTTAATATCAATATTCAGACTATTGACAATCTGGCAAAGCAAAAAAGTTACAAAAAATTATTTCCAGATTTACAAGTATTACTTTAAATGTTAATAATTATAATTGTAATAAGTTAACAAGAGAAATAATATTTACAATTATAAAAAAATATTCAAAAATAAATACATTTAGTTAAAATAAAGTACAAAATAACAAATTACAAATGCCTAAATATAAAACAATGAAATTCATCTTAAAAAATGATAATAATTATTCTTTAATATATGATATGTGTTCTAAACCAAAATTATTTCGTTTATTGTATTTCATCTTATTTGTTGAACTAATTTTTCTTAAATCTGACTTAGCTCCTGCGGCAATTAGCTAGCAAAGAAGTGAACAATTATTGTTCCAACAAAAAATAAACAATTTCGAATGTGTTTATATGTCTTTTTAAAGGTGAATTTTGAACATAAAATGGTTACAGGACAAAAGTAACTGAAAGCAGATAGATTTTAAAGAAGGATATGAAAATATAATTTTATCACTAGTATTGTCAACTAGATTTTCCAAATTTAATTAGAAAATTATTAATTTATGAGTTGAATTCGTTGCTACAGAGTTGTCATCACAATACAGCTTGGTACTGTAACTGGAATGTTAAATCGTTAGTTACGCTCTTAAGCCAGTCGGTTAAATTCATAAGGTTACATTTTCGTGTTCTCTATTGAATTCGAATTGACGTTAGATGTATATTTGCTTTTCAACTCGTAAAGCGTAGATAAAGTTTCAAATTTCGCAATTGGGTAAACATGTTCAATTATATTAAGATTTATAAAAAACATTTCAAAATTTAAAAAAATTCTTACATTATACGTGTACTTTTAAATAAAACGCATGTTGTGTTTCCCTATGTTCATTCTTATAGTTCATAAATATGTATTTTTTAAAAAGAAAGAATCCACAAAACGGAAAAGCTGGCAACAGCGAAGTGCGTGATCTAATTGACTGGAAACACATGTTTGTAGTTATCATATGACTATGACGTCACATGAATTTAGCCCATTGAATCATTTATAAAAACATGTGTATCAGGTCAAAAACAAACTCAAATGCTGGTTAATAAGATTATTTTAGCATTTCCCCCTAAAAATACTCGTCTTTGAGCTAATTTAATTGTACTGTGTTGATATAATATCACTCGGATGACGTATTTCAAAATCTTTTTGATATATCTTCAACAAGGATCAAAATTGCAGAAAAAATATATATAATCGGAATTCAAAGCGAAGAAGATTCTATTTACGACTTTTCTTCTTTAGTGTGTTATTTAAAATTGCTAAATGCTCGCCAATAGCCGTTGAAGAAAAACTAATAAATGTAATACATGTTTTATTAATCGATAGATTTTGTTACATTTATTTCATAATATAACAATGAACCTAGATATTAATCCTAACAAATACAGCACAAATATTTTTAAAAAATTGGATTCATTTATTAAAAAAAAGAAGTGTAGTAGGACTCGTATTTCGAACTTTCGTGTCATTTCTTTTCAATTCTTCAAACTATGTTCGTTCCATTTGCAGATGTTATCAAAGCTGATTTTGTCATAATGATCATAATGCTCAATTTAATACTGACAAGATTACTCGTGAGATTACAAGATTAGTATCTAGAACAAGGAAGCGTTTAGTAGCGTGTTCGTAACATTTTTCTACTGGTGGTACAAGATTGTACGTACATAATGGAATTTTTTCAAATAACACGTATTAATACAAAAAGGAATGCTTTGTTATATTTCCTGTTAGGACGCCTCGGGAGCAAATTCCTGCATCTACGAATATTTAAACTGAAGAACTTTTCATTATAAATATTGTGGAAAAGATGTCAATTAAGTTATACTTTCGTAGAACTGTTCTATTGGTAGTTTTATTTATTAAAGGAATAATGTAGATCACGCTCAAAAGGGATAACGAAGCCCTTATGGAAGACTTATTTAAGATGTATTTTTAAAATTTTTATCTATCTGTTTAAATTACCTTTTCTGATTATTTTTATTCACTTTTTAACAAGGCAATTAAGGTATTCGAACATGTTAAAATGATCAATTTTGATCAAAATGCACATTTTTGTTTATTTTATTGAATAGAACAACCTTTTGGCTTTACAAAACATAAATTATTTTGTTTCTACGTTACATAGAGGCAGCGTTATAATAAGTTACATAAAATTAGAAAAATCGGAAGTGGGCCTTTTATTTATACCAGAAATGGGTTTTTAAACTGTTCAAAATCTGTCATGGTGAGTCTGATTACTCAAAATATTATAAATGTATTTGAAATTTTCTGAAATTTTCTTTTTCTATGAAACTTTCTGAACTTGATATTTGTGTTATTTTCTAGAGAATGTAGAAAGTTAATTCTTACTGTATCAATATTTTTTTTTAGCTAGGCCTGTTACTTTAATAACGGCCTCATAAATACGTTACATTTCTTATAATATTTATTCGAAATAAGCTCTAAAATTTTTATATTTTAATAAAACATTAAAATTTTAGTATATTCCCTAGATAAATGAATGAATTTCATTTTAGTAATACTTTTTTCCTTTAACTGTCTTAAAAGAATTTTTTTAAAAGATTAAATTCACTTCTAATAGTGGTTTTTGCAAAATTTAGATAATTAATTTTAAATATTTCTGGTTTAGCAGTAATATTTATTGATACTGATTCCTACAAAGTATTTAGAATGTTTAAGTATGCTATTTTTAAAAAGGGCTAAGAATGTATTCGGATACCTTAAAAGAATATTTAGCGCATTTAATCAAGTCGAAATTGAGCATTAATATTAAATGACTTAAAAAAATTAAAGGCTTACGTTAGATGAGAAATAAATGAATAAATAAATTCTTTTGGAAATAAAAATTAATATTTTCCACTCTAAAAAAATCAGGTTTTTTTAAACAAATAAATTTTTGTTATTAGAAAAATTCCAATGGCAATATTTAAAACGAAAAAGGGTGAAACTTCTTAAAAATAATTCTTAATCACCTGATTTCTGCTTACATCAAAATTAGAACTTTTTCAATAACACGAGACCAAGTCTGATAAAAAATATTCTCATTTAATTTGTTGTTACATACTAGGTGAAAACGAACGATCAAAAGAAGAAGTTTTGCATGCAAAATCTTAAAAAATCTTGATGAGCATGACCCATCACTTCGAGCCATTATTTCACAAACAACAAGAATCTTTTCACAATCGCTTTTCTTGAGATCTCCCGATGAGTGAAATTCTCTCCATTACATCACCTCTTTTTGTCACATGAGACAACAACTGTGCATTTTCTCCTTTGCACATGAACAATGATGAGATTTATGTCTGTTTTTTGAATCTTAGCAAAATGGACGTGATAAGCATGGGACACGCTATACAAGTTTAATACTCCATTTCAATATTCTTCACACGTCCCAGTCAGACCATGTACAATGACCCGAGTATTTTGTTTCGTTAAAGTGTTCATTAAATCGTATTGTGGAAAAATAAGACACATCCGTGTTGTATTGGGTGATGATGCAGAAGTTTTATATTTGCCTTTAATTTAATTAGACAGCATTAATGAAAATGAAACGTTCTGGTATTTTCTGGGCTGGAAAAAGAAAGAGGCCAACGAGACTGGTGAAAGGTACGGTGAGTATGAACGTGGACTTACCTTTGAACTTTGACACGGTTACAGGAGAGGTAGATCTTCATTTGGGTTGAACTTTTGGTAATGGATTGCTCTCACTTTGGAAGAAGAATTTTTTGAAGGTTCTTCGAAGGTAGCAACTGGAAACTTCGTGAATGTGTGGCCTCGATTTTAAATGCGATAAGGATTGTGTGTATTGTAGAATAATAAAAACTCGAACTTTCTACTAAATGTATCCCTGCGATTCTCAAACTGTGGGGTGCCCCCCATAGGGCAGCTTAATAACCCCATGTGGGGGGCACAAGAAAATCGAAAAGTCGAAAATAAAAGATTTTTTTAAAAAAATATTTATTTACTGAAAGGGAGCAAAACAAAGTACACTATGGCATAATAAAAAAAATATATTTATACTGGTATAATACACTTATAAATGCAACAGTACTGACAATGCATTTTTGATAATTAACTTATCATTATTAAATTAAGAACAAGTTAAGAATTACTGGTGATTCCGATGGGCTTGTCTTGCAGTGTTAAGTTTTTCAAAAGAAGGTTTTTATATTTGAAAATGACTGTCTAAGTTCTTTTTCTATATTTAGCTGAGATCTATATAAATGTTTATTTCCTCGAAATGCAATTTAATTAAAAATTATTTTGCAATCTGTCCCAATTTAAAAATTGGAAAGCAAAAGTAACATATAATGCTTATTGTATTACTTAAAGTAACTTACTAAAAACATCTATTACTTAAAAGTAACTTTCTTAAATTATCTATTACTTAAGGTATCCGACTACGTTCGGAACCGTGATTTTGCAAAAGCGTATAAATGGATAATATTTATAATATTTAGTGTTACTTAGATTAGAAAATGTATATAAAATTGTTTTAAGAATATTATTATAATAAAAAATTATTGAAGTACAATATTTTGCCAAAAAATGAACATAGAATGGCACATTTTCAAAATATTCTCCTTTTGTGAAAAATGCTTCTATTATAATAATATTTTGCATGTATATAGCTCAGACCTCTCTACAGAGGCTCAACTGGAATTTTTGAAATACATAACTTAGAAGTGGGTTTATCCATGTTTTGCGACAACAGAGGGGAGCAATTTTAAGGAAAAAAACGCCGATAATTATTTTCATTGGTTGTAACTCTGAAAATTATGGGAATTTTTCAAAAAAAATAGTTCCGACTCTCTGGAGAAGTCTTTATTTTATATAAGCACACACACACACACACAAAATATTATTATTTTAGAAGCATTTTTTTTATAAAAGGAGAACATTTTGAAAAAAGATTATTCTAAGTTAATTTTTTTCCAAAATATTGTAATTAAATACATTTTTTTTTTGTCAAAATGTCCTTAAAACAATTTTATACATGTATTCTAATCTAAGTGGCACTAAATATTATGAAAATTATCCATTTATGCGCTTTCTTAAAATCACAGTTCCGAACGTAGTCGGATACCCTAAAAGTAACTTTCTTAAATTATCTATTACTTAAAAGTAACAAAATATCTATTACTTAAAGTAACATATACAAAATTTAATACTTATTATGATAATTTGGACGATATTATAGCTAAGGTCGAATTTTAGCTTTAGCATCAAAGTACATTATTATTGTATTTAATACATTGTTATTGTATGGGGAAAGTGCGATAAATATTGTGATAGAAAACAGGGTCGCAAATATTGAAAGTCTGCGAAGCACTGATATATCAGATTAATAAGAAATAGAAATGCGTAAAAAATGTCTGGGGCAACTATATTCGTTTCAAATATTGATGTATGAAAATATTATCATTATTTGACAAGTCTATGATGCTATGAACGATTTAGAAAGATATTCGAAAACACTCTTTCTAATGCAAATAAACAAATTAAAAAATAGTACATGTTTTTTTAAGTATAAAATATATGAATCGCAAAATGCTTAACATTTATGTATAAGTTTAGGTCTTTCTCAAGCTACCTTTGAAAAACTGTTTAGAAATTTGACAGAAAACTATTTTGAATTGAAAATCTAATTCATATTTTAATATTTATAGATTTCTGTACACTGATCAGTAATAAATGTTTCTCTGGGAAACTTGTATAGTAAACAGAAATCTAATTACAATTTTTTAAAAATATTTTATAAAAGCTAGAGAGTGAAAAGATTTTCCACTTTTTGATTTTTAAGGTGACTGACTACGTTTGGAAGAGCGATTTTGAAACAGCATATAGGGGAATATATTTTTGAAATTTTGTGTCAGAATATACAAATAAAATTGCTTTACGAATGTTGTTATAAGAAAAATGATTTCAATGCAATTTTTAGGCAAAAAATTAAAAAAAATGACATATTTTTAAAACATTCTCCTTTTATGGAAAAGGCTTCTATGTAATAATACTATGACTATATATAGCTAAGACTTCTATACCGGAATTAAACTAAAATGTTTTAAAATATCCTCATTACTTTCAATTACGATCAATTGAAACAATAACGGGTGTTTTTAGTTAAAATTTCTCTACTCTGTTATAATGAACTCTTGCTCTCTCCACACAAATCCAGCCGCTCACTTATTATAGATATAATAAAATATAAATAAATTCACTTCTAAATCGAATTTTTCAAAAATTTTAGTTCATCTCTGCTATAGAAGTCTTAGCTACATATAGACAAAATATTATTATTTTAAAAACATTTTTCATAATAGGAGAATGTTTTAAAAATATGTTATTCTTCATTTTTTTTTACCAAAAAAAATGCATTTAAAGAATTTTTTCTTGTAATAATATGCGTAAAAAGGTTTTTTACGTATATTCTAATTCAACTGACACTAAATATAAAAAAGAGTATCCATTTATATACGCTCTTTCAAAATCACCTTAATGCACATTTGATATATTTATCTATTATTAATGCGGAACACAAAGAGGCCCAAAATTCCTCTCAACTTTTCAATAACCTTATCCTTACTAATGTTGATACAACAGCCAGACGTAAAACTCGCCTCCCATACAGAGAGAGATAAGAAACACTTCATTCCAAAACTTAATTGTAACCGCTTAATTTCAATTACCATAGCCAAACTACGTATCAAACACTTTAGAGCAGGGGTACACGACCTTTTTTTCTGCTGGGCCGCATGCATATGTCAGCTATTTCCCGCGGGCCGCATACATATGTTAGTCATTTTCCGTTGGCCGCAACATGAGGATAAATAGGGGGGGGGGGAATGCTTTAATACCAAGATGACATTGGAAATTTAAAATGTGGAAAATTGATCCAAATATTAAACCTCCTGTTTTGCTTTTTGTAATTATTATTTTTTTATGTTTTTTATTTGTCGCTAACACTAAATTAGAACCATTTAAAAAGCACTCCTTCACAATTTCCGCATCAGTAAATGGTTTCATTTGATTACCTATAATATAACAAACTTCATTGGATGTCTTTGTTACCGCTGTCATATTACCATTAACAAAACACTATTCGTACCCGTACTACACCGACAACAAAACGCAAAATTGATATATTTGATTTCTTGATAAAGAATTTCCCACCAAGTTTTTAATACAATTTTTTTTAAATTTCTCACAGCAATGAACCAAGACCAGGCCACTTAAAAATGCTCGGTGGGCCGCATGCGGCCCTCGAGCCGCAGGTTGAGTATCGCTGCTTTAGAGGGATGAAAATATCCTCTGATGTGTGTGGCCAAAGAAGTTATATAGTACTTGTTCTCACTGTTCTGACATTCAACTTTCTACTAAACATATTTTTAATTGTCCTTCTATATTGGCTTAACTCCACAACATAGACCTAAGCCCCACGGACAATCAACTACTTTATTCACCAAAGGTTGTCGACATAGCAAGAGCCGTTTTGGACGCCTTCGGCGTCATTTGATTTCAATGCATGGACAAGACAACAAAAACATCTGTTAATATTAATCCCATTTTTTTTTTACTTTCAAACAATGAATTACTTATAATACCTTATGCCAGTGGTGGTGCGACATTGCCATCGTTCGATAGCTATGTCTTGGGGTTTCCGCGTAAGTTAGAGGTGTGGGATTATCGGAAGGATGAGACATTCTATAATTCTTAATATGACTTTTATTAAGAATTTAACTTAAATTACTTAGATATCGAACAAACTTATATTAAGTGAGAATAAACCAAAGTACGCAGTTTTAACTAACTCAGATCGCGCAATTAGATCACTTATCAATATAAATATCTTAGATCCGCCTAATCTCGTTTCAATAATATACTAGCGTTCAGAATATATCATCCCTACCTTGGTTGAATACTCAATGTCCAGGTTAATCCAAATCTTTCTCCTAGGGTAGTACAATGGTATGTACCTTGTATAGATTAGCGAGGTGGGTGTCTTGATTCTAAGCCACCGATCCACACTTTTTCATTTCCGAACTGAGCTTTCTCTAAATTGCCATTTTTGCTCACTAAACTTTCTATCCTTTTAAAGGTTATCTTATTTGCATCTATGCTTCGTTTTACTTCTTGGATTTGGGTTGGAAAAGTTTTGCCATTAATCGTGGCCGTCAAAGAACGTAGGGGTTATGTTAGAAGAAGAACGCGAGAGATGTCACAGTGGGCTGACTTTTCCAAGGTACGGGCTACTTCTAATATTTTTAAGGTGTTGCGGTCCACCCAGGGGCTGAAGTGTAACTATTCTGTATTAAAATTGAATGTTATCTTTTCTTAACACTTATTATCGACAATATGCTCCTCTTTTAAAGTATGACAGATTACTATTTTTAACACAAAAATGTGAAGTTGAATGCTTAAGAAACTATGAGCAACTATCAGACCTTGAAATGTAGGCGTATTCAAGGCAGCGAGCAGAGAACATACGTGAACAGATGAATATAAACCCGACGTATGTTCTTATATTTGTTCGCTGCCGAATCTTGCGCCATCGTGGGACATGACATCCACATGAGAATCCAATCCCGTAGAAGTATGAGGTGTGGGATGATGTCTAAATAGCTAATCCCGTGATATCGCTGAAAGAGCTGATCATCAACATTTATTCTACCTTTCAGTCGGTGTGTGGGGAAAAAATCTTTTCAATGGCTAGTATCAAAGTGATAGATTTTAGCCTCTACAGCGGCAGTGAACGTGTTAATCGTCACAGAGTTTGCTTCCAATGAAGTCTATTCATTTATCGAAACATTTGTCGCATTGATTGTGTAAAGCTAATTTTTCAGTCTAGCTGGAGTTGGTGTTCTGTAAATGTGTTTATTTTAGCATGAGCTTCTTAAGTATTCGTACAGATGGTCCCCCCAAAATGTCTTATTGGTCCACAGGTTGGTCGTGATCGACTTAATGCCTATTCTAGCCTTATGCCTAAGTGACCCACATCAATGCCATAGATATTGTTGAATCTGATACATTACTTTAATGATCTACATACGTCTGCCAGATTTTTTCCTAAGAAAATAAAGCGCTTAGATGTGAGAATGATGCATTTTAATACAATTTTCAACTAAGTAAATGTCTATGATACAAATTATACTTCTTCTCTTATCAAAAGGAAAAAGATTAATGTTATAAACTAGTTATCAATTGCTTCTTTCCGATAAAGAGGATAGATTAATATCAAGATATTTTGTGGCAAATAGAGCATTTAAATACTACAAAAATGTAAGAATTATTTAAATAATCTTCCAAAAAAAATCTGATCTGATAAAGAACAATAATTCCCAACCACGATTAGCTGTTTCCGCAACCCTATATATGTCACCAAAACACACAGACATAAAAGTTGTTTTTCCGTTCTTCAAAGAGATCAGGAGATTCTAAATATCCTGCGAGTTCTACGAATCCAGAATATTAAAAACTTCTAGAAACGTTACAAGTTATGCATCATTTGGCTTAGAAGTACTGTGCTTCTTGCATGAGTTGGCAACAAGCAATAAGTGTAATCAATGATTGTGTTATTCAACCATGCGTTTGCAATGTCAATCGAAAACTTAAATATTTGATGGAATTTTAGAATTCATTGCTCTTTAGATTCGTGTTAAACCTTCTAATGTCTGTTTAACAATGATTCTGTCAAATGAAATGTGGTACTTTAGGTGGAAAAAGCATTTTTTGTTTTTGTTTTGGAGAAAGAGTCCATTTGATTACAAATACGATAACAGTTTGTGCTGGAGGAAATGATACAAAGTCGTTTGAAAGGTCTCAAAGGATTTGCACGTAGTAAAAGCTTCCATATTTTGTGAACTTAAGCTGTTTTTATTAGATTTATAAATATAAGTGGATTAAAGGCGATTTTTTATTACAGAACGCGAATAATATTTCTAATTCAAAAACTGTTTACTAAAATAAATGAATTGTTATTTACACTTTATAAATAAATTCAGCTAGGAAAAAAACATATTTGTGAAACCGTGTTTATTGTAAATTCTTCAAATCGAAATTTAATTTGTATATACTTACAATTTTTTATCCTTTCGTCATGATCGCGAAGGATATCAGATTTCATTATTCAATTTAAAAAGTAAAATTTTTATCAGCATATTAATTAGGCATACATGAATCATTTTAAATAGTTATCGTAGTTAAAAAATTACTTTATTTTGTTTTTTGTATATATTTAAAAAAATAATATTTTAAGTATATATATATATATAATAACTAATTATAATCCTTTATCAAAATTTAAAAATTTTAAATGTAATAATATAAATTAATAACTCCAGCTAATTTTAAATATAATAATATAAAAAAACAAATAATTTCATGTCAATTGATAATCACGACGTTGTTATTGTTTAAATATTGCTTCAGGTGATTAATATGACAGTATAACGGATAAAGCGATATAAATAAATAATATAACTGCATACACAATGGTTTTTTAACACTATTAATTATTCATTTTTAAGTAATAAGAAAATTTCCAGCTCCTACTTGTTTCACAAATCTCGATAATTAATTTTGATCACATCATTACACAATACTTCTAAATAACATATCATTATACTTATTGGATTTGCATTCTTATTCATAATCTTAAATGAACCCGACATTTATTCAAGATTACCTATTTTGTTTTCATTTTAATCCAATTTACTCTTTATTATTTCATTATTATGATTGATCTTATGGTTTAAGGCTTTTTAATGTTCGCGATGCCATCGCGTTGAGGTATTAGGACAGTTTGATTGACAATTAGTTAGGCTTAAGAAAATTTTTTATTTAAATTTTATTTAGTAAAAGTATCTCAAAGCCAATTAAAAAGATTCCTTTTACATTCTTATTTGAAAGAACAGTTATTCACTTTCATTGAAATTGAGATGTAATTCATTTTTAATGAGTTATTAAGCCTAAATACGATTTACTTCTACTGTTGTTCTTATGTTTTGTTGATAGATGTGTTACATCAATACATATTAGAGCTTTCGTAAATTGATTAATATTCAAATTTAGCATATTATTTAATAAATATTTTAACCGTTTTCATATTTAATTCATTAGTTGAATTGTTATTTAATTCCTTTTTTTTTTTTGTTTCTCTAATAATAATCTTCGAATAATATATTCGAATATTTAACAATTAGGGTTAGTTCTGTTTCGCGTATTCTAGACTTATTAACATGATGCACAAGGCAGAATCTAGTTTCTTCATGTTTAATAAGCTATTCAGTTGTTAATAAATGGGATCAGTATCTAATATAATTTATTTTTATGATAAAGTAAGATTTCTGTTAAAATTAACAGATCGAATATGATTTGTCAATTTTACTCATTTCTTAGAGTTTTAATAAACATATTTAATATATTTCACATTGCCATTGAGTTATAATACCAGGAAATGATAAATAAATTCGTCATGTTTATTGCTTACAATTCCTCTCACATGTAAATTAAAATTTGATTTCAGTTATTTGTTTTAATATTAACTATTGTTATTAAGATTTCCCAGAATTAAATTTGTTTTAATTTCGAACGAAAAATGATGCAATGAATTATCAAATTTGGAGGCTGAATTTAATTTATATCCATTAATAAATGTAATTTTCGAAGTTGTAGAGCCATTTGCAAGACAAACATCCAATTTATTTCAAGGGTTTTACGGTCAAAAATTTTAGAGCAAAATTAAATTACCGTAAAATCTAGCGTATAACGCGCACCTATACTTTCAAGCTGCAATTTTTAATTTTTAGGTATACTCGCCGTGTAACGAGCACCCACGTTTTTACGAAGAAACCTGAAATGTATATGCGCAATGCTCTAATGTTTTGAAGTCATTTATTCGAGGTATTTATTCCAAGTTTCACGACAAAAAATAGTATACATCTAGCACTACAACCCTTTAAATTCATAAGAAATGTCTTTTCTTTTAACTAAACAGTATTTCAATATATGTAGAAGCCTAATTTTTTCCTATGTCTTTTTATTTTTTATTTTTAAAGCTATCGTTTTTATACCCGCCGAACAACACGCACCCGTAAATTTCGATCTCATTTTTTGTATTAAAAGTGCGCGTTATACACCGGATTTTACGGTATTTATATATAATGTGTGTGTGTTTTCTAAGATATTTGAATATATTTCATACGTAATTTCAGCATGCTTAAAAGACTGTTCTACGTTTTTCTTTAAAAATGCGATTGTGTTATGTTTGATTTTATGTTATATAACATTCAAATATTAATCGTATTTTCTTTTCTTTTCAGGTAAGCTATATATTCCTGATGGATTATTATTGCCATTGCATCTCATGTGAGTAAAAACGCACATGATAAAGGTAAAAAGTAAATAAAATCTCTTTGATAATTTAAACTTAATAAATATTATTTTACAAAATTTTAATTATATGTTTCAATTATTTTGTCAAATAAAATTAAGGCATTGGGCATATTTATTATAGATTTGGACATTTTATTTCGTTCATAAAAACAGGCATTAATAAGGAATATCTAAAGATAGATATTAATAAGGATTATAAAAGGCTAGATATTAAAAGGATTATTTCCACTTGTTCTACATTGAAATAAAAGTATGAAAATTATTTCGAGCTCCAATAAATCAAATTTGGCTTTATTTTAAGTTTTAAAAATATTAAACTTTCATTAAAACAATTAGAATAATTTCTACCAGATAATACGAGAAATAAGCTAAAAATTTAAATCCAGAGGGGAGAGGGTTCTCTTTTATATTATAAAAACTATTTTATTGTTTAGAAATAACTTAACTGGAATCTTCTGAAGTCGATTTACTAAATTTATCCTCATTCATTCGAGAGATATTTTTTTGTGTTAAATCAAAGAACAATGAAATATGTGTATGTAAATATAAGAAATATAATAAACAGCATATAACAGCTTTAATTCTAAGTCTATTGTTCTTATATATTATTTAAAAATTTATTATGTCTTACTCAAAATATTTTCTATGGATAATAGAAAGCTCTTTTCAATTGGCGACATTTGGCGAATTACAGAAAATGCTTACCTGTTGTCAATATCAGGATGGTATGAAATTGATTGCCGTAACTCGTACGATTTAGGTGATAAATCGTTAGCAATATGTTGTTCTTATTATATAGAAATTAATTAAATCTCACATAAAATATTTTTATGAATGACAGAATGCCCCATACAATTGGCGAATTATAACAAAGGTTTAGCAGTTCTCCTTATTGGGATGGTATCAAATAGATTGCTATAACTCGTAAAACTTTGGCGATAAATCATTAGCATGCAGATAATCTTTGGCGACAAAATGCTGATTTAGAGTTGATACTATATATGTGAAACAAACATGGATAAAACAAGTAATATAAAAAAAATTTCAAGTCAATTCCTACTTAGATCAACAAAGAAAAATTTTATTTTTTAGCTACTTTTTATTAAATAGTTACAATTAATACAAATATGGATATACATATGACAGAATCGCATCATTAAGTGGTAATTAATTTTTATTAATTATCATTTAAGTATCGTATTGTCATTCAAAACAATCGTGTATATAAAATTTCATTTCAACTGAATGCTTTAAAACGTGAGAAAAAAAAACCTTTTCAAGTGTTGACACAAGTCGCCAAAAGGGTCGCTAAGTCGCCAAAAATGATGCCAAGGTGGCTGTATTTGTAATTCTTTAAATATTTAGTTTTAAGCAATTAGTTTTTATTAATTATAATTAAATTATTGTATTATCATCAAAAATAACCATGTATATAAAATTTCAGCTCAATTGAGCGCTTTAAAAAGTATTTTATGAACGGTGGAAAATTCCACCAAGATAAATAAATATATATAGAGAGAGTGTGAACTAATAGTAGGAATTGAAAAATATCCCGCAAAATGGAAAAAAAGATAAACATTGTCTTTTAGCCCTCTCACTGCATTATAAACATTTAGTCCCATTTTACTTTTTGAAAGCTGAATCTCACTTTAAAACAAAAGTACGCTGAACCTAATGAAATGCCCTATTTCTAAATGTGTAATCACAGAATAACATCTTACATTTGAGGACTGTTTAAACTGCATCTAGTTCTTTAACCCGAATTATGATTTCTGCAAATATTTACACAGCAGATGATATGGTGAACCGTTTGCAATGTAATGTCGCCTATTTTTGATGGAATGAATATCTTATTCAGCACATGCAGCGAATCGAACGTGTCTGATACCGTATTATTGTACTCACTTTTTGTCCAAGTGAGCCTTATCTTTTAACAAGAGATTCTTCTGTTAAGAAGGAAGAACGTAACATTTAACCTCACATTTGTATTCTCACTCTGCAAAGGCTGGTCTCATTTTTTACGTGATAAATATATGTATATCTGATTCTATTTATTTTTAGAAAACGTCTCTATGCCTTGGTAATTGCAGAAATGTTTCTTTGCAATGTTTAGTATATATAATGTTTCGAATTTATCACTTTTAAAGCATTTTAGTTTGTTTTAATTATCTTTTTCTAGCATTTGTTTTTTTCCCCTCGAAATAATCGAGTTGATCTGTAATAAAGGATTAACCTCTTTTTTAGGATTTCGAAGTTAGAATTATCATCGCCATTACAGAAACATTAAAATATAATTCTTCTTGCACGAAAATATAAATTGCTGTATAATTTACTTTTTTAGAATATTAATCTCCTTACAAAATACTACTGAATATGAAATTTGTTTTTAGAATATTTTTCGAAGTATTTTCACTTTTTCCTAAGATTAGTTTCCAAGATTAAGTTTTAAAATTTTCCTTCTTGATTTAATTTATAAATACTACATTGCATAATATTATCATGTTATGAAAAAATGTAGCTAAATCAATGCATCAAGGAAATATTTAAAGACAATTTTTTTCAGCCAAGTTACAGAAATAATATTATTTTAAGAAAACAGAATATTTTTTCCGAGTGGTTAAATTTAAAAGTCATGCTTTCAACTATTGTTTTGTATTGGGAAATATTTAGATCTATATAATTACTTTTCTTATTTTGAACTAATTTTAATTGACTATTTAAATTATATAGTAGTTATTGATGCAGCTGAAAATTCTCTTCCACATTATTATCGTCTGCTTTAATTCAGTAATTCGTGTAAATCTATAATTTACCTTATTACTTAAATTATTTGTTGTTATATAATTGTTTGTTCTAACAGTTGTGTTGCTCAACTTGGCATCTCTTTGGTAATTATTCTAAATATGTTTTTTTTTTTTTTTTTAATTTTAAAAAAAGGATTTTAATTTGCGTAATAATGACGCTGGTTGAACTTAAAATATAATTAATTTTTGTATATTTTCCAGATATTATCATTCATCTGGAGATGTTTTTTTATCATTTGAGTGATTATAAGAATAAAAAGCAACCGTGGAATCTAAAACTTTGGTTATTATTTATCACAACTATTCTAATGCAGTTTATGATATTTTTTATCTAAAGACGCAATCACAATAATACCGCAATACTTATTTAAATTTGTAATTTGTTTACAAGTTCAGACCATGATAATCTTGATTTTTAAGAATTGATTTTGAATTTCTGCTTGCGTAGCAGGAAAAATCAATTTAAATTCAATAATTGTAAATATATTTTGTGAAAATTTCCATAAATAAATTCCATATGAAGAGAGTATTACATACAATTATGATATAAATGAATGGATTTTTTAATACTTGAAATTAAAAACGTAACTTACTCTGAAGGGGGAGGTAGCAGATTTTTGCTTGCTTACAATCTCATTTTAAGTTTATTGTTACCCCCTTATTTACCCCCTTATTGTTTTGAAAAAACATTTTACTAATTGATTGCGATGGTGTTTATAACGATATGAAGGATAATAGTAATAACTTTCATAAGAATGATTTTAAAATATTTAGAATATTCGCACATGTTTTCCTGTATTTAAATTCTCAGAGTGAATGTTTATTAACTTCTCACTGTTAGAAACGCGAGGACTGTTGGCGACGGATTTCATAATTTTGAACCACGGGTGGAAGGGGACGACGCTTAAGGTGACCCCACTGTTCTAAGTTTCACACTATGGCAACCTGAAGATTTTGAACCACAACAAATTTAACGTGCATCAGTCCCTTTGTGACGGGGCTTTATCGCGCCTTCTTACTAATCCTCTTGGGGAATCTTTGGGGCCAGAATGGCATTTCAATCCAACTTTCTCAGGAAGAAAATGCGATATACAAATTAGTAAATAGATATATAAGGGAGCTTTAGCGTTCGCGAGTGAGTCATATAGAAGTCGGCTAGAAGGCGGAAAGTTGGATAGAAGCTGGATAAAGTCAGATAGTAATATATATATATATATATATATATATATATATATATATATATATAGAAGATTAATATTTAAAGAATAGAATACAAGAGAAATACATAAAGCTTGGGTGTCGATCGCCGTGTGATATTGGTAAGAGATTGTTTATTAAAGTGTAATTATAGAACGGACCCTAGCTTATTAAAGAATCTACTATAGATAAAGATTCGGAGGTTAATTTCTCATTAAGATAGTGAGTAGGATTTCAGGCGCTATTTTAAATTAGAATTGATAATTGCGTAGTATCACTCCTGATCTGATTCCTCTAGTAAGACTTGTGTTGCATTGATTAATATATACTGAGACAATAATAAATTAGATTTATTATGGAGAGTTCGAGTGGTCAATCATTTATTCCTACAAATCATGGTCGCATGGATGAAGAGATGATACCCCATGGCAGGGGGTATCACACCTTTACATAGTGAATCTTCAGAGAATACGAGCCACTACTCGACAACATCAACTACATTGTTTGATCATAACCACAAGACTATCGCAGCCACTTAAACTCTCAGAGACCTGCTTTATAGTTCCATACTTTTGTTGGTGAACCAGGTCTCGCAGGTCATTCTGCATTTAAGGTATCCGACTACTTTCGGAACCGTAATTTTGCAAAAGCGTGTAAATGGATAATATTTATGATATTTAGTGTCACTTAGATTAGAATACATGTATAAAATTGTTTTAAGGACATTATGACAAAAAAAAAACTTATTTAAATACAATATTTCGGCACAAAATTAACTTAGAATAACCTTTTTTCCAAATGTTCTCCTTTTGTAAAAAATGCTTCTATTGTATTAATATTTTGCCTGTATTCTCAGCTCAGACCTCTGTACAGAGACTCAACTAGAATTTTTGAAATGAGTTTCGGAAAGTACTGCTTATGTATAACTGCGTTAGAAAAAAAAATTGAAAATGTTCTTAGAAACTCAGTGTTTGTGGGTTTTTGTTTTCTCTCGCTCTCTGTATGTGTGATGAACTTGACCGTCTTTGACATTAGATAATTGAAATGTTTGGTTCCATAAGTATAATGTTTCTAAATAATAATTATATATTGGATTTATTCTCTAATAGCTCATTGTGGTATTCTACTGCGCCCTGTTTATCCCTCCAAAGTATGAATCAAACTATTTGTAGTCTCAACAAAATCGAACTATTTCTTTACTCTGTTCTAAGAGACCACTAATTTCCTTCCCAATCTACAGTTTTTTCTTTGTCACACACCGAGAGAGCTGCGTGCAGCCACAGGCAGGGAGTCGAACCTCGGTCTTCCAGGGGCGGGAACCCTCGCGTGCAATTCAATGTCACGCACGCAGGAAGCCATTCGAGAACGTAGAACACGCACAAGGTTCGAAAAAAGATGGCAGACTCATTGACTTTTTTATGGTCCGCCATGCATTTACTTCATGTCAATTTCAATGGCTTCTATGATGATCGCCGTGCTTTGAACTTGCATGTTCCACGCTGGTTTTTATGCTGACATAAGTTTTAATGCAGTTTCGGAAAGAGATTTAGAATTTTGTTCGATGTCTTGGAGCAGACGACATTTGCAGACACTGACGTAGACGAAAATATTTTAACGATCGAATGTGGAATTCTGAGAGTCGGTAAAAGTGAATTTCGTTCATGTTCTTTTTTTATTATCTGTCGTATTTGTACTTAGTTGAAGGAATAATAAAGCAGTACGTGCAAACAAGGAAAACAAGTTCGTATGTGTATAAAGATATATGATGAATGAAAATGAATGGATCCATCACAAGTCGTGAATACTAATTGAAAAGTCAGATAAGAATAATGAATCGATTTGAAATTACAATTTTCTTTTATTTTACATTACTCATCAAGAACCTAATTTTATTTTCACATTTTAAATTGTTTTTGCAAATTCTGTAACATTAAAACTATTGTTGAAAAATAGTTTTGGATAAGGTTCATCTTATCGGTTTAGTCACGTAAGAATTTAAAATAAAATGATGTTTATACAAATCCTGTGCATTTTAGACGAAGTACTATGAAATGACTATTAAAATCATGATATACCTTACAATTTACTCAGTGTTTAGAATGAGATTATTCTCACATTCTGATATTATTGGAAGTACTTTTATTATGGGATTTCTGCTTACAAATATGATATTGCCACTCATTAATAAAAAACTATTCTGTCATCTAGGCCTAGATTCACTGGATTTGATAGTTGTTTTCGGAGGAAAAGCAATTTCCACTGCTGTAGCCACTTTATAATGTAAATGATGTTATGTACTTGTTGTTTTCAAAGCAGATAAATTTAAGCAATATAATTTAAAATATGTAACAAATGTACAATATGCAACAATATAACTTTTAGAATTCTTCAATTTAAAAACTGTACACCAATGTATTAATATTAGTGTTTATATCTATATCTTTATCTATATGATGGCCACGGTAGCCTGGTGATCATGATCACTATTGGCTGGCGTTGTCGAGTCACGGATTTCAGTCCTGATGCCGTTGAAAACCCACTGTGTAGAGAGGCTGATGCACATTAAATCTGTCTTTGATCAAAATTCTCACTTTGGTGTTGTGGGGAAGTTCGGAGTATCATGGCTCAAGTGTCGCAATCGTTACTTAACCGTGGCTCAAACTTCTGTCGCCATTTGTACCCGTATTGCTTAAAGTGCGACGTTAATAAGCACTCAATCATATATGTGTGTGTTTGTGTTTACAAATAAGTTACGTCTCTCCCCGATTTTAATTTTGTTTACACTAACGTAGCGTATCATATTTTTGTATTTTATCTGACATATATCATCTATATATATAAAAATGGATGTTTGTATATATAACCTCGCTTCACTTCAACACCATTCAACCGATCACTATGAAAATTGGCATGAACATGTATTTTTTTGTTCAGAAGGTTTTTGTGCTAGCCTCTTTGTTGCAGCTCTACACCAGAGGGCGCTACAGCATATCAACTTCCACACCATTCAGTCAATCACCAAGTTGCCAACAGGGTCGCCAAAAATTATGCCAACTAGGTTATATCGCCAACATTTCACTATGCTTCCATTAAATTGCCATTATAATGTAAGGAATGGCGTTGCGTGCGAATATTACAACTTTAACATAAAATATATACAACAGAAAGTAATATTAACGTATTACATAAACAGATATAAATTATTTACATTGTTTTAAGCATTCATTACACAAAATTTGTAGCGAAATGTTACTTTTGCTGAGAAGAGATCAACTTAGGAAGGTGTTTTCAAAAATCAACCCACAAGAGGGAGTTACGGGGGCGTTATAAATATAAAAAAAATCCTTTGTAACAGCTACTAGACCAACAGATTTTAAATTTAACAAATATGATTTTTTTTTTTTTTTTTTTCAGCTGAAATATGCAAAATTTTTTGTTGTTGTTTAGTTTGCAATACACGTAAAATTAACTCATTAAAAATTTCTTTATCCTTCAATTTGTATTGTATAATTTTTTGACTCACCCATGCGAAGAAACAGGTATACCAGCTAGTCTCAAACAAAAGTATTTAATTTTCCGTAACATTGCCAATGATATTACTTTTAAGCTAATTATTTAGTTCATCAAACATTGGATCTGAGATGTATTGAGATCACCTTCTAGTATTATTCTTCTTAAGGGTGCGAATACGTTCGGAACCGTGATTTTGCAAAAGCGTACAAACGAATATTTTTTTAATAATATTTAATGTCACTTAAATTAGAATACACGTATAAAATTGTTTTAAGAGTATTATTGCAATAAAAAAATTATTTAAATGCAATATTTTGGCAAAAAAGGAACTTCGAATTACCTTTTTTTCAAAACATTCCCCTTTTATGAAAAACGCTTCTATAATAATATTTTGTGATAATATATAGCTAAGACTTCTCCAGAGGGCCTGAACGACGACTTTTGAAAAATTCACATTATTTTCAGAGTTAATACTAATTGAAATAATTTTATCTGCGTTTTTCTGTTAAAATTTCTCCACTCTGATTTATTGAAATATGGATAAATACACTTTTAAATTATATATTTCAAAAACCCTAGTTCAGGCTCTGTACAAAGGTCTGAGTTATATAGGCAAAATATTATTATTACAGAAGCATTTTTCATAAAAGGAGAATATTTGGAAAATAAATAATTCTATGTCCATTTTTTGCCGAAATATTGCATTTAAATTATTTTTAATTGTAATGATATTCTTAAAACCATTTCATACGTGGATTCTAATCTAAATGATCCTGAATATTAAAAAAATATTCGTTTGTATGCATTTGAAAAATCACAGTTCCGAACGTAATCGTATACTTTAATTTCTAATTTACCAAATTAAGAACTTAATACCAGTTTCACATTTAATAATATTTAAGTTTTTATAATACTTCTGAATTTTCTAATTCTTTCATACTGCACTCTAATGCCCAGATTAATTTGATTTACCTATGCCTGCTGATTTAATTATAATTTGCGTATTTTTTTTTTTTTTAAAAAACGATGCAAAAAATTCAACCATAATTAAACATTCGTCTCTTTTGGATAAAGAAATAATCTATCAAAATATGAACTGAAAAAAGTTACATCACTCTAATTTCTAAAAAAAGGGAATGAAAAAAAAAAAAAAAAATCTCATCAAAGTCATCCAGTCCAGTCTTGTTTATTTTTATATCCATCAACTCCCGCAATGAATCGGAAACCATGAAATAATTAGTTTCGATTTCATCTGCTTTGAGAATTAAGATGCTGGTATTGAATTTGGAGGTTCTATTTTCGGTGAGAAATCTCCCCGGGCATCAGACGGTGGCCTTGCAAGGAATGCACAATTTCGTCGCACGGGTCATTCATCCCACCCGGGCTAGATATGACGATAAACGGGTCTTGGGCCACTGAAGATCCGTAGAACCCGGAACATTGCAGGAAGATGTCTCAACTGTCGTGCTACGCTGAGCAAATAACATAATTCTGACACTTGTTTACATAATCTCGCTCAGACGACTTTTTCCTCTCTTATTTTTTTTCGTAAAAAGTATAAGAATTGGATTTTGGGGCATTTTTTTTCTAACGTTTGTTAATTGGGATGCAGTGTACTTTGAATTTCAATTATATGCACAATAAAATGCTAGTATCTTCTTCTTCGATGGCTCCACAGCCCTGGGTGGGCCGTGGCCTTCTCCAGAAGTCTTTTACAGGCATCCCTATTTTTGGCAACTTGTGATAGGGCCGTTCTATGGCGACCATATCTTTGATTGTCAGCGTGAATTAGAGGTGTGGGATTCTCGAAATGAATCGACATTTTAAAATTCTTAATATGACTTTATTAAGAGTTTAACTTAAATTTCTAATAAATTGGATAAACTTATATTAAGTGAGAATAAACCAAGCACGCAGCTGTAGCTGAACCTAATCGCGTAACTTGGATCATTATTTAAGTAATTATATTATCCGCCTACTTTCAATTCTGATAATATTACGAGTTCAAATATCAAATAATCAGTCGTACCTTGAATCAAGCTACGGTTCAATCACTTTCAGAGAGACTTTTAGGCACGCGTGCAATAGTATGCACCTTGTAGTAATGGCTAGAAATCCGTTAATCTTTGGTAGGCCGTCAAATTACACTTCCATCTCCTCTAAACATAACTTTCTCTAAATTGCCATTCCGCTTACTAAAACTTCTGTTCTTTTAAAGGCTATCTTATTTGCATTTACAATTGCATTTCACTTCTTGGATTTGGGTTGGAAAAGATTTGCCATTAATCTTGGCCGTCAAAGAACCCAGAGGTTATGTTATAGAAAAGACGCGTGAGCCCGTCACAAACTGTTTTCCAATTTTCGACCTTTGAAATTTTGTAAGTCTTTTTCGACACAGTCAATCCGTCTTAATGGTGGTCGCCCCGAGGTCCATTTCCCATGGGCTTTGCCAGAAAGATTTTCTTGCAGCAACGATCTTCATTCATTCTAGCCAGATGACCAGCCCATTTAAGTCTCTGTAACTAAAGTGGTAGTATATGTGTATATATTAATATATATTTCGTTTTTCATTAAAAGAATTTTTATGAAAACCTTTGAAATTATCATGCTATAATGTATAAATAAAGTAATTTTCACATGTATAGTCGAACCCCGATTTAAAGAATTTTGCGATTTAACGAATTTTTCTCTTTCCCCGATTAAAATGAGGGCTAAAAACCTATATTTAACGAATAACCAACCCTGAATTATCGAATGATTTCAGCAGCTGGAATATTTTTTGTACTAATTTGTCTAAAAAAAAATTGGATTTTTTTTCAAATGACATCCTTTTTGCCCAGAACAGGAAAAGATTTTTCTTGTAAACGGAAAAGGGTGAAGACGATTATTAGATTTTACAGGTGCAGATGAGTCATGAGTGTAACCTATGGTGTGAGTCTTGAGTAAGACAGGAAATTACTTTCTTATCTCATCCCAATCCACAATGCATTGGATTTTTTAAGATTTTAACGATAATGATACTTTTGATGTGTGACGGACACCTGTGCACCTGAAGCTGAGGAAATTGATTTGTCGGAGCTAATGAATAGCGATTCTAATGCAGAAAATAATAAAGAAACTCCTACAAAAATTGTTACATTTTCTAATACTTTACATTGTTCGGAAACTGAAAACACACTTCTATCTTAAGCATCAGGATTTAAAGGATACAGTATTTTCTTCCATGCACAAAATCGAAAGAAAAAAAAAACTCTTTTGAGTCAGGAATCAAAAAGGTTTCCAAACATCTATTAGACAGTATTTTAAAATTTCCAATTAATTGTTGCGTACTAGTTCACTAATAGTATTTTTAGCTGCTGAATAAAAAGTATGTAATTTCTAACTTCGTGGATAGTTTTTGTGTAGTTGCTTATAATAGAATTTCCAACAGGTAAGTGCAAAAAATTCGCATTTTGTGAAGACACCGATATAACGAATAACCACGATTTAACGAACAACGTGTTCGGTCTTGATGAATTTCTTAAATTGGGGTCCGACTGTATTTATTTAAGCAATTATGTAGTTTCTAATGCCACCCAATCAATGGTATTAGATCGAGGTCCGCGAAATTCATCGCGGTAAGGGGCTTGTTTACGTCTGTCGTTAACCGCAGCCTTGAACACCATACAGGTGAAAATACGTCTTGGCTCCATCCAACTCCAATTTTGAAGGAGGATACCCTGGTGGCTGGTCAGGGGTCCTCTGTCATTTCTTCCCTTTCCACCAAACTCTCGAAAGGACTTTCGGCTCGACGAATATTGAGGTGCCCCCATGCCACACAGGCCCTATACATTTGCAAACTTCCATGCCTTCTCTAGAGTGTGAAGCTGGGTCCTCCTGCACAGCAGTCAGCGTCACTAGCTCCTTTACCGTCTGGGTGGCACAGTAATTATAGGATTTGTAATCTATTTTGAACAAATAACTTTCTGCTTTTACCAGTAATTCAAGAGTTTCTCATTTAGGTAACTAACCAGCTGATATTTTGATTGTTTTAATTCGAATCTGGCTTCATTTAAATGCATAAATTATAACAAGATTCATTAGATAACTTTTTTTCAGTGCCGTATTATATCATCGATAACTACAAATATAATGTAAACCATTCATATCAAGTGAGTAAAAAAGGATAAAACTTTCAATTTAATGTAAGGTAATGAAATATACCGTAAAATCCGGCGTATAACACGCACTTTTAATATAAAAAATAGGATCGAAATTTACGGGTGCGCATTGTACGCCGGGTACAAAAACAATAGCTTTAAAAATTAAAAAAGATGAACATAAAAAAAAATAGGCCTCTACTTGTGTCGAAATATTATTTATTTAAAAGAAATGACTTAAGGGGCTGTAGTTCTAGAGATGTATACTATTTCTTCAAAATCTTGGAATAATACTTCAAATAAATGACTTCAGAACATAAGACCATTGCACACTCGTAAAAAAAAGTACTGTGCCTTATACGGCGAATATACCTTAAAATTTAAAAAATGCCGCTTGAAAGTATATGTGCACATTATACGTCGGTATGCGCTATACCCCAGATTTTAAGGTAATTTTGATAAAAATATAAACACAGATAAGTCAATAAAAAAACGATACTCAATGAAATAAACCAGTATATTTATATTACTTCAGAGCTCCTTTTATTTTATTAGTATTTCAAAAATGAATATGCACTCGAAATTTTTCAATTAGCGAAAAACCCATTCATTGTAAAAGCCAATAGTGCATATTGAAAATGAATTCTTCAAGGTAAAAGTTTTAGATTGGGTTTGCGCAACTCATAAATACAAGCTTTCAATTGATAGCAATAGAAAAATTAATCATGTTGAAACTAAAATTTATTGCGGCGTTTAAATAGACGTTCACTTATTTCAGTGACGACTTCCAGGCGCGATCAGAAACCATTACTTAAAACCGAATGAAAAAGAGGAACATCCTTGAACGTTTAAATAGATTTAAATGATCAGAGAATCATCCGGGAACGATTGGTTGTGAAACACGACTTCCTCGTTCCAGTTCTAATCTGCATATATATTTAATGGTAATTATATCTGATTTCAACATCTCTGGGTAGCAAAAATGTTGTAATTATAGTGTAGTGGATCCGAGTAAAATAAATGTATAATAAGTAATTTCAGTAGCAAATAACTGGTGTGTTTTTTATAAAATTATTTCCGAGAATTCTCAGAAAAAGTTATACTTGTATAACATTTGGCTGTGTTGATAAAAATTCTCCAATTAATTTTTATTTATAAAAAAATCGGAAAATTTACAGAATTTATTTAAAATACACATACAATACACATTTGCTTCAATACATCTTTCTACGCGAGATTTTAATGCACAGATGCCTTCTTTACAGGAATTCTGATATTTTAAAATCAATACTCTCTGAAATGGAATTTTTCTGATGGCCTCCAATTTCATACTGTTTAACCCGTAAAAACTGTTCTAAATATTTAAAAAATGCTGACGGTTGGTGAAAGATCCGGTGAATAAGCTAGGTGCTGCAAAATTTCATTTCGTTTGTTCGACATATGAGGTTCAGCGTTGTCGTGGAGAAGTATTAGTTCCTACCGATTAACAAGTGATGGGCGTATAATTTTAAACTTTTCATGAATTTCTTCATTGTACTGGAAGCAGTGACGTCTTAAGGCATGATTCAACTGGTTCCGGGTCCAGGCCCTCTGCCTCAAGGGGGCCTCGTCTTGTTCTCAACTCAGCTTGAATAAGATCACGAATTCGAATAATTACAACAGTCAAATGTTATTTCTGGTTGCATTCTTCGAAATATTTGGAATTTCGGATATGTCAACTGGCTGCATGTGATACCGTCGTCCATGTATAGGCCTAGGCCTATCACCATACACCATCATTACTGATTCAGACAAGAGGCCGCAGTCGGTTCTGTCAGTTTGTGTGATTGTAAACCATGCATATTTATTTGTTTCTGGTTGTTGTTTATTAGAATTTTTAGCGACGTATATTATGTACAGTTTATTTTAAGGGCTCACAGGACTTTGATATATCTATGCATTCGAAAAAGCCTCCCTCCTTCAAACCAATGTAACTTAGCAATAAAACGTAACAATAATTCGAAATTTTTACCGCAAGATAATCATTAATACATACATTATTTCTCCAAATTTCAGAGAATTTGAAGAGAAATTTAAAAAGTTATAAAGAGAAATAAAAATTGGACAATTTTTCAAAAATATGAAAATTAGTATTTTACACCGCGCAGGATTGATTCTGAAGTACAAAATTGATCAAAATTTACAAAATTAATTTTACTTGGTATAAAAATGTTCACTTTTGAAGTTATACTCACTTTTAAGAAATTTAGAGAAAAAAAAAATATTTTTTATGTGCAATTATAACGAAAATTTAAAAATTTAAAAAAAAAAAATCATTAAAATTCAAATAAAAAATATTCTATTAATTTTTTTTTTTTTTGAAAATTGATGTATAAGTTATGAAGAGCCTTATTTTGAACACATGTATAAAATTTCAAATTGATACCATAAATAGTTTCTGAGGAATCCTGCGCGGAAGCTAAAATTTTTTGTTTTGCGAAAAATAAAGTTAAAGATAAGATAGGGTTTTCGTTTAAATTTCACTACTTATTTCTCAATAACTTCGGAAGTTTTCATAGTATCGACACAATTTTGGTACCAAAATGCTCAGAAATATTGAGTCTGTAACATATATTTTTTCAAAAAATTGAAAAATTTGCAATTTAAGAGTCCTATGAGCCCTTAAAGGATCATAGGTAGGGTATACATTTGTGTCGGGGGACAAAGGGGCTACTTTTGTGTGGGAGCCCAGGGCCTCAAGAAATCTTAAGACGTCCCTGACTGACAATATAACTGATACAGTTGGATTTGTTTCCATCAATGCTTTCAATGCATCATTTTTCAGATGTTTTGGGTTTTCCATGTGGTATTTCGCAGAGGTTGAAATTTGGTTTGAAATTTTTCAAACCAACGCTGAACTTTTCAATCGTTAACAGTATCCTTCCCAAATGCCTGGTTTATACTGCGTGCAGCTTTTGCGGCATTATTACCAAGTTAATACTCATATGAAAAAAAATTACACGAATATCGAATTAATTCATATCCTTACGAAATTTTTTAAAAAATAGCAAAATGGAACACTTTTGAAAAATTCTTCTAGGTTGAAATGTGAGTCTGGAAATAAACAATACCACTATACAGGAAGTTATGTCAAAAGCAAAAACATAACGAAAAAGGGAGATAGACGTCCACACGTAAAGAAAATCCGATATTTCACATGCATAAACCTAATATTTTTAATGATGATGAAAGGAGTTTTTTTTACACAAAATATTTTTGACACACATTAGTATGAACCACAAAGTTCAAAGGCACATCTTATAATGCCAATAACTAATTTCATGTGTCAACAACTAAAATACTATATAAAAAAATACAAAATAGTACAAACAAACCGAAAAACAATGAAAATAAACCACTCATTTACTAAAATACCACACTCATATTGCTATCGAGCACAAGTTGCAATTAAAAGCTCATCAGAACCGCCACACCTGAATTTAATTTCCTCCAATTGTTTGCGGTTTTTTCAATTTCGGATCAAAACCCAATTTTCTCTTGAGAAATAGCACATCCCTTAGCTCATTAACCTCACGTATCTCTCTCAGAATTGTATATATTCCACACTACTACCCTTTTTTTCCGTCTCACTTCTTTACGCGGCAGCCATCTTTATCTTTTGAAGTCTGCCCCCACGTGAAGTCATGGTCCGCGGCCGCTTTGCGTTCTCATAGCCATTAATTGAGCTCTTTGCTTTGTTGTCCCCGCGGTGGATTTTGTAGGTAGCGGGTTTCACGGTTCAGCTCAATTTCTTTTGGGTCATCCTCTGTCTTCGTTCCAGGGGATTCCAGAGGGGAATTCTTCGAAAAAAGAAAAAGCTAATGGGAGAATTCCAGTAGATTATTATGGAAGATTTATCAAGGTTCAGCGTAAGGGTGTTTTTTTGAAGCAGACAGGAGATTTTCGCAATTCTTTTGGTAGAAGTAAAGATTGTTACAGAAAATGTACTCTCTTTCGGCAGCATTATTATCAAACTTTCACTAACTGCGTCATATGTGACAAAACGGTAATTTTTTTTGTTTGTTTTTTGTTTATTAACATATATTGACCCTTGAATACTTTCTTCTGTTAAATAATAAGATAGACTTTATATTACGTATTTTTCGATTGATATTATTAGATCTAAATCTATAAAATAAATTACATACACACACACACATATATATATATCAGTACCACACACAAATATTTTTTAAGGGGGGTGTCCAGGGTCGCAAGTCTACCAATCTTGTATCATGCTCCTTTTGATTTTGTCGATTTTTGGAAACAAAAACAGTAAAAAACTAATTATTGAGTAAATATTTGGCATTAATTAATAAAATTAATCATTAATAACAAATACTTTATTAGATGTTACGTACTATATACTCAGAATTATAATCAATCGGAAAAATAATCAAGGGCTTTGGGAGGAATCCGGACCCCAAAGGACACCCCTCCTTGTGTGCGCCACTGATATATATAGAATTTATTTTTAATTTTCGACATATATTTTTTGTAGCTGTAGTGACTGACTACGTACGGGACCGCTATTTTGAAAAAGCGTATTGATGGATAATTTTTTTTTATTTAGTGTCAGTTGAATTATATATATATAAAATTGTTTTAAGAATGTTATGACAAGAAAAATTATTTATAATATTCTTTTATTATATTGTAATAAAAGTTGCAATGAAATTATCTAATTATGAGAGGTTGGCCTGTGCCGAATTTATTTTTTAAGTTTTCCCTCGTAGGACGTGAGACATCTTTAGAGAACGTAAATCTGTTTTGCATACATATTTACAATTTTCTCTTTGAGCTCTCGTTTTGACTCGGGAAACCCCTGGGCATTCTTCGTGAGCCCCCAAAGATCCATGGAACACAATTTGAGGAACATTGTTTTATGTAAACAATTTTTTTCTTTTGCTTCAATGTCGTTTGCGATCCTACAGTCCTATAAATGCAACCACAGATAAATAAATATTTTCCTTAGTGCACTCTACCACCTTTAAAAGCTTATATTAGTAGTTCTGAAATGCTCTACATCAGGGGTCAGCAACCTCTTAGCTGTGGCGTGCCAAACCAATCTACCCATATAATTCGGCGTGCCACATAGTAGGACATTTTTTAAACAATTCGATTCCCACGATAATACATGCAGAGTTAGAAAATAGAGATCAATAATATAGATAATATATTTACAGTTTTATTATATATTAATTTTACATCGTTTAAAGATATTTCTTAACATAAAATTAAACAGCGTGAAATATTACTACTTCTTCGACAAAAATAAAAAAAATTTAAAGTTGCACATATATTATGTATTTTTAAGCATATTTATTAAAATAAGAAATAGGCAACATAAAATATAAGTATTTCCCTTCATTAAAGTTAAATAAAAATCGCGCTTTACTTTCAAATCGCAAATTCAGGGGTATATAATTTGTGACTTTCAATTTGATACGATTCTGAGCATTAAGTTGTTAAACTATTTCTTTGAGGATTCGAAATATTTTTCATATCAGGAAAGAATTTTTACTTTGGTATGTAGAACCAAAAGCGGAAACCAAAGTACATGCATCTTCAAACAATTAAATCTCTCCAGCAAAGACATTCAACAATTCACGAAATAGCTATAAAACACTGGAGTAGCTAGTCCTAAGTGGGCCTTCTATCAATGTTTCTCGTGGGCCTTTTCTAGAGGCCCCTTAACGTTTTGCGATTTTTTGCTTACACATTCTGGCCCTGTATCATTGATATGGCGGTAACAACGCCCTTGCTGTAAATTTGTCTTTCAGAATTTTTCAGAATTCTTTAAATATCCATAATTCTGAAGATGTTTATCAAGGAGGTCCATTACAAATTTATCAACTTCCAACCACTCAAATATAGACAAATTTGTAGAGTAGTGAAAAGTACCTCTGAGAATTGTACCGTGTGCTACATGTGGTACGAGTGTCAGAGGCTACCGTCCCTTACTCTACATAAAATGGCAAATTGAATTTGCCGAATTCTTAAATCGAACTCATCAACAACTCATAGGAAGAAAACACGCATCAACACGAAGTTCACTCTTTAACACACGCTCGTATAAAATCGAACTATTCAGTATGTCGATCAAAACATCGTGGAAGAATTTTAATGCCACAAGGGTAAGAGATGGTGGAACAAAAAAACCAAGAAAAGAAAAGAAGCTTCCAGAGAGAGATATTTGGGAAGTAACGTTACGCTTGATAGATGATTTCGGAACCGAATTTAGAGGGGTATTAGGGTTTTTTCTTCCACCGGTATTTTCAATCGTGGGTCAATCAGTCAGGTGGGGCAGGAAAACCGGTTGGAATCGCTCACTTCCTCAATCGTATGCTAAAAAATAACTTTGTTGTAAGGCATTGCGTGATCAGATTGCGTAATTACCTCTTCCCATCAATCAGTGATAAAAAACAATTTTTCTTTCTTAACTGTCAATTCCTGTTCGAATCGTCATCTATTGTCATGTAGAATTCAAGCTGTTGTAGCACTCAGGCAAATGGAAGATGTTGCTAAAAATGGAATTCCAAAGTGTTTTGATTATAATTTACCTCATAGAGTGAAAAGTGGGTACATAAATTGATGTAGAGATAGATAAAAATCCAGAAATAATAAACAACTTGCTCAAATGCCACTTTTATTTCTTAAAACGTAAAAAATCCTTTTCCGTTGGAAAAGATTTGTAATTTAAAATATTGTCACCTGTACCGATGAATTTTGCCAACGGATATACTGGATCTTTTTTCGTATTTACCGTCAATTTCTTATTTTATCATTACAGACAAACTGTATGCAATACTAATAGAAATATCCATAAAAAAGACATTCTTAGTATTATATTTCGCTCAAATTCTTACAATAATAATATGAAGTTGGAATAATCTACATCTCTATCCAGTGCCTATTTAAGCTCATTTCGAGCCCTGGGCACAAAAGATCTACTGGCCCCTCTTGGTACTGGTGGATTGATATTTATAACCAGAAAATCTGGGTCCGGGTTGTCCCAAGCCCCTGGGCGCCCGCCCCAAGTACCCAAAGGATAAATCGGCACTCTCTCTATTTATTATTATTATTTGAGAAAAGTGATTCACTCACACTCTTCACGAGATCTCAGCGAACTACCAAACCTACAGACTTGAAGTTTTGCAGACAAATTTCTTTTGTTCAGTGAAAATCCTTTAAGAGCAGGCTTTCTAGAAATTTCCAAGGTGGGTTCTGAAGAGCTGCGGGGACGTGTTATTGTGAAATAATTTGGAATTTTTGAAGTATTCGACCTACAGACTGGAAATTCGGCAAGCATGCTTCTTTTGTTAAGTAGTAAATAGTAATATGTTAAGATCCGGTTTTGAAATCGATTCTGAGGGTTAGGGATTAAGCTGGCGTAAAAGCTAAATATATTTCGTTTAAGAAATTCAAGTCCTGTTCCTTACAAATTAAGTTGTGAGGGCTTTATAATACAATGAGACATATAATGCTAAATATTACTGTAGTTATTAATAACTTGAATACAGTATGCAGTCATACAACATCATGAAATCCCAGAGAAGTGACGGGTAAGGGCTAGTAATTAATATGTCTTGTTGACTGTTTTTAAAATAATTACAATTATTTGCATTACTCATTAATATGTGTCTTTAAAAATAGTTGCCAATTATATAGTAATTTTTTATATATACCTCTCATTATTTATTTTATCTCTGGTATAATACCTTTGTTTCGTATTACAACGGTCCCGACAAACTATTATGTATTTCATGCATTTTTCTCTTAACACGAAATGAAAATCGCTTAACACAAAAAGATTACCCTTCTGGGAATTAACAAAATACCGAAGACACCAGCCAGATTGGACTGTCCTACTGTATCATCGGAAGAATTCGATGCAGTAGCTGATAAGGTGTGTACAGACCTAATTATGGCACACAAAGACATTTTAGAGCTTGTTCAAAGTCCAAAAAATATCATTGATGCAGATTCCGACGACGAAAATGAAATGAATAATGCAGCTCCTGTTCCCACTTCATCCGAAATGAAGAACATCATGGAAAGTATGCTCAGTTATTTAGTCGCACATTCCAATGGTGAAATGAATAACAAAATAGACGCCATCGAACAAGTTGTTGACAATTTGATGCTAAAAAAGACACAATGCAGATTATTTTCGAAAATTTCAATAAATGTCCTTTTTTTTCTATTCAAAAAACTTGAAAATTTGGTATTAAATTTCATTAAGTTCTTGTGAATGTGTTTGTTTCATTGATCTTTATTAAATACATTCACACATACATATCTATGAAAATAAAATTTACTCTAATATACATAATTTTGTTGAAATATGTTTCTGTTTGTAATATCATTTAACAATATTTCAGTCCCCTCAATTATGTATTAAACGACTTTCACTGTACATAAATTAATTACATAAATGAATGTTAAATACATTTAAAAAAACCACAATGTGAAGGTAGCGAGTTGTATAACATGAAAGTTTGTAATCACTGATCGCCCGATCTAAAGATGATTTAAGTGAATCACATCATTTTTTTTATTAACTGCTGAATTCGAGATTTTATTAATCTGTTGTGAGGTCAAGGTCTTAAAGTACCGTAAGCCTTTTAGACCTCGATAATCAAGTTCTGCAAGAAAAATACTCATCCAAAAAAGAAAAAAAAACTGACACTTTTTAACATTTATAAGGCCTTTAGGCTTCAGTTAAGTAAACGTCAAGTGTGCATGACCTCTATTGACTGACAACTAAGAAATAAACATTTTCAACATATGCGATTTTAAAAGGCTAACTTAAAAATCGTATAATAAAACATTAGAATTTTAGTAATTTTAAATTTTTTTATGTCGAAATATTAAGAATGTATAGCATATGAATTATGTATAGCATAGCTATTATTTCTTCCTTAAATCCAAATACTCATAATAGCTGCATGCGTTGAAGTAAAAGAGCATTGAATAACAATTATAAATATTTAATCATTGTACATTTGAAGTACCGTAAAATCCGGCGTATAACGCGCACCGGTGTATAACGCGTACCTAGACTTTTCAGCTACACTTTTTAATTGTTTGGTATACTTGCTGTAAAACGCGCATCCGCTTTTTATGAAGAAACCTTAATTGTGCATGCGCAGTGCTATTTATTAGAGGTCATTATTAGAGGATTTTGTCATTTATTAGAGGTATTATTCTGTGAAAAAATAGTATACTTCTAAGACTATACAGCCTTTTAAGTTAATTAGAAATGACATTTACTTTAAATAAACAGTATTCTGATCCGAGTAGTCTAATTTTTTTATGCTCTTCTCATTTTTTATTTTCAATGCTATCGTTTTTATACCCGGCGTATAACGTGTACCCGCAAATTTCAATCTTATTTTTTGTGTTAAAAAAGAGCGTTTCACGCCGGATTTTACGGTATGTATTTATAACGTACAGTAAAAATCTTTTAACACGAAATTGAAGGGATTGAAATGTTTTTTCGTGTTAAGAGAATTTCGGGTTAAAAGATTTAAGAGTACATTTTATTTACCTAGATATGTATATATGCATGCATTTAATAAAAATCAATGAAACAAAAACTTAATGAAATTTAATACAAAATTTTCCAAGTTTTCTAATAAACAAAACATTTATTGAGTTTTTAGAAAATAATCTGATATTTTTCTTTGTATTGCCTTTTTAGCATCAAATTGCTCAATATCGTCCATTTTGTTATTCATTTTACCTTTGAAATGCACGTCTAAATAACTGCGTATACTTTTCATTGCGTTCCTCATTTCAAATGATGCTGTATTATTCATTTCATTTTCGTCATTAGAATCTGCATCAATGATATTTTTGAGCTTTGAACAAAATATCTTTGTATGCTCTGTATACACACATTACTTATACTTTGTATATAATATTGTATACACATTTATTATACTTTGTATACACACATTATTATCATCTACTACAACGAATTCATCCGATGATACAGTAGGACAAATCCAATAGCCCAGAAACTTTCTCAAACATTTCATTAAGTGCCTGGTGTTTTCTGTATTTTGTTCGCTCCCAGATGAGAAATCGTTTCGTGTTAAGCGATTTTCGTTTCATGTTAAAAGAAAAAATGCATGAAAATACACAGTAGTTTGTATTATTTCGTGTTAACCGATATTTCGTCTTAAGCGTTTTCGCGTTAAGCGTATTTCACTGTATATATATAATGAAGAGAG
>BMAV01018646.1:139402-340155 GCA_019973955.1 Trichonephila inaurata madagascariensis | reverse complement strand
CATCATCTAAGCATTTAAAAACTTCCTACGTGGTGAATTAAGGTTTTGAGTGACTTAAATTTGTAGATCCATCAAATTTAATAAAAGAAAATATTTTCTTTTGATTGATGAAATAATCAGTTCACTTGATAGACCAAACTCTTTCCTAAAATGATACTTATTTTGATAGACATTTTAGTTGCCCTTTGCGTTGAGGCGGTATAAACATTTGAACTTTTTAAAAATCACGTAAAACGAAATTTCTGCACAGTTTATTTATTTTATATTGCAAATAAATGTTAATAAAATTATTGCATAGAATAAAACTAATCGGTTGTTTGTGTCTAAATAAGAACTGTTCCACAATTCGCTACTTTGTGTAAAATAGGGTGGTGGTCATGGTCACGTAAAAAGTCATGGCCATAAGCTCGTGGTCATGTTCATAAACTTGTGGCCATGGTCATAAACTCGTGGTTGATGTACTACGAGTTCGAGCCCTGGTACCACTGAAGACTCACCATATAGAGAGGCTTATGCACGTTAAATCTGTCGAGATTCAAAGTCTTACTGTTGTCTTGGTATGATAGCTTGGAGAAAGGGGTGCCACCTCATGTAACGTCCTCGTCACTTGACCATGACGAGGTTCGTTGCCAATACAGCCCTCGTATTGCCTTACGTGCGTCCTAAAAAACATTCACTCATGTAAAATATGCAGCATATACGGTATAATGGTGACTGCTGTGCCCTAAGCCATGGTTTTCGAATTCCGGAGAAAGAATAGATGTTTATAAATGTAGAGGGCTTGTGTGTGGTGGCTCTTAAAATACTCGACGAGCCGAAAGTCCTCTCAAAAGGTTGGTGTAGGTAAAGAGGGATTGAAGACCCTCGACCCTCCCATCCTTGGCGTTAAAAGTAATCCAGACCCCCTTGCCACAATGAACTTCTTGGTCCAGTATCTGATGTTACTATTGATCGGTTGGGATAAACAACAACAACAACAAATATGTGTCCATAACATAAATCCCAATAATTAATTTTACTACTATCAATAATATTACTATTAGCCCAAAATAAGTCGTTCAAAATTTATGACGCGATACGAATTAGTACACAAAAATTACAGCTGATATCATTTTACGTAATATTATTTATTTAAATGCAGTTTGAATATAAACAACATTGCTATTTCTACGTTTATACAGCATTTACGAGTTAAAATAATTTGATTAATATGTGCATTGATATTTAAGGTATCCGACTACGTTCGCGACCGTGATTTTAAAAGGCACATAAATGGATAATTTTCATGATATTTAATGTCACTTATATTAGAATACATGTATAAAATTGTTTTAAGGACATTTTTTAACAAAAATAAAATTATTTAAATACAATATTTTGGCAAAAAAATAACTCAGAATAACCTTTTTTTCAAAATGTTCTCCTTTTATAAAGTGCTTCTAAAATAATAATATTTTGTGTGTGTGTGTGTGTGTGTGTGTGTGTGTGTGTGTGTGTGTGTGTGTGTGTGTGGGTGTGTGCTTAGATAAAGTAAAGACTTCCAGAGAGTCTGAACTATTCTTTTCAAAATTCACATTTTTTTCAGAGTTACAACCAATTAAAAAAATTTTTTATTTTTTCCCCAAAATTTCCCCTTATTGTCGTAAAACGGAAAAAACCCATTTCTTTTTATATATTTCAAAGTTCCCTCTGAAAACGTGAGCTAAATACAGGAAAAAAATATTTTTAATAGAATCATTTTTCAAAAAGGAGAATATTTTGAAAATGGGCTTTTTTTTTCATTTTGGTAAAAAATATTGTATTAAAAAATTTTTTTATTGTAATAATATTCTTAAAACCATTTTATATACATTTTCTAATCTAAATGACAAAAAAATAAAAAAAATTTACCTTTTTGTTTTGAAATTTTTCCAAACGTAGCGGATATCTTAATAGAGAAAATCTTTACTATGATGCTAGAGGACAAAAAAAAATTCCGTATTTGAGATACACCAAAACGGATGGAAAATTTTCCGCACACGATATGTAATCCTTACGACGTAACGGAATGTGCTCGAAAAAGATGAAATGGACTATATAATCTTCGAAATCAGTTTCAGTATTCCTGAGTAAATCTGTTTTCTATTTGCACGACTTTTCCATTTGTTTACTCTGATCCAACAAATGAAAAATTCGTGTGTCATTTTACGACGTTAAACACGAAAAAGGGGAACTTTTCCCCATTTTCAAGTGGGAGCGTAATGTGTTTTTTTTCTCAAAGTATACAGAGCACTAATACGAACCTGTCTTTAATAAATGGAATAAGAGGCACTTTTTTCCGGATGAAAATCACGAATCCAGAGCACCGCTACTTTCTCACGCCACTTAGAAACTTGGCGCCTTTAAAAAGTAAATATTGATGGTCCTGATAAGTAAAATCGGGATAGATCCCGGGGGGAGGATTTGAAGATTCCGTAAAAATTCCGGCCAATTTATTGGGAAAGGATATTTTTTTTCCAATAATCTTATTGTGTTCTTGAAGCATGCTTCTGTGCTCGAAAAGGATTGATAATGGGATTTTGATGGACAAATTGTTTCGGAAACATTGTCTTTTCCTATTGTCATATTATGGAGTAGCGCATCAGCGAAAAATAAAATAAGTTTTCTTTTTGAAGATTTGGTTTTCGATCAAATTGATGTGTATTATAGATATAATTGATATAAGAGGTAATTGGTTTTAAAATTTAATTAAAAATAAAATTTTTAAGCTAATAGAAAAAGGAACAATTCTAAATTAATTGATTTTACGTTAATGTTAAAAATATCCGATATTGAAACTTTTTTTAAAAAAAAAAAATTTAGATATTGGTTTTTTAATGGTTTTTTTTTTTTTTTTTTTTCAGTTTTAGAAAAAAAATGCTAAAATTAAGAAGAGAAAAAAAAAAATTATTTTTACTAAAAAAGGGAAAAATTGGTAAAATTTAAAAAAAAATAAAAAATGTTTTGTACTAAAAGTTTATGAACTAATTTTCAATTTTTCAATTCTGATGTATTGCTACGTTATTCATTTTTGAAATGACCTTCAGGATAAGAGATATTTTAATTTTTAGAGAAACTAGAAACTTTATCTTAGTTATTATATGAAATTGCTTAAAAAAACAGTGCTTATTTTCACATAAGGGACTGTAAATTTTGTAATAAAACAGTGATTGATAAATCTGAAGGGTAAAACACTTCTACTATTATACAAAACATACACAAAAAATTTAGGTAATTATTTTCAAAACTTTTTGAGCAATTGCTGTCTCCGTTTGAGCATTTAAAAAAACCACGCATTTTAAAGTATGACATCTTGCTTAAAGTAATGGCATCTGCTTTTACTAAAACACTTGTAGTTTTTGTTCTAGTGAAAGGAAAATAATAAACTTGGTATTTTTATAAAGATAAAAGATGACCTGTAAAATAAAATCATAAAAAAATTATCAATTTTTGACGAAATTCACACACATTTTAGGGTAGTCGGATACCTTAATAGACCGATTTCTTGGGAAAATATTTTCTGGCGATCCTATTATAAATATATCAGAAATGTCTACTGTATATAATGTTTCAATTCTTATAGATGGATTCATAATGCAAATTTAATAAACAAACGTTTGGTATTAACGAAGAACATCAATAAAAAATTTAATAATAGCTCATCATACAATTTGCATACTTACTTCATTATATAGTTAACTTTTATCTATCTATATCTATATATAGGAGAAAAATAATTCACACTCTCGCTCAATCATTACGGAATCGCCGGAACTATTAGACTTACAGACTTGAAATCTGACCGACATGTATTTTCTGTTGAGTAGAGGTCCACTAAAAAAGGGTTTTGTGAAATTCGACTTCCAAGAAGTTACGGGGGTATTATAAATAAAAATTCCCGTTTCTGGACTAATAGACCCACTGATTTAAAATTTGGCAGGCATGATTCTTTTGTTGATTTGAGATCCACTAAAGACACGTTTTATAGAAATCGATTCCCAAAGGTGGGGAAAGGATTGTGAAGGAGTAACAGATAAAGTTTCCGTTTTTGAGCTTTTAAATCTACAGATTTGAAATTCGGCTGACATGCTTCTTCTGTTGAATAGAGATCCACTTAAGACGAATTTTGCGGAAATCGACTCCCAAGGGAAGCGGGGAAATGGGAGTGTAAAAGACATATGCAATTCCTTTTCAAAAATCAAGTCCTGCCCTTTTTAAATCAAGAGGTGTGGGCTACATGTATGTTTTGATACAATTGGAAGCTTAATTATATATATATATATATATATATAGCACTTAGATATTAATACCTTAAAAACAATACATAATTATACAACACCGTGAAATACCCAGTGAATCGGGCGGGTAACAGCTGATCTAAAATATAGTGTAATGTGTGTGTGTGTGTGTGTGTGTGTGTGTGTGTGTGTGTGTGTGTGTGTGTGTGTGTGTGTGTGTGTGTGTGTGTGTGTAATGTACCTTTCCCTTCAGTCCCTTTTAATTTTTTTTTTGAGTTATTTGTGAGCACACCAATGTTATAATTTGTGAGTACACAGCACACAATATTGAATACCTTCGAACGAATTTTAATTTAACTTTACATATTTTCGTTTTTTACTTCAGATGATGTATCTGCTCCATTAAAGAATACAAATTCTTTTTGAAATCATTAATTTTGAATTCAGTCAGATTATCTACGTTTTATGCTCATGCAATGTAATTATTATACTGCAATATTTTAATACTAATTTCCAGTATTCAAACATCTGATATGATTCGATGTAGATCGAACGTGATCCAGAGCAAACGACATTGGTTCCTTCTCTTACAAACAAGTCCATTTTACCACAAAGAGAAATGAATTATTAACCCTTTATCTACCGCATTATGATTTACTGCAGTTTTTTTCATGCAATATTTTTATTTCAATCACTGCACTGAAAACTAAGGAGTATACATATACAAAATACTCAACTTTGGTAAATTTAATCCGTTAGAGCTAATTAATTAATTAAAGATATTCAACTGTAAAATTATTTATATACCCTGTTCACTTAAAATAAAAAGTCAAATCGTTTTCTAAGGTCTTCATTAACATACGAAAAAAATGAAACACTAAAATTTTGACATTAACTATTTTTTCGGACAAAAATGGTAATCTTCGCAATCCGCAGAAAACGCCGTCAGCTGAAAACGCAATTTCTGCTATAAACTATTCACCTTCACCGCTAAAATACTCATCATAGAACCCGTGCTGCCATATATCTTGGAAGAGTGGATTTCAAAGAATATTTCCGCTAAGTATCGTAAAAATATTCGTAAAAATGGTTATTCTATGTAATTTTAAAGTGAGTGGTATTTATAAGTACCGCCTCGGTAGATAAAGGGTTAAGATGTGATAACGCAGGCAAGCACACGCACGCACATACACTCGCACACACACACACGCACGGACTCACATACGCACGCACTCACACACGCGCGCACACAAATACGCATGCAACCTTTATGCTATCAATAACTATTTCAGCAGACCCACATTGGTGTAAGGTTAAAATGTATTATAGATGTTTATTATGAGAAGAGTATGCCGTTAGCTTATTAGTTTTAAATAAAATGAGTTACCCTAGACTTATTTTCTATTTAGGATAAATAGTACAATTTTCGCTAAAAGATTTTGAGCATAATTATAATTTAAAATATTTCGATTTGATTTCTTTTTTCAATTCCTACTATTAACTCACACTCTCTCTATATTTTTTATTTACTTGTTTATTTATTTATTTATCTTGGTGGAATTTTCAATCATTCATAAAATACATTTTAAAGCGCTCAATTGAGCTGAAATTTAATATACATGATTATTTTGGATGAATATATAATAATTTAATTATAATTAATAAAAAGTAATTGATTAAAACTAATTATTTAAAGAATTACAAATAAAGCCACGTTGGCATCCTTTTTGGCGACTTGTGTCAAAACTTGAAAAGGTTTTTTTTTCTCACGTTTTAAAGCATTCAGTTGAACTGAAATTTTATAGACACGATTGTTTTGGATGACAATACGATACTTTTAATGATAATGAATAAAAATGAATTACCACTTAATGTTGTGATTCTGTCCTATGTATATCATATTTATATTAAATGTAACTATTTAATAAAAAGTAGCTGAAATAAAATTTTTCTTTGTTGTTCTAAGTAGAGAGAGGAATTGACTTAAATTTTTTTATTACTTTATTATTATTATTATTCCACAAACTTAACACATACGCTTTTTTTCCTTGCAGTTATATTACGGGTCCACCCCAGAATGGATACCGCCGAGAGTATGCAACGATGGAACCGTACGCAGCAAGCATTATCAAAGTCATAACTCTCCGGAGACGAGGAAATGCACCTCTCGGTTTCTCCATCAGGGGTGGTAAGATTTGCCCTCATTTCCTACATTTATTCGTCACATATTCATATTTATTTGTACAGGAAATTATTTAAGATGTTACGCGATATATCATAATCTACTTTTCCCCGTCTAATTTAGTAAAAAATGCCGCTACTTTCCTCCTCCAGTCTAGAATCCTATATTTATTTGAATGTAGTAAACTGCTTTCGAAAAAGCAAAACATAATGAAGATTTTAATGAAAAACATTTTTTTCTTTCAATTTTTAAAACATTTAGAAATATTATTAAATACAGTCGGACCTCTATATAATGAAGTTACTAAATCCCGAAAAAAAGTTCGTGATATGGAAAATTCGTTATATAGAGGTACAATTTTTAATTTTCCTTATAAACCGTATAAAACAAATTTTCAATTTATAAATACTATATACTAAAAAAAGGTAATTATTCACACCTTTTTGCAAATTAATATACACTTATTATATATTATTATGTTATTTTATTATCCTATGTTTATATATATATTTTATATATCTTACCTATCAAAAAAAAAAGAGAGAGAGAGAGAAGACAAACTGCAAGGAAAGTTCTTTGACGCCTTTATCCACTTACTGAAGAATTAATTGTTTTTTGGTGCTCAGGCACTTACGTTTTGATATTTTCGAGCTACAAGAAGTGAAAATACCAGTACACCTGATCAACACTGCACATGAATGGAGACTAGTTCAAGGTCACAGGGACACGAGACAACTCCACTGAGGGTGAAAGGAGATCGAAGATGTTTCTAGTGAACTGGACAATGGAGGTTAAAGGTTACACTTCTTGGACGAAACGCCGAGAATTATATTGCTCGCAGCGAGTTAAGCACCTAATAAAACCATTTCAAGATTTATGACCAACTTGGTGCTGTCCAGAAATACTTTAAAAATTGGGAGGGAAAAAAATGAATCAGAAGAGAAAAAGTTCGTTATATAGAAAATGTACTTCACTATTGGGAGTTTATTTTACGAAGAAAATCGTGAAATGTTCTTGGTTCCAGGAAGAAGTTCGTTAAGTAGAAAAATTCGCAATATAGAGGTTCGTAATATGAAGATTCGACTGTATATGAGAACCCACAAATTGTAAGAATAAATCTAAACATTATTTCGAAAAATTGGAAGGGCAACGTATTTCTAAGAGAATCTTCAGTGTTTGCTGTTTCGTATATAGTTCGTTTCATTCATTTGAGTAAAATGGTGCACATTTGAGGGAAAAAACACTTTCAGTCGAATTAAATATGACCTGTCAGATGAAATCCTTAACGACTGAAATTTTTGATTCGTTTAAATAAAATGATACCCACTGAACCACTAACGCGAATAAAGCAAGAATATGTTACATAATAATTGGTGCTTGTTTTTTCACACTTCATCTCATTCAAACTTTACTGCAATTACAAACTATGGTTCACTTCCTAAGAAACAATTTAATTTTTTTATTCATCATTTCCTGTGTAAATAATAAGAGAAAGTGACTTCGCAAATATTATATAATGGTTGTATTTGATTTAATGGGAGAAACTTCAACTAAATTAAGGTATCCGACTACGTTCGGAAGCGTGATTTTAAAAAAGCGCATAAATGGATTATTTTCATGACATTTAGTGTCACTTAGATTAGAATACACGTATAAAATTGTTTTAAGGACATTTTGACAAAAAGATTTTTTTTAAATACAATATTTCGACAAAAAATGAACTTAGAATAACCTTTTTTCAAAATGTTCTCCTTTTGTGAAAAATGCTTCTATGACAATAATATTTTGCCTGTATATAGCTCAGACCTCTGTACAGAGGCTCAACTATGATTTTTGAAAACTTCACATTATTTCCAGAGTTACCACCAATTGAAATAATTATCGGCGTCTTTTTCCTCTGTTGTCGTTAAACATGGATAAACCCACTTCTAAGTTATATATTTCAAAAATTCTAGTTGATCCTCGGTACAGAGGTCTGAGATATATACAGGCAAAATGTTATTATAATAGAAGCATTTTTCACAAAAGGAGAATATTTTGAAAATAGGTCATTTTATGTTCATTTTTTGTCAATATATTGTACTTAAATAATTTTTTATTGTAATATTATTCTTAAAACAATTTTATGTAAATTTTCTAATTTAAGTGACACTAAATATCATAAATATTATCCATTTATACGCTTTTGCAAAATCATGGTTCCGAACGTACTCGGATACCTGAACATGATCAGTGAATAATTACATTGAAACAAATTATTGTTGCTTTTAGGCTGGGAACATGGAACTGGAGTTTTTGTTTCTGAAATTATTCCTGGTTCCATAGCTCAAAAACAAGGCTTGAGGGTAAGTTACCTTTATTTGTGTCATGTGAAAGAATTTATCTTATTATTAATTGCAGTTTATATGGATGCATTTACAAAAATACAATTGTAGTCGCTATATAATTCTCCCATCACCCTTTTAAAAATTTCGAGTAAAAACGATTATTATTTATAGCATCCACTGGCGTGTGAAAAAGATTTAAATCTTTAATTAAAAAATTATGAAATAACTAAAACTAAAACTTTATCTTAACCTTCATTTAAATATGAGAAGTGTCGTTATGTTATATTAAAATTATGATGTACCCTTATTGTAATACATGTCATGATTTTAGAATATCATAATGATAACTAGTAAATGTAAATGCGAATAATTTGTTAATAATAGTGAAATAATTCATGATATGTAAAACATCAAAAAAACTACGTACTTTAGTGTATAAAAATAGTTTTGTCTTGCAATTATGACCGAAAGGTCTAAAAAAAATTGCCTGTATTCATAAAATCGTATGTTGTTGTAAATAAATAAAAATAGTTAAACATATTTATAATATAATTTATAATAATCGATTCCATAATTCCAGGTTTTTGTTATAAAGTATAACAAACTATAACTGTACGGGTTATCAAATTCTATATTATTTATTTTTTATTTGTACATATGTTACGTTACTCATTTGTTGTATTATTTATAACACCATAAAATTCGGCTTATATAACGCGCACTTTCAACACTAAAAGTAAGACTGAATTTTAAGTATGCTCGTAAAACACCGGGTATACAAATGAGAGTTTTAAGAACAAAAAAAGATGTCGAAAAATTCGACTTCTACGTATATCAAAATACTGTTTATTTAAATCAAATGAGAGAGAGAACATTCCTTATGAACTTGTAGTTCTAGAAGTATGCTATTCTTTTTTTAAAACTTGGAATAATACTTTGAATAAATGACCTCCAAAAAAAATGAGATAATTGTACATGAACATTTCAGCTATCTTCGTAAAAAAGGGGGTGCGCGTTATACGGCAAATGTACCTAAAAATTAAACATTGCTGCTTGAAAGTGTAGGTACGCGTTATACGGCGGTGCGCATTATACGCCGGATTTTACAGTACATAATATATTTGCTAAAGTAAAAATATAGACTCAAAAGCTTTACGAATAAAAAGTTTCTTCTTGAAATTCAGCAGATATATTATGTAAAAATCAGTGTTTCTCAAACTGTGGGGCGCCCCCTTCCTTGGGGGCGTGACAACTCTACGAGGGGGCGCGAGCATATTGAAAAGTCAAAGACAAAAGATTATTTAAAAAAAATTATTAATTTACTGAAAGTAAACAAACAAAATACACTCTGATGTAATAAAAAAATGAAATACACATTCACACTGATATATTACGCTCATAAATGTATTAGTACTGCACAATGTATTTTATAATTAATTTAACAATACTAAGTTAAGAAGAAGTTTAATAATTACCAGTAACCCCCATGGGTTTGTCATATATAAAATTATATACAAAAATTAACACTTACCTTGATGGTATGTATGGTATATTGTATGGTATGTATGGTATATTGTACTTATTGTATGGTTTATAATTAATCCCTTAACTACAGATTAAAAGTTACGCGATTCGCTCCCCAATTGGCAACCGTTTTCCACGTAAGCGCGCGTATGTGATGTATTGGGGTAGGGGAAAAGGAATAAAGAAGCAAATAATCTGAAATAAGTAAATCCTTCACAAACATTGTTGTAAAGGGCCTTTTATTGCATTCCAAAGCCTTCGGAATAATTTTATTGAGAGCAGTGCACAGAAAAGATCGTACTTCGGAAAGACGTATATATACGTCCGGGGATATTAACGCTTTGGCCGAGTGAGACGTTTATGTACACCAGTAGTACTTAAGAGGTAACAGTCATATCGTAGTTTCAGCGTCAAAGTACAATACTAATAAATTCAATACATTGTTACATTGTATAAGGGGGGGGGCGATGAAAATTATGATTGAATATTGGGTCGCGAATGTTGAAACTTTGAGAAGCACTGACGTAAATACTAGGTTTCAAAATATATGAAGTTAATTACACAACAAAATATCATGTTAACAACAGCTTGGTAAAAACATGTTAGCTAACAATATATAGAGTCGGTTGAATAACTGGATCTTCAAGTATTATATATTTTTTTGTGTAAAAGACATTCGAAACCAATTTTTTTTAAAAAAATTAAAGAGTTGTTTTGAGTTAAATAACTGACATATAGCTCAAAGTCCTCCCTTTGGAGCGTGCTGTGGTAGTTTGGAGAGGGAGGTGCCATCTCAGATGTGCTCGTCACTTGACTGTCATTTAAGATTACAAGGTCCGTCGCCAATAAGCCCTCGTGTTGTTTTAGAGCGAACGTTAATATAACTTTCACTCACTCATGTATAAACATTTCCTTTGCTTAGGTTGGCGATCAAATCGTGCGCATAAATGGATTCAGCATCCACAGAGCCATTCACATGGAAGTTCTTAGTCTTTTGAAAACATGCCCAGGAATTGTACTGAAGATTAAAAGTAAGTTTCTTAAATATGTACTACATTGTGCCATAAATGTAACTTGTACAGTTAAGCAATATGTAAAACTATGACAAGGCAGTATAGATCGTGGCAAAAGGGTCACATCTATACATTTTAGCAAACCTTAGTCTTAGTCGCTAAGATTGTAGGACTCAATATTTTCTTAAGGTAACCGACTACGTTCGGAACCATGATTTTAAAAAAGCGCATAAATGTATAATTTTCATGATATTTAGTGTTACTTAGATTAGACTACATGTATAAAATTGTTTTAAGGACATTTTGACAAAAATAAATATTTAAATACAATATTTTGGCAAAAATTAAAAATTTTTTCAAAATGTTCTCCTTTTGTGAAAAATGTTCTATTATAATAATATTTTGCCTGTATATCGCTCAGCCCTCTTAACAGAGGCTCAACTATCATTTTTGAAAATTCCACATTATTTTCAGAGTTAAAAACCCATTGAAATAATTATCGGCTTTTTTTTCTTAAAATGCCCCTCTGTTGTCGAAAAATATGGATAAACTCACTTCTAAGTTATATATTTCAAAAATTCTAGTCGAGCCTCTGACAGAGGTCTGAGCTATGACAGGAAAAAATATTATTATAATAGAAGCATTTTTCACAAAAAGAGAATATTTTGAAAATGGGTCATTCTATATTCATTATTTATCAAAATATTGTACTTAAATAATTTTTTATTGTAATAATATTTTTAAAACAAGCTTATATACATTTTCTAATTTATGTGACACTAAATATCATAAATATTATCCATTTATAAGCCTTTGCAAACTCATGGTTCCGAACGTAGTCGGATACCTTAAGTTTAACATCTTATGTAAAGTTATGACATCTGCTTTTACTAAAACACTTGTAGTGCTTGTTCTGGTGAATGGAAAATAAAAAACTTGGTATTTTTATAAAGCTAATAAGATGGCATATAAAAAAAATCATAACAAAAAAAATTGTCAATTTTTTTAAAAAAAATCATGATTTTAGGGAAGTCGGATACCTTAAGGCGTAATGCTTTCCATGCATTTGCTTATGTAACTGAGCTGAAAATGAGAGAAAATAGTGTACAAAAAAATTTATTTCTTAAATTATAAATTATTTCTAAAAATATAAAATATAAGTACTATAATTGTAACTTCCCTGAGAACGTTGGTGTTTGGGGTTCTAGCAAAGATCAGCCATAGTAATTGAAACACAATTTTATTATTACACTAACAATTTAAGGGAGAGAATGCACTAAAACATTAAACCGGGAGAGCAATCACTTAGGGTTAATTTAACTATCATATAAATAATCTTATAAGTGGAGCGCTCTTGACTCCCTTACTTGTATTCTCTTTAGATAAGTTGCTTAACTATACAACCTCCGGTCGTAATCTTATTTACGCTTCAATCTCCGCTTTCAACCACCAACCAAGATCGCGTACTCAAATGTAAACATTTAAATAGAAGTTCTCATTTGCCTAAATCCCGTCTTCTTCGCTGAGAAAAGTTTTCAACTGAACTCACAGTTAAAAAAGATTAATTTTACCCAAGAGGATTAATGGAAGAATCGCGAATAGACCCGTTACATAGTAATAAAAAAAAACAAAAACAAAATCTACATACTCAAATAATTGAAAAAACAAAATTCAAATAAGAATTGAAAAATTATAAAAGATAAGAATCTTTACAATTAAAATGTTAATAAAATACATGAACGTCGATCTCCTTTAAGGCTAACACGCAAATAAAAAATTATTTAAAATTTTTCAAGGAACCCTTTCTTATTGTACATAAGAAATACAAAAACCATATAAATTTTTTAACAATATTTTATTGGAAAGAAAAGGTGTGGATAATAGAAAATGAGAGGTTTATACTGAATCTTATGTGTGAATACAAGTGTGAAAGAAGTGTCTATATGTGGACGTGGGCTTGCTTACAATTCCTTTGAAAAGTATTTATAAAAAAAATATTTCAATTAATCAATAAGCAATGTAACATTTTAATAGCGCATTGGTGAAAGAGAAGGTTATTATGTCTGTTTTTATTAACATCTACTCACACAAATTACGTTACTCCTAATTTTTTTTTTTTTTCACAGTATCATACGACAATAAGATGACAATTTAATTGGCACCTTTCTAGCCATATATCATCTTTCTGAACATATTGAAGACTTGTTCCATTTAAAATAAGTTACCCTCATAGAGTTCTTTAATGTGGCCTGCTGAAAACAGGACTTGGTCCTATGTCTATATTCAAACATTTCAGGCCAAGAATTTCGCTACCTGAATCACTGGATATCATTTCTTCCATGTCATCTCGAGTTCCATTATGGTGCTGACATCTGGTGTCGATTTCTGAAACTATGTTTACTTTTGTTACCAAAGCACACACAAGAAAGCATTTCAAATTTTTAGCACACTTTTAAGCTTTCTGTTGATTTTTTATTTTGTACAAAATTTTCATTTTGTGTGCGTATCATGTTTTTCCTCAATTTGATACGATAGTACACTATTTTGTATTTTCAAATGTTTATTCTTTAAAATTTCACTAGCATATAAAGTAACTTTTATCTTATCTTGAGTAATTGTTGAACACGCATTCGAAAATTAATTTATAGTTTCAAAAACAAAGGTTTTTGCCTCCCTTTTATACACTTAAATACGGTAGCTATGGATTTATATCATGAGAAAGTGTATATCATTTAAGTAAAACCTACAGAGATGTTGTTTAGAGTAAAATAAACATCTCAGATTAAAATTCGATTTAAATTTAAAATATTTCTTCAATAGCCCTTTTTGATAAATTCAGAAAAAAGAAAAAAATCTCTGTGTTAGAGATTCAATAAGAATGTATTACGTAAGTATTTAAGTGAATATATTAAGTTAATACCTTGCAATGTATGTGATTAGGTATCACTAAGCATAAAATAAAAATATTTTTTTTATTTCAGGGGTTGGCATTCTTCCCGTAAAAGAGTGAGTATCTGATTTGGACGTAACATTATGGACGTAACATTACAAAAACACTACAAAATATAGCTTGTAAGATGAAATTATTCATTCAAAGCATCAATAATTTATTTCATTTGAGCATATAGTATTAAGTGAGCAGTGATTAGCATATTAGTGATAAGTATAATAAATAATGTGCCATTTTGAATAAAAGTTTACTTTTTTAAAAAAATTACTTGTTGTGTTACATAATATGGAATGATATGGTTTTTCCTAAATTTATTCATCAATTTAAATTACATTAAAGTAATCTTGAAGTAGCAAATTTAAGGGCTTTGTAGTATTGTTATTTTAAATTCTTTCTTTTTGCCTTGCTTTGATAATATACAAAAATTGATATGAAAATTTTAATATTTTCTATTTTCTTACATTTTTCAGACGAGACAAAGATCCCGTCACGTGGAAAATTGTAGAACCGCACCACTCTTCATTAATATATTCTGATCAAGTAGCTGTAAGTTTTGTCCCATTTAATTGTTCTAGATTTTTCAAAATTTATTAAAATATATATATATAATAGTATCTGTCACACATAGTTGTATCTTGTCCTCTAGCTCAGGAACCGAGAATCACAGATATGATTACGAAAGCGTATGCGAACAAAAAAAAACTTTATTTTAAAAATATATATGTAATTCTTTAAATTGTTTATTTAAAAACACACATGTTTTAATGTTATTTTAACCTTAAATCATTGTTATATTGTAGAATATATAACGCAATCATTTTTTAAAAATTGTAAACTTAGCATTATCAACAAATATGTTAATTTCATAATAAATTAAGTTCATATTGATTTATAAAATCATTAAAAGTATTAAGAATCAAAATTATAATTAGATACAATATACGTACCATGTAAATTAAAAATTCCATAAAAATAAAATGATTTAACTGATCATTTATTATTCTTATCTTGAAATAGGCTAAAAATACGAGATGTGAGTAGGTACAGTAATTAATAGTATACATTTTTTAAAAATATTTTGAGCAAATTAAGTGATTTTTTGTTACTTTAAAATAGTTCTTAAATATAAATTTAATACTTCATATAATTGTAAGAAATTCGAAAAAAAATTAGAAAAGATGGCGTGCATTAAATTAACCATCAAACAAAGTAGCTTTTAAGATTTACAGAATTCCTCGTTCAATCTGCAGATTTTATGACGAGTTACACAAAACATGAAAAGTACTTTTTGGATCCTGATTACATTGAAACAAGAGCGTGGTACTACGTTCTAATATGTACAGGATATATATTTTTACATTTAACTTTTATGTATCATGTGTTTGTTTCGCTTTATTTTTGCAGTTATTTTTCTTGATTAATGCTAAAATATATGCTGTTTATGTATTTTTTATATGTTATATCGTGTTTTATGTTATATTAGCATTCACGTATGAATGGATCTACTCTGGAAAACAGCATCATCGTCAAAGTAGAAATAAGTGTTCCAGGAAATGCCAGTCTGGGTTGTAGGTAAGATATATTTATTTCAGAATTATTCATTTATACTGGGACTTAAAAATGTGTAAACCTTACCTGTGTATGCGCAATACAAAATGCATGCAAAACAGTAGTTAATTTGATTAGAGAAAAGTAAGAAATGTTAAAATAATCATTTTAATTGCAAGTACATGCATTTAATTTTATTATAAACTATTTTTTTTTTAAATTTGTGATCGTTGCTTAAGGACATCTACGATTTCATAAATTTTAAATTAAAGATTTTAAATTTTTGTTGATCTCACATGTGTATACTATAAAACAGATTTTTGTCAAAAGTGATAAAATTAAAATAGATCTACTCCTCCTACAAAAATTTACGTACACGCATGAAATTTGATTTACAAGTACGTCCAACTAGGTATAACAAAAGTTGGTATGGGTTTTGCGACAACACGATTGGTATTTGTACAATACTTCTTTTTGTGAATCCTTATTGAAAATTCCTTAAAAAATTTGCAAATTCTAACTTCAATTATTTTTAAAAAAATAAGTATTGCTTTGATTCAAAAATGCATACCAACTTTTGTTACATGTACTATTAATAATAGGTTAAAAAAATCAGAGCATTAGGCACAATAGAAAAAAATGCCTTAGCATTTTAAATGAAGACAATCTAGTTATTTTACCTTTCTGAGATAAGTCAGTTTAAAGTTTTGATTTGCCATAGGGATGTGAATAAAAATGAATGTAAAAGCTATCATAATTCTGCTTTTTTTTAAGTTTAGAGTTTTCAAATTTTTTGAGGTTATTGAAAAGTATATAAAAAATAATTTAGGCTAGAAAAATTAGATTTGATTTTTTGACCGATTTTTGTCAATTGAATCGTACTGTGTCCTCTTAAAATTGTTCATCTCTTTTCTTCAGCATTGCAAAAGGACCCGAAGAACTTCCCGGTATTTTCATGTGCACGGTTAAAGAAGGTGGCATTGCTGATCAAGCAGGTCTTCAAGTTGGAGACCAGATACTTGACATGAATGGAACTAGTTTCAATGACTTGAAGCTCAGCGAGGTAAAACGTTTTCTCCTGTAAAATACAGTGAATAAATCTATTGTGTAATTTATTAATTCAGTTATTCTTGTATAAATTATTACAGTCAATCGAGAGGTTTATATGAATAAAAAAAGCCCAATGTAAAGTACATTGTTTGAAGCAATTTGCTACTTATTTTGACAACTTCTGAAAAGAAATTGAAGGTTTTACAAAATTATAATAGGCTGAGTATTATTTGTTATATATTTTTGCATTCTTTTTTCTAAAATTCGAAGCTTGAGAGCTATTACGAAAAATGAATATGCAATTTAGTATTTAGCTTATATTTTTTGGGTATAAAATAGCTTTAAAATTGACTTGTTTTAGGTAGAATATATGGTGCCGATTTCTACCATTTAACCAGGGGTAGTCAATCCAAATGACCTAACAGGTCACTTCGGAGAAATATAATCCCGCGGACCGCATATAAAAATATATACGTAAAATACGGCGTATTACATGCACTTTTAACACAAAAAATAAGATCAAAGTTTACGGGTGCGCGTTATACGCTGGGTATAATAGTGAGAGCTTAAAAAATAAAAAATAAGACTTCTTCATAGATCGAAATGCTATTTATTTAAAATAAATGACATTTCTGTTGAACTCAAAGAGTTGTAGTCCTAGAAGTATATTATAGAAGTTTATATTCTTGGGACAATATCTCGACAAAATGACTTCAAAACACACCAGGAATGCACACGTATATTTTAGGTTCCTTCGTAAAAAAGGGGGTGCGCGTTATATGGCGAATATACCTAAAAATCAAAAAATACAGTTTGAAAGTATGGATGCGTGTTATATATCGGTGCCCGTTACACCCCGGATTTTATGGTATCTTTATAGTAGATTAGGACCCATTACAAACATTTATTGGAGTGCAAATTCAAAATAGAATGAATCATTATTATTGTTTTTATTATTTTTCATGTAAACAAACATAGATAATATTATAATAATAATAATGAAATGATCAAATAATATTTTTTGAATTAGAGAGATATTTGTTTCTCAGCTCTTTCCCTTAGTTTTTGCAAGTCGATCTCCATGCGTGTAATTTTGCACATCGGATACACGAAAAACAAAAATATTGTAGAAAATAATCGGATTTTGTAAAATTGTAGTGAATCTCAAGGGCCGCGGGTCAGACACCCCTGATCTATACATTAATAAAGGCAATTTTTTCAAGTTTTAATAATGATTGTACCCAATTGTTCAATAAGAATCAATTACTTATTGTCACTAAGTTAAAAAAAGTAACATTTATTTATCAAACTCCAATTAAAACACATTGGGGAATGTTAAGTTTCAAATATTTCACACCACTACCAAATATCTGCGGTTAATTGCACAATGTTAACCTGACTACCCATGTTTTCATTTTAAATTTTCGAAATAAAAGTTTTTTTTATTGATTTAAATTTACCTGAAGCATATAAGCATAGTCCGTTATGGAATAATGAACAGCTGAACCAATAACAGAATTTCAACAAAATAAAATAAAACCTTGTAAATGTTTTAACAAATACTACTTTTCATTTCTTTTCCTTGGGGGATCATATTAAATTGTTTTTGATCTATTGCTTTTTATAATAATGATGTCGTAAAATGACTAAACGCAATATAATGATGAAAATTATGTGACAATTATGCAAATGTTTCAGATTTACTGGGGAGGCATTTAGTAGTTTCATAAAAAATAAGATTACACCGGTATTTATCATATAAAAATACTTTTAAAATATCCTCTTTGGAATGAAAACTCGAAATTTCTGCTTCGATTTTATGTAGACTTTTATTTTATTTAAATATTGTGTTTAAATAATTTATTTAATTTTGTTTTCGGAAAGCATGTTATTTAATACATACGCGCGTAGCAAAATTATTAAATAACATTCTTATATTTTAATAAAAGTTTTCATGTACCAAATTAATGCTATAACAATTCATTATATACTATATATATTCATACTTTCATTTGAAAATAATAAGATTATATAAGATTATTGTAAAACTTAACTGTTCTGCAATTTAATGACAGTATAAAAATTATTTGATAAAGGAACTGCATATTATTCGATTTCTCATGTAAAAAACTATTTTAGTTAATTTATCAGTGTAAAACACTAATTTCAGTCAGTGAAAATTTCCCTTTTTTTGTTCTTTGAAACTTTGCTGTTTTATTCAAACTGTGTTGTTGAGTATCTTGTCCTGTTGCTGGACACATTTAAGATAAATTGAAATAATGCATTTTTCAGGCCGTTGCCAGAATGAAATCAGCAAAAGACATTCGTCTTACAGTCAAGAAAGGGGCTGGAATAAGTTTATTCCTTGACAATGGATCAACCAGTCAACTGTCCACCTGCAATAAAAATGATGATACCATCTCCACTTCCAGAAGCCTGAGTGACGGGTAAATTGACTCTATGAATTCACCTCAAGAAAAAAAGAGAGTGCAAAAAGCGGTTGAGGACTGAACATTTAAATTACTTTTCACACACATAACTCTGGTTTCTGCCAATTTTTATTTTCCGTGAATTAAGCTTGGCATTCTATGTAGAATCACTACTTAATATTACTAACTGTTTTATGGTGTATTCACTGTTAGTCTGCTCGGTAGGGTAGTGCATACTCTTAACTATCACTAGAGTAATTTAGTGTCGATGCAACAAGTATGTCTTAGAGCTTAGAATATTTACATTATTGTTGGATATTTGGATTTTTTATATTGGATATTTTTGATTAAGTAGAAATAAATCTTTCGTTTGCAAAGAAATTTGGTTTATTATTTTTATTTTAAACATAAACACATAAAATTTTATTTACTTTTTGTTTGATTATGATAAAATAAACCTTTTTTAGAAGATATAAAGGATTTTAAATTGAGATTGATAGATTTGGGGTCTTCACATGGATTAGTAGTACTTTACAATTATAAAATAATAAATTAATTGTGCTTTACAATTATTTAACAATAAATTAGTAGTACTTTGAAATTATCCAACAATGAATCAATTTTTTTAAAGTATACATTTATTTTTTATAAATATTGTACTGGATTCATTATTCATTTTTAATTCAAGTATGTGTGTATCATTTGTAACCAATGCAATTACTGTATTTCATAACTATTACGAAAATTGAGAACTTTAAATTTATAACAGTTACTTTTATTTTTGGTACTATAAAAAAGAAAATGGTAATTCGAACTTGACATAAATTTGAAGTGAAAAGATATGCGAAAGTCAGATTATTTTAGCTAATGTCTTAAATTTATTACCATGAAAATATATGTAAAAGAAAATAGAACTTTCACCTAACAAATAAATTTATTATTGACAGCAAACTATATAAAATGTAATTTTTCTATGCAGAGTTCAAATCTTCGTTTGTTTTCCCAATTCCATTTATTTTCAATACTGAATTTAAAATATGAAATCTATTTAAAATGTAAATTGCCATAAAAGCATATTTTTGGATACACACCACACACACATCCACTATAATATATTTTGAAACAATACATTTAGTTATTATCATTCGATAAAAATCCAGCATGAAAACTAAATAAAATTAAGGAACAATTTACATGTATTTTATTAAATAAATTCCATTATTTTTATTAAAAAAAACCCCTTTTATACATTGATTACAACGCAGTATTATGTATGCTTATTAAATTATGCGCAGAAAAAATTGTATATAATTGTATATTGTCCGTAAGAACACAAGATGCATGCAAGAATCCTCCTTATTAAAATATATGATGTATAAGTTAAATTGCCTCATTTTATTTTTTAAAGTATTGCAAATAATTTTCTTATAATATTTTAATGAATCAACTTACAATGCTTCAATCACAAGTTTTGATTGGAATTTTCTCCTTAACTTGAACTGAATCTTTTGGAAAAAAACTTTTATGTCTCGAAATTTTAAAAACATATACGTTTTAATGTAGAATAGTTAAAAAAATAAAATAGCGTAATAATTTAAGCAAAGTTAATACGAAATTGATGTTATTCATTAGATATTTTTTAACCTAGCGAATGAATAAAGTTACAATTACATATTTCATTTCATTTAATTTAATTCTGGATTGATATCGTTGAATCAAAATGTCTATAAATACGTGCAATTTTTTTTTAATTATTATTTACATTTTAAAGACTTTATAAAATTAAATAATAATTGCTACGATGCTTTTTGAGTATAACCGAAGCACATCATTAATGAACACAAGGTTTAATGCTTCAACATCCACGGAATGATTTAACAAGACAGAGCGTTGTTCCTCTGGTTCGTGCATTTGAATTCCGTTTTGTAAGTAGATAGACCTTTTTTGTTTCTGCACGTAGTTGTTAGCTGACTGCACGCTGGTTAGAAGCATGATGTGTTTGCTTGCATGTGCCTTTTTTTCCTTTGGGCTTAGAATTTTTACACAAAGAAATTAGCATGTTGCATCAGCCTAATAGTTCACTGAAATAATGCTTTATAATATTAGAAATGATATGCATTAGATTTGTGTTTAGTATGTGCCTAGATACTGAAAAAAAATTTGTTTTAGAAAAATGATATTAACTGATTATAAAAATGTAAAACTCTGTATTTTTTATACACAGCGATTTATAATTTAGATATTAGCTAAAATTCTGACTTTCATCATATTTTGTTAACAAAAATATTTTTATTACTATGATAATCTAGTATATTTTTCAATTCCTACTATTAGTTCACTCTCTCCCTATATATTATATGTACTTATATATATCTTGTTCAAATTTTCAATCGTTGATAAAATACTTTTTATTCATCCACTGAAGTTTAAATACATTTTTTTAAATTTGTAATGGATGACACTTGATGTTAATACATTTTTTTCTCAAATATTAATTCATTAATTAAATTTTATTTTTTAGTTTTAAATTTATTTTGCATTATTTCTGGCGAAGTTAGATTTAGCACCAATAGATAGCGCGAGTATGCTTTTCAAACAAATTTTTTCTTAGCTTCAAATATATTTTTTAAACTTGAAGTGGATGACACTTGTTTTGTTCATGCAGTTTTTCAAATATTAATTTTAATATATTCAAATATTAATTTTTCAATATTAAATTTAATTAGCTAAAATAAAAACATTTTTTGTTGACCTAAGTAGGAATTGACTTAATTTTTTTATATTACTTGTTCAGTTAAGATTGCAATAACTTAGATGTGTGTAGAATCCTTTAGAAATTTCAATAATAACTCAGAAGCAAACTGGAACAAAATATTTAGCTTGTGTAAATGATGATTTTGTCATATAATATTCGCTTTATTGAGGTTACTGACAACGTTTGGAACCATGATTTTGAAAATGCGTATAAATTGATAATTTTTTCAATATTTAATGTCAGTTGAATTAAAATATACACATAACATTGTTTTTAAGAATATTGCTAAGAAAAATAATACTTAAAGGCAATTTTTCGGCAAAAAATGAAGAACGAGTGATATATTTTCAAAGTATTCGCCTTTTAGTGAAAAATGCTTCTATTATAATAATGTTTGCCCATGTATAATCTTTACAAATCCTGAATTAGGATTTTTGAAATATTTAATTTATAAATGGATTTGTTCATATTATATTATAACAGAGGTAGAGAAATTTTAACAAAAAACACCCGTATTGCTTCAATTGATCATAACTCTGAAAAAAATGTGAATTTTTCAAAAATTTAACTTAAACCTCGATATAGAAGTCCTAACTATACATAGGCAAAATATTATTATTATAGAAGAATTTTTCATAAAATGAGAATATTTTGAAAATGAGTCAAAATTTTTTTTAATTTTTGTTAAACAATGACATTTAAATAATTTATCTTGTAATAATATTCGTAACACAATTATATATGTATATTCTAATTGTACTGACACTAAATATATATGTATATTCTAATTGTACTGACACTAAATATATATATATATAAAACATCTATTTATGTGCTTTTTTAAAATCATAGTTCCAAAAAAAAAATTGCACTTTTTAATGTTAATGATTTTATAAAAAATATTTTCATCTATTTTAATATGTTGTTCAAATTTACTTAATGAAGACAGAATTAAAGTTGTGTGCAATTGAGAGGCTGTTAAGAATACATTGAGTAATATGTTCACGAGTTAAATTCATATATTTCCGCTGATTGTTCATAATATTACGTCAGATACTTCTTTTCGTGAATGATTGAACATTTTAAAAATTGGTATAACTTTCGATGTTTACTTTTTTTTTAACTAGTAGATTAATGTAAAAAAATTTAGAAAATAATGTATCTTGTAACGAATGGTAAAAAGAAGGACAACCTCCCCGGGAACTTTTAATCAGTCAACTTGCCACCTCGGAAAAAAGGGAAATCAATGTCCCCCCCAAAACCCCCCTCATTTTTAAAGTATTAACTGTTTTATGAAACAACTGTGTGTGCTAAATTAGAATTTCCCAAAATTAAAAATTTCAGCTAGCCGCCGTAGTAATTTTTGAGTGCAGGTTATAATCTTCAATTATTTGCAATTGAAGTTTTAATTCGTTAGCATTTCTTCTTAATATGCAACACATAAATCATTTAATATGGATTGTTTTCTGTGAAAGGTAGGGAAAATTTAAAGACCTGTCAAAGTTTTTTTGTGCCAAAGGGTTTTTTAAAAAAAGTTTCATATTTTCTTTTGGTTTCAGCATTTAAATAGCATGAAATGTCAAAGAGAGAGGTAAAAATTTCTTCAAAGATCAGATGAAATTAACTTTAAAGTCCATAAATATAAAAGTACTTGATTAAAAAACAAATAGCTGTATACTTAAAAATATTTTTAAAACCTGAAGGATATGTAGGATTATTCGAATGTTTGCATTAATTCCAATTTAAATAACGAAAATTATTTTTATTATTTAAATTAGGTTCTTGAGATAATTTAAAACGAACATTTATATGAAGTTTGAAAATATCAACGGAATTTTAGCTAAATAAAACCCTAAGCAGAAATAAAAAGGAAAAATTAATAAAATTTCAAATTTGTTTTGCATTATAGTTAAATAACATACTTTATCACTCTGACTTTTACATTAAGTAATTCCACAGCTCTTTTGCCTGAACCTTTCCTTTTCCTACTGTTCGCAAACACAGAAGCCATTATACAAAATTCACTTAACATTAAATATACTTTTTCAAAAGCCTCCTACATATGCTCATTTATTATTTTCCTCTTTCAGACTTTCAGCCACGCTGAAAGACCACGATTTCTCTGGCAGTTGCTCCTCCAAATCCGAACATAGCTCCTTCCAAAGCAGTGTGTCCAGTGACTCAGAAAAAGACTATTCCATTTCAGAAGAGAGTGCTTTTGAAGGGGTGTCCAAAAAGAGTAGATGGCCTCCACCCCCACAGAAGAAAAGTCCATCTCCTCCTATTGAAGATGATGCCTGGATTCTTGAAGAAAAGAGGATCATTGAAGAGGACAGAAGGAAACTGGAGGAAGAGAAGAGACTGGAAGAAGAGAAGAGGAAGTTGGAGCTCGAGAAGTCCTCTTCAATATCGTCTTCATCATCTTCTCAGCCACCTTCACTGGAAGAGAGTTCTTCCTTGAAGGATAACAGCTTTTTGAATGAATTACAGAAAGTTGCGGCCAGAATGAACACGAAAGAAAACAGAGTTTTCGATGAACCTAAGAATGGAACACTGGCAAACCAAACAGACCAGGTTAGTGTTTCGTATATTTTAATGTAGAACTGATTTTTTATGGGTAGCTCAGTCGAATGAACACATTGCAAGAAAATTTCATTCATACCATCAGCATTTCAATATCACTCTGAAACTGTCATCCACATTTTTTCATCATCTCAATTACCATCGCTTACATCAGTGTTTCTCAAACTGTGGGGCGCGCCCCCTAGCGTGGTAACCCTACAAGGGGGGCGCGAGTATATCGAAAAGTCGAAAACAAAATTATTTAAAAAATTATTAATTTACTGAAAGAAATTAGAAAAAATAATACATTCTGACTTAATAAAAGATAAAATACACATTTATATTGATATAATACACTTATAAATGTATCAGTACTGCACCATGTATTTCATAATTAATTTAACAGTACAAGTTTAAATCAAGTACAAGTTTAGAAATTACCAGTGTCTCTATGGACATGTCATCAAATTATATACAAATTTAATACTTATCTTGATATAATTTGTATTGTTTATAATTAAAGTCGAATTGTAGAGATTTACATTAAAGTATATTATTATTGAATTCAATACACTATTGTTGTATGTAAGGGGGATGATGAAAATTATGATAGGAAATTGGGTCGTGAGTATAGAAAGTTTGAGTAGCACTGGCTTATATGCATACCTAAAATATTGTTATGTGTTACAAATGGCGGCACTTAAAATATGATCAGTACTCTTTCTGTCTTTTAACAAATATTTATTTTTGGACACACACAATTAAAATACAATAATAATTTCAATTAAGTTAAGGATTTCGTTATGCTTATGCTAAACTAAACTCAGTGGCGCAACAGCCCATGAAGCCAAGACCTACTGTGGCCATCTCAGTATACCTGACCATTGGGCGCTGAGGTGCATGAGCAGATATCCCGATCGGGTGATCTGTCTAAAGCGAGCCCCAGTAGTTTAGTCCCCAAGCAAGCTTGGTACTCATTTATCGACCCACTGAAGGGATGAAAGGCTGAGTCGACCTTGCCCAGCCCGAGGATAGAACCTCGAACCTGTGGTGTGGAAGCGCGATACGCTACCACTCAGCCCCACTGGGCCTTACCCTTCAATTATAGATTGTAATAAACGCGATGCTTTTATTGGTGTTTGGAGGTTAGAAGAAAGATTAGCCATAATCAGAAAATGTCTAACTTATTCTCTCACTTAAATCAACAACCCAGGTAGAATCAACAAACCCATCAAAAACCCACATATTCTACTAAGTATAGGTGCAATTACACGGCAAAAAGGATTCTTAATATTTGATTATAATTCAATTAACTTACTCTTGGAACACTTTGGATGTCTACGGTCTAAATTACCGTAATTCCGTTCTTAGTTGTTCGACCTCCGGTCGTTATTATTAAATTCTAATTGACTAAATGGTCAATTAGCAATCTTTGATCATTCAGCAATTACTCGTCGAGTAACTCTCGAATAGCTCTCAACTACTTTCCACTAGCAACTAACTTCTAATTACTCACCTTGTGTACCTAAAAGTCAATTCTTAAACATAACCCTTCATTTGCATTAACCGAGTCTTCTTCTTCGGGTGAAAGTTTTCAATAGAATAACATCTAAAAGAAATAAATTTACCCCAAGAGAGGATTAGTGAAGGCTCGCGGATAAACCCTTTAAAAGATTACAATTGTACTTCATCGAAGCTCACCTGCCACTGAGTCCACAAAATAAAAATTTAAATTTTTAAAAATTTTTTAAAAGAATGGCCCTCTAGTCGCCTTTTGCAATATTATGCTAAAAGAACAGCTGTCACCAGCCTTTCGAACTTCATGGACCACTAAATGTATAATTTTATATTTGACGGACCACTATTATGATTGACCACTATATGGTGGATTACTATAACCCTATTATCACTTATTTATGTCTCTATTTACATTACCATATAGCTAAAAAGGAATGTGAAAAGCAAGAACAAACCAGCAACGCAAAACAATATAAACAAACTGAAGTGTTATGCCCAGTGGCGTAACTTGAAAGATCAGGTTCCCCTACAAAGTTAGGTTTTGCCTTTAATCTTTGATAAATTTGTTAAATACGTACTAGGCGTCAGTCAGGATTTGGGCCCCCTAGAATCCTGGACTCCCCCGCAGTGCGAGGGTTGCGGAGATGCACGTAACAGCCACTGGTTATGCCACCCCAATTCATCTCGTGGTTGCTAACCTTTGCTTTCATATTTCATTATAAGATGTAGCTAAAAAGTCGTTAAATACAGAAATGTGGTCAAAAATAGTGGCTAAAAATTTCTTTGAAAGAGCATGATTCATATTTCCTATAATAAGCTTTATTACTTGTTATCTTTTAATACCAGGTAATATGCATATCAAATGAGACAATTACTAACAGATGTACATACATACTTGTAAACAATACAGAAACGTGCACGTGATTTTTATAGTTTGTCCTTTGATACTCCATGTTTGGTTTACAATTTGGACGAGTTTCAGCGTGCATTCTAATCTTTACTGCGTTGAAATGTCAAATTTTTATGCCTTCCGACCAGTTTGCGGACAAGCTTTATTTTTATTTACCATCTGAAAAATGTGCCGAATGCTTAAATATGTAAGCACGGTGGCAATTACGAGCTTTCGGTGCTAAGGGTTTAAGTTCAAAATGTGATTTCTGTAGAAACGAGAGTGCAGACCAGCAAAAATTGAAGATGCTGTTTTTCAAGAACTTCTAGAGATGATGGGCAAACGCAAGACATCTTGCAGAACAATTGAATGTACCGAACTGTTTCCCGTGTCTCAAAGCAATAGAAGAATAATAAGGTCATGTAATGGTACCAAAAGGGCCTAACGGACCGTCAACAAAATCCGAAATATTATGCGAAATGCTCCACTAAAACAGCCGTCATATCTCATCGAATTGTGACTGCGATGAAAAAATTTTATTTTGAGAAACAAGCGTAATCATCTTTTGTTGACCCCGGACGCGTCAAATCGACCCATATCAATGCTTTTATTCTCTGGGATCAGGAGTGCCCAAATCTATAGTAAATGAACGGTGAAACCGTTAATACTGATCGCTAAAGCAACAATTACAATTGAACGATACTATACTCGAAAGATGGAGCAATAGAAACGGCAGCACAAATGATTTCCTTGATGTAAAACGTACTTTGCCCGTGCTAAGCGAGCCAAAACATTGTAAATACGCTCGGCGGAGTCGGTTGGCGCCCCAAATTTCGCCAGACTCCTCTTCGTACTTGCATGTTGGGACACGTATTGCACTGGTTAGCGCTTCACTATTCATCTCTATTCTGCTTATGCTTGCTGGCATCATAAAGATCGTCATTGTGGGTAATTTTCCCTAAATTACAAAATTGGTAAAATGTGGCTATCGATTTTGAAAAGCATATTAAGTTTCCTATAATAAGTTTATTATGTTTTTAAAAACAATCATCAATTAATGTCTACAACTGTAAATATTCATAAATATAAATAATTCAATTAATGGATAAAAACGTTTTCAGGGCCATTAATGGCCTTGCAGGGACCATTAAGGCCCGTTAGCCAAAGTTGGCGAGTTTGATAGAATAAATAAAGATTGACTTGAATTTGATAAATTATTATTGATACATTATAATTTATTAAACAGCTCAGGTAATTGAAGTAATATTTTAACTTTATATAGTGTAAAAAATTTTTATCTTTCTTAAAGTAAAAAATTCTCCTTAAAGAACTATATATTGTCTGTTTTGTCTCGTGCATTAAATTGCTATTGTTCTGTCAATGAATTTGCCCTTTAATATAATATAACAGAACCAAAACTCTCAGAGCATCTTTAAAAGTAGAAAAATACCCTGATATTCCATATTAATATCACATTTTGAATATCCTATATATGTATTTATATAAAGACTCATTTTGTGAAGCTACTTTTTTTTGTTAATCAACCTAGTGTTGTTTTTAAAATATGCCTCATATTTTTCTGTAGATTTTAGACTTTCCAGGAGTCTTTCAAATTTTTTCCAGATCAGATAAAAACCTCTTTTTAAGTAATATAATCGCTCGAGGAAAAGTAGTGATGAAGAAAACCTCATTGAATACTAAATTCAGTGAATGTGTGTATAATTTAATCATTCAAGAAATCAATGTGTTCAACACATTCACATTCAGGATAGTTCTATTTTAAAAATTATTAGAAATGTAAGCCTAAATGTTTGTACCCATTTTTTTTTTTCCTCGACATTAACCCAATAAGGAAAAATGTATGTGATATGTAAAATAAATAAATGTATCAAATAATACATTAAGTGAGTAATGAGCAACTATGATAAACAACGGCAGCTAGAATTTTAGACATTTAATATTATGTCTGAAAAATCCGGCGTAAAAAAAACAATTTGTAATCCTAAAATTAGCGATAAATATGAATAAATACTGGTAATATTTTTTTCAAAGATTTTATATCTTAGCATATATGTTAAATAACAATCTGATACTAACTCATTTCAAAATTAAGAAATTTTCTTTTTTAATTTTTACAGAAATTTTTAAAGGCAAAAAGGGCAAAGAAGATGCTATAAAAAGAATGCAACACGGTAAAAAAAAAAACTATATTCATTCCTTTTCTTGCTTTTAATGCATGAATTTTCTTATTTACTGATATATACATAAATGCTAAAAATTATTTAAAAATTTCTTAACGAATATATTCCACACATTTTTGAAAAATGAAGTTTTGCAGATAAGGATCTAACTTTGTTAAAGGAATCAAGCTATTATATTTAAATTACTTCAACTATTAATTTCTTCAAAATTATTTGTTTTCAAGATTAATAACACGAATAATTTTAATCTTTTATTTATAAAAAAATCTGTATTTATAAGGCAAGCGCTAGTTATTTTAAAAGTTTTGAAAATAGAATCTATATTTAAAATCAGTAAGACTAAAAGAAAACCATGAAATAAGATTAATTCTAGTAATGCCAACTTAAATGAATTTAAATAATAAATAATAATATATAGTTAAGTATTCAGCAGACATTTCTCGCTTAACTAATTTGACAATGTTATATAAATTATTTAACATCTAAGCTCCATGCACTTTTGTTCTTATAAGATATTAAACCCATAATCAATTATTTTGAAGTATGTCGTGTAGAATGTGTAGTTAAAAATTTTCTAAGTTTTCATGTTTAATCAGTCGATCATCAACAATTAATTTATATTTAGACATTAATAACATGTGAAAAATCTGCATAACTTCTATAAAAATTAATAATAACGAACTAATTAGCATGCTTATAAATAAAAAAGGAATTATTCTTTATAAATTTCTAATATAAATTTAATATTTCCTCTTAAATAGAAATGCTGATGGAAGAGTTTAGAGAAGCTCATCGAAAAATGTTCGGTCAACATTCAGTCATGGTTGTTGATGAAAATGTAAGTCAATTATTTAATAATTAGTTATGTGAATGTATTTGTATAGTTAATAAAAAGATTTTTATTAAATTAATATTCCTTGAATTATTTTGTATTGGTTAAATTTGAACAAATAGTTTTTGTATATAAATAGTGTGTTTTGAAGAGTTAAGGTTTGATAAAAAGAATCAAAAAAAGATAAAGATTTTCTATGTATAATAGCTTTAAAAATATTTAATAATTAAGGAAGCATAATCATAAGCAATCCCGAATTTAGTTAATTTTAGACTGAGTCCTACTTATTTTATTTTATATACGAATTTGTTGAATAATTAGGAAATTTCTTCCAGCGTGTTTCAAAAATATTTAAAATATTTGTAATACTTTTTTAACATTCTAAAAATTATGGTATTAAGGTTTTAAAATTTTCTCAACCCAACTTTCATGAAATTTTTAAAAGTATTTCGGAATTTAAAGAAATTTTTTTTGTTTAATTTTTAAAGATTTTCAAAAATTTTTCAAGAAATTTTAAAATTTTTCATTTTTTTTTTAAATTGAAGATATAAAATATTTTTTTCGATTATATCTCAGCTCTAGTAAGCAAACACTTAGTTTAACTGAGACAAACTAGAATCTGTATATTTTAATTCTTCATACAATTTGCATTAAATTAAATAAATAAAATGAAAAGATACAAACCAAAATAAAAATTATTCTATTCACATTATGCACTTAACGATTTTAAAATTAATTAGCGGATGTGTTGTTGTTTTTAAATTTTATCTTTTTTGTGAAAGTTAAAAATGAATTATAAAAAGGAAAAATATGTAAAAATTTTAACAAAATCGCTTCTCAAAGGGCATTAATATAAAAAAATCCGAAAAGGTTTTATTAATACAATTTACTTTTAAATTTTTGAAAAAATTAATTGGGATTTCATTTTTCCCTTTTATTTTTTTTAAATAATTTAAATCAGTAGAAATTATTTAAGGTTTTGTAAAAACATTTAATAGAAATTAAGAATAAATAAAAAAATTACTACTGCTTATGCTAAGTTCTATATGACACAGAGATTTGAAATTCAAAAATTTAAAACAAGAGTTGCGAATTTTGCTTGTTTAAAATGAAATATGTCAGGGGCCCACTAATAATTTTTGGTTTTGTATCATTTTTTTAAAGTTGTTTGAAAACTTTAAAAAAAATAAAATGATACATTTTATTTTCTTTTTTTTTCTTTAAAGGGGGTAAAAATGAAGAAGATCAAGAAAAAAAAGGAAAGATTTAAAGCCTATCAGCTCAGATTACCCAAAATATCAACAAGGAAACCCAAACCCCCCTCCTCCACCCCCCAAAACAGTGAAAATAAAAAAAAGGGGGTCCCAAAAAAAGGTAAAAAACCCTGTTTTTTTTTTATTTAATTATTATGATAATTTTCATGAATGATAAAAAAATTTTTAAATTTCCCTATCATAGAATCAAATACTTTTCCTTTAAAAAATTTTTTTACAAATTTTAAAAGTTGCATATACTCTAAGTGACTTTAAAAAATGCAACCCAAAAAAAAGTGGTTAAAAAAAAAAATTTTAAATTTCAAGGTCGGGTTTTCTCCCAAAAAAAGAAAATAATTTGCAAACTTTCCGGAAAAGCGTTAAGTAGAATTTTAAAGGAAGGGTTGCAAAAGAATGGGCAATGTTCGTGGTTATTTCTGTCAGAGAAATTTTTTTATTTTTTTTTACTTGTCGGGAAAATCCGTGTCATAGCAGAAAAATGCCAGGCCCCCAAAAAACACCGGTATTTTCCATAACATCCCGGTTGAATTAAAAACAAAGATTTTTCATACATCATACGCTTTCATGGTACCGGCTGTAAAAAACGAAACCGGGACAAGAGGCTAGTTTGGGGGAACCACTGTGCCCCCAGAGTGACGTCAACCCGGTTGGTGAACGTCTCACAAACCATTTTACCGTCTTTTTGGGTTTATCACGTGCAGGACCTCGTGATCCCTACATATCGACCAGAATCTTTACCGCCCATTGGCAATCATAACGACCATTAAAACAGCCTTCGCCCCAAATCACAAACGATTCCTTTTTGAAAGGTGACCACTCGAATGACATGGAAAGAGCCGTTCTCAGACGAGTCGTTCTATTTTTCCCAATATGAATGAAATTTGTAGGGAATGAGATATCGACATGGTGACAAATACAATTCGGCTGTATCTGAAAAACCACCACTGTGCTCCCAACAAAACATTAGAATAAATTGGGAACACCATGAAACTTTAACACCCGGCCAAAATTGTGGATAATGAGCTGTTACCTATAACACTGTTTTTCCCTTCGGGGGGCCCTTTCTTTTATCAACAGAATAACGGTAAAACCGTTCACCCATGCATCAACCAAAATCAACATGCTGTGAAAGATGCACAGATACTTTCCAGCATGTTTTACTTATATTCTCACCTGATCACCATAATTGGGGAATGTCTGGAATTTTTTGGACCGTTTGCACGCCCCCACCCCCCCCGCGTTCAGAGGAAAAAACTCCCCCCAAATGACTGGGGGGGAATGAAGGGGCCAGATACTTTTTTTATTAAATTTAAGGGGACACAGTACGATTCAATTGCCCAAAAATCAGTAAAAAAATAAAATTTTAATTTTTTTCCCAAATTTTTTCTTTATGCTTTCCCCCTGGAACCTCACAAAATTTAAAACTCTAAATTTAAAAAACCCGCAGAATCAGGGATAGTTTTTACCCTTTTTTATTCACACCCCTATGGCAAATCAAAATTTTAAACCCGATTTTTATCTCAGAAAGATAAAATAATTTGGTTTTGTTTCTTTTAAAAATGCTACGGTTTTTTTTTCTTTGCGCCTAATGTTTTGGGAATTTTTTTTACCTATTCCCAATAGTACATTTTAAAAAAGGGGTTTGCTTTTTTTGAATCAAAGCAATACTTTTTTTTTAAAAAAAATAATTAAACTCAGAATTTAAAATTTTTTTTTTTAAAAAGAATTTTTCCAAAAACATTCAAAAAAAAGAAGTATTGTAAGAAAAATTCAATAAAATTTAACGCAAAACCCTTTCCCAAAATTTTTTTATTATGATAGTTTGACGTACTTGTAAATCAAATTTCATGCGTGTCCCCAAATTTTTGTAGGGGGGGTAGCATTTTAAAATCATTTAAAAAAATTTCAATTTTTTTCCTTTAAAAAATTACATGGCTAGCTTTTTATAAAATTTTTTGAGCACAAAATATATTTAACATAGTATACATACATGGGGAGGAAAACAAAAAATTTTAAAAAATTTTAAAATTTAAAAAATTTTTGCGTAAATCAAACCATGCCCCTTAAAAGTAGTTTAAATTATATATTTAGAGAGAGAGTATATATATATATATATATATGTATATATATACAAGGATTCATCCATCAAAACTAATTCCTTACATGCTCCTTTTCATTTCTTATTGTAATAACTTTCAGTAAGTTTTTCTGTATAATGATTACTATACACTACACTAGTACTAAAATACTTAATGTTTTAAACTACTAGAAATGAATGCATTAATGAGATCCCCTTTTTTTAAAAAAAAAATAGTAGGGTTTGTAAACTTACACTTGTATATTTTTCGATCTCCATCTGCTTTTTCAGAATGAGCAATGTGAAAAAAGGTTTTATGAAACCCCTGAATATTGAATAGATTTGTGATTAAATACATATTTTAAATTTTTTTTTAGATAAACGGTCAAGGGGCAGGTGCCGGGTCTTCAAAGTCAAAAAAGGTACCAAGACCTAAAAAAGCTGCTCCCCCCCTTAGAAAGGAACACCAAAAAGGGGGAGACACCGAAAGTCATCCCACCAGCAGCAACTAATGGCAAGAGTCACAGTCAGGGGAGCCGTCCAACTAAAAAATACCCAAAAGCTCGGCTTAAAAGCCCAAGGCTGGGCTTTAGTTGAATACCCCCGGGACGACAAGACTCTAGGGGAATTCATCTTTGTACCTTCTTTTTTGTGTGCAGTGTCATGACAAAAAGTATCTATTCTAGTACAGGGGAATAATTGTTTACTTATGATTCTTATTTCAAGATAAAATTTCAATCTTTCATACCTATGACAATCATAACCATTAGATGTTCATGGATAAGAATATAATGAGCTAATCAATTCACGATATAAATGAGTGTATCTTTAAAGATAAAATAATGGCTCCTGTGTGAATCTCATCTAAAAAGACTCATAAAACTCCTTTTAGGGGAAAAAAATGGTTTAAGGTTTTTTTTGTTGCCCCCTTAAATTTACCATCAACAAATCTACTCTTGCTTTTGAAATAGAAATATTTTTATTGCAATTATTTTGCTTCCCCGGGGACTTTTATCTTTCGGGAAAAAAAATTTTTTTCTCATTTAAATTAAAATTTGTACCTTTAAACTCATCTACAAAAAAAAAAAAATAATCACTCCTGAACTTTTGTTAAAAAACGGAAAAAAAATACAAAACTTTCATCTGGCAATCACAATATTAGTTACAAAGGAAAATTAGTCTCCCGTTTAAAACAGGTTTTAAACTTTCGATTGGCGTGACTTCCTATATGTTCGGCTTGACATCATTTTACCCCAAGATCTTGGGAAAACCTCCCTGACTACCAACACCCCTTTGGGTTTAAATATTTTCGAATACTGTTCATACCAAAGGTTTGAGGTGGGCGCAGGGCAACCCGATAAAAGGGAAAATTTAGATGAATGCAATTGCTATCGTTTTGGGGCGCTTTTGAGTATATAATATGGGGCTTGCGAAAATATTACGTTTAGTAATGGCTAAAAGTAAGGGAAAAAAAAACAACAATTGATAATTTTGATTAAAAAAACAGTTCTTTTGTAGGGGTTTTTTCATTGGGGTAATTTAGTATCCCTCCCGGATGGCACTCTTTTTTAATTTTTCCACGAGGCCTTTTAGATTCTTTTGGGGAAAACTTTAAAATTAAATGAGACCCATCACGGGCACATCCCCAGAAAAGCGCTGGGGACCCCGAGGGGCTATGGACAACAGTTTAAAAAAGCATTTTGAACATATGTTTCATCTTTCGTTCGGTTTTTTTTCTAAATTTAAAATACTTAAAAATAAGAAAATTTTATCTTCTTAAAAAAGATTTTTCAAAAAAAAAAATGCATTGACAATAAAAATTTTGTCGGTTACCAAAGTGGTTCTCCTCAGAAATATGATACTTCCAAAAATAGATTATTTGGGTGGGGGTTCAAACATATCATATTCGCATCAGGTGAAAGCGTTCTAACAATCAGGTAACAATTTTTAACAATTATTTTAATTGGGTACAACCTTAACCCTTTTTCTACAGCATTATGATTTATTGCAGTTTTTTCATCAAATATATTTTTTTTGGATCACTACATTGAAAAATTTTGGGGTATACATAAAAAAATACTCCACTTTGGGGAAAATTTTAAAACGTTAGAGCCAATTAATTAATTAAAGATATTCCACTGTTTAAAAAATTTAAATTTTACTGTTTTACGTAAAAAAAAAAGAGTTAAATCTTTTTAAGGTCCTCATTAACATACAAAAAAAAAGACACTTAAATTTTTTACATTAACTATTTTTTTGGGACAAAAGGATAATCTTCACAACCAATTTAAAACGCCGTCAGCTGAAACGCGTTTCTGCTTTAAAAATTCGCCTTGCTAAAATACTCATCCAGAACCCATTCCCAAAATCTTGGGAAAAGGGGGTTTCCCAAAAAAAAATTCCCTTAACAAGTGTTGTCAGAATATTCGTAAAAAATTTGGGTTTTTCTATGTTAAAAGTGGGTGGTACCTATAAGTGGGCAGGGAGATAAAGGGGTTTAAAAAGGTAAAATCCTTTTTATAATACAAAGTTGTTTATCAAGATGTTTTCAACAACCTCTAACTCCGTCCTCTATTTTCGTGGTAGTTAAAAAGATTGAGCTCATTGTATCATTTCATTTTACACTTTTAGCGTTCCATTCAGGTGTATGAAACATGTTTTTGAAAAAGTTTACAACTTTTTTTATTAAAATAAAAACATACAATTTTATAAAATGTGGGGGGCATAAATTTTTTGTATTTTCCCAGTGATTCTGTGGAAATAGGGGAAAAAAAATCCCCATCAAATAATTTTATCTTAAAAAATTTAAAAACCAGTAAAGAATATACTTTGATGATTTAATTTTTGATTATTTTAAAATTAAATGTCTAGTATAAGCCAAAAATAAAAATTTAATTTTTGATCATTTTTATCAGACTTCCCTTTTCTTTCAACTACTGTAAATAGTATGACTGCTTTAAAATACTTTTTTAAACAAAAGGGCCCTGTAACGTGTTCTGTTTGTGTTACATTTGTCGAAGAAAAAATCTTTTACTTGAACTTATCATCTTTTAAGCTGTATTTAATTCCTTTGGGAAATTTGAAATTTGGGTTTAAAGTTTAATGTACCATGTTATGTGTTGATTAATGCCTAATAAAAAAATTCATCTGGTATTTGAGCTAATTTATTTTGTATGCGTGCATCCTATTACTTTTAAAAAGGGGTTTCCCAATATTAACTTAAATTTTGCCACTCGCTTCGTTGATATTTCATGACGTTGTCAATTTTTATATAATTGTTAAGGCTACACGGTACCTTTTTTCAAAAAAAATTTTTGGAAAAAAGTTACAGTAAAAAATTAAGTGTTTTCTAAAATTTTTTATTTAATTTTTAAGCTGACTCTTTAAATAAAAAATTAAATTTGACAGCCAATTTTTTTTTTTTAAATTTTAAAAATTTTTGGGGTTTTTTTAAATTTCTTATAAAATACCCAATTTTCAAAAAATTTTTTGTCATTTTAAGTTATTTTGTTTTTTTAGGTTATTAAAAAAAAGTTAGTATGGATTTGAAAATCTATTCCCCTTTTTGAATTTTAATAATTTTTTTAGAAAAACCTGGAAAAAAAACGAAAAAATTTTAAAAAAATCAACAAGCTTTTTTAGAAAAAAAAACTAGGGGAAACTCAGCCCTAAATCCATATAACTTTTTAAGAAAAATGTTTGGGGGTATATACAAAAAAACAAGTTTTTATCTTGGGGAAAGGGCCTTTGGGTTAGAAAAACTTTACCTTTAAAACTGAAATTGGGGAAAAAAAAGCATTTAAAGTTTGTAAAAATCATAAAACAAAAACTTATAATGCCCCTAAAACTGTAATTTTTTTAAAAATTATTTTTCCAAGTAAAAGGCATTAAAAAAATATTTTAATTAAAATATGACTGAAAAAAAATATTTTTTCAAAAAAAAATTTTTATTATTGATAGCATTTGTTAAGGGGAAAAAAGTTAATTTAAACATCTTAACCTAATATTTTTTACAAAAGTTTTGAAACACAAAGCAATTTTTGTACAAAAAAAATAATGATCCAAACTTAAGCTAAAAAAAGTCAGGTTTGCTCATAAAATTTAAAAATTTTTCGGGTTTTTAAATTTGGGGGAATTTAGTTGTTTCAACTCTTTTCCTTACGACTTTAAAAAAATGAAAAACAAATATGTTTAGTATAATGCAGTTTGGTACATCAAGGAAAAAATTCAAATTATTTCTGCAACATTTGAATTCAGAATACTTGTATCTTCAGAATCAAAGAAGGGACTGATTTTTTGATTATATCAAAATTTTTACGGGAATTTCCCCCTCCCCCTTTGAAATATTGTTTTTTCACAGCAACCTAAGAATGCATTTGCCATGGCCTTTTTCTACGGGAAAAAAAATTTAAAGATAAAAACTTTTTAAAATTATATAAACCTTTTTTTAAAGCCAAAATTTGGGCCCTGAAAAATTTATCTTAATTAATTAATAATGAGAACTCAAAAAAAATCAAAACATAATCAAAAAAAATGATTTTTGTAACGAAAAATTTAAAATTTAAAAACCATTTCAAACTAAAAAACTCAAAAATTTTTTTTAAATTTAAATTTAATTTAAAGAGGGGAAAAAGCTTTTAAAAAAGAAACCGAAACCAAAACCATAAAAAAAAAAACTTCAAATATCGTAAAAACTAATTTGCTAACAGATATGAAATTTCGTGGCAAAAACTTCTCAAAAGATATGGGCCACTAAAAAAAATGCAAAAAAAAAAAAAATTTTGTAAAACAAAATTTTTAAAGGGGGCTGTATAGTCTTAAGTTATTGAATATCGAATTTGTAGCTTTAAATTTTCCGATTGCGTCAAAAAACCCTTTTTTGCCCCCGCCCCTTTAAATTTAAAAAAGGACCCCAAGGAAAATTTTAAACCCGGAAAATATAATTTACCTTTTTCGTCCCCAACCCCGGGGTGGGCAGACTTTTTTAAAGGGCACGGGCTACTTCAATTTTTCAAGGTATTTCCCGGTTTACATAGTGGCGTAGGTATAGTGAGCTAAAAAAGATTATCTATACAATACAGTCGGATCTCCTTTTTACCCTCCTTATTTTGCGAGATTTTCCCTGGGGAACCAAGAATATTTTACGATTTTCTTCCTAAAATAACCTCCAAATAATGTTTTCAATTTAACGAAATTTTCTCTTGTGATTCGATTTTTTTTTCTCCGCATATTAAAAATATTTCCAGACCTTCGTATGATGAAATGATAATTAAATCTAAATGAAAGCGGTCACTCCAATATGTCTTGGCGGTCTACCTGTCAATCGCGATCGACTAAATGCCCACCCCAGCCTTAACCCTTCAAATTCGATTTCCTCAAAACACATTCTTAGCAGATCTCTACTTAACAAAAGAAGTATTTTTTTTAAAAAAATTAATTTATTTGCAAAACTTCTCATGCTCCACATTGCATAACATGAGGCTTACAGACGTAAGTGGTAACATCATTATATAATTTTAAACAAAATTAAAAATGCATTTAAGAGACAAATATAAAATAAAAAGGAAATACACAAATAAAAGAAGGGGATGTACCTATATATAAAACTTACTTATATAAAACTATTACCTGTACCTATATATAAACTATTCAGTAAACAAATTTTCTTAAGACATTAATGCTTTCAGTAGAATTGACCAACAAAGACATAACAGGTGGCCAGGAAATACCTTAACATTCTAACTTCTCTTTAAAATTTTCTCTTTTACAAAAATATAGTTTACAATACAACAAGACATGTTCCGCAATTTCAGCATCCATACCACAAGAATAAATATCATTACCCATTAAATTAAACCTAGGCAAAATAGCTCTTAAAACTTCCATATCCTGTTAGAATCTGGGATAACTTAAAATCAATAACAAATTTCTTACATTTAAGCCGTTGATAAATGGTCGGAAAAAACCTTTTAGTCCACAAAGCTTTAGGTGAGGCCAAGAATTCGGTGTTTCAGGCGGAAACAGTTCTTTCTCAAGCTAAATGCTTCCAGTGGGACAGTGGCACAGACATCGAAAGGTTCATATCTTGGCAAGTTACCTCTTTGACCAACTGGTCCGCTCTATCATTTCCACTACGGTCCCGAACATAAGAAAAGTGGATGTCACAGTCTTCAAGGTAATATAGAATAGAAGGACAAAAGAAGTCTTACAATTATATCTTTAAAAATTCTGCACTATCTTCTTAGTCCCTTAAAATAATTATGAGCTCCTAGTCTGAATTGCAAGTTCCATGTCGAACTGCTAACTCATGCTTAGTTTTTAGGTACAGTAAGATCCAATTAACGCTGTTTCGGCTTAGCGCTCTTTTATTTCAACCCGGGGATTCCCCGAAATTGGCCGCAGCGCTACGGGGTTTCACCGAAATTGTAGGTTTCAAAATATGTACATAACATATCCGAAACAGTGTAGTTGTGTTTCTTGTTTGGTGCGGTGCTGTATGGACGCATTTTTATCTTTTGAAACATTTGTTGACATTATTGTAAGTATAAATTTATATAATACTATAACGATTAATACAATGACAAATATTATAATCTTTAGTTTTTATCATGGATAATAATGAAAAACAAGAAAAGAAAGCAACCAGAAAAAGAATTTCACTGAAAACTAAAATGCAAGTGATTAGAAGATTAGATTCTGGAGAATGTCCATCTCAAATTAGTGCTGCATTGAATTGGGCAACTTCAACAAGATGCCTTCTTGACAAAAAGGCAGAAAATTGGAAACACAGAACATGATCTGACTGACTCAGAATTTTATTTGTTTTTATATGTTTTATTCGTTTATATTGTTTTTATTTTCGTAAGAAATAAATGTTTGGTTTTACTTTTATTAAAAAAACATAATGATTAAATTTAATACCTAACCAATTCTCTATCCATCTTCCCTTAACCTCATTATTTACATGTTAAGATAGCCTCGTTTAGCGATGTTTCGCATTACTATCTACTTTGATGGAATGTATCCCCCGCGTTAAGCGGGGTCTTACTGTACTTGATTGTAACTTAGGATTAAGATCTTTGCCTAGCCCTATTGTACATCTAAAGCAATATTCTTTCAATAAACAAACTAGCCGTAATGAGAATTTTATGAGAAAATAAAATGAAATGCAAGCTCATAGATTTAGAATTTAAATATTGGAGTCGGCTGAAAATATTCTCGATACACGTAAAGAAAATAGACAAAGGGGATTATGTAGGGATTCCCCGAACTTACGGGGTAAGTGGGAGATTGTGAGTGATAACAGCGTAAGTTGGGGTTATAATTTCGCATATAAATACGTATAAATTATTTTCAGTTGGAGTCGGAGATGAAAGAAATTAGTAATTTAGGGGAAAAAATACTTTGTAAAATTTTGGATGGCACAATTACAAAATCGCAAGCCGAAGTTACTTTAATGTAGAAGTTTTCATAAAGTCTAACAAAGTAGTTTGCCGGCTCAAATATTTTTTTTTTCTTCCTCAAAATTTACTAGTAGCAAGCTAATAATTTTTTATTCCTTGTTTTGTTGGGGAAACACGCTCTTCGCTGGAGTCTAAATTTTCTAAAGAGAGAGAGAGAGAGAGTTTGTAACCCTTTTTCAATTAAACCGAGTCCTTCTGTCAACTTCCCAACCCCGTCATTTGATCTTCTGATTGAACAAGGTCTAAAGACTCAAGTTCTTCAATGCCTTACTCTTGTTCGTGCATTTCTATGAGCACATCGTCAGCTCATGATTATGGAAATCCAAAAGTTTTTAAGCGCTATCACTATCCACTTGTAAATGTACTTACCTGGCATAAATGAAAACTTCTTCAATGGCATTGCCAATATCATCTGTGACGGGGCTTTATCGGATTTTCACACTAATCCTCTTATGGAATCTTTGGGCCCAGAGAGAGAGAATGAAGTTATTTCAATCAAATCCTCTCAAGAAGAAACCGCGATATGCAGATTATAGTTACTAGATATATATTGGAGCTTTAGTATTCACGTGGTAAAATGGTAGAATAGAAGAAGAAGACAGAAAACTGAGATGCTGAACGCCGTGAGCTATTGGTAAGATATTAAATACAGAAGCGTAATTATAGAACGGGCTTTAGTGAGTTAAGGAATTTAAGGCAGATAAAGATTCTTAGGATAACTTCTAATAAAGATAAGTGATTAGGATTTCAGGCGCTATTTACTTAAAATTTAGAATTACGTTATATCACTCCTGATTCCATCCCAATAGTAAGACGTGTTGTTTGGATCAATATATTGGAATAGTAATAAATTAGATTTATTATGGCGAGTTTGGGTGATCAATCATTTCCTCCTACAAATCTAGGTCGCGTAGATGAAGAGATGATACCCTCGGGAAGGGGGTATTACACATCTGTCTCAGGCAATTATTACCCCTGAGTTTCAGTGATGGAAAAAAAAGATACAGCTCTACACATCGAGTTGTGTAGTGTTCAAATAAAAGACGAATCGATAAAATTTGAAAATCGCATAACTCTGGATTCAAGCACGTCGAGATATTACTTTACATTAAAAAAAGAAAACTAGAACGGAAAAACATTTTTGGAAGCCTAATATAGCATTTCACAAATAAAAAGACATTAAATTGATAATTTGTGTAGAGTTGCATCAGATTTGGTAATTAAAAAAAACCGCTAAGATATAATTTTTTTTCACAAACGTACAAAATGAAATAATAGAAGGGGACCTTTTTTTACAGTGAAAAGGAGGACGAAAAATTTAAGAAAAAATTACTACTTAAATATATGAAACGTTTTATTAATTCAAGCAAAAATACGCTAATTACGCTTACATTGTTTTTAATTATTATCTTAAACGAGTATTTTTCCATTGAATGATTTGCTTTGTCAACATATCATTTTCTAATATATCAGAAAATTAGAGCAAAAAATATCCTTCATACTGAATATTACGGTAAGCTAAAATATTAACTTTCAATTTTGATTTCTCACTAATCACTTCACAAAAATCATTACCAACTGAAAAAAACTCTTTTCAACCGCTGCATTAGTTCCAAGGTAGCACAACGTAAATTCAACAAGAATAATTACATTTTCATATGGAATGTGTTCATTTTTGAAATGGTTTAATTTCACCCATCTTTTACTAATTTCTCAGCATGTTGATGTTTTCCAATTTTGTTCTAATTTATTAGAACTTAAATATACATTCAGTCTTCTTTCTACTTCAAACAGACAATTGTCATCGATTTTAATATAAGGCATTACTTTCAATAAAAACTCAACGTAATTTTCTATATCTGCCCAATTTACTTGCGACAAAATCAAAAAATACCAATCAAAATTGTTATTACCTGTGATAATTGTTTCAGACCATTCTTGTGGACATTTTGGAAACATGCTTCGTTCATCTCTGAATACAGAGATTAACAGATAAGTTTTAAATATTGAAAAGGAGAATAAAAAGGAGGACACTTTTCGAGGAAGGACAGAATATATAAAAGGAGGACTGTCCTCCCTAAAGAAGGAAAGTTGGTCACCTTAATAATAGCCAAATTAAAAATGTTATTCTAAATGTGTAACGTGTTAAAAAACTGAATGTATTGATGCATGTATGATATTGTTCAATGATTTATGCCCTTCAAGTAAGACACCACTCCAATCGTTGACGATGAAGCATTGCTATTAAAGGCATTCCCCGTCGACAATTCCACTAAGTGCAATAATTTTTTTCTTTGAGTGTGTGTACACACATATTCTACGACAGTAAGAGAATAGAAAGGCAATATGGTGCAAAGTAGATAGAACACAGAAATTCAATTGTAAACTCTTAGGCTTTGGACTAAAATTGCAGGACTAATCATTCACATACAAACACACATATACAAGGCTCAAAAAATTAGAGTAGGAAGCAAAAAGTTAAGAAACTGTTGTGCGATAGCCATGCATGGGCATAAAATGGAGAATGCAAGTGTAACAAAACGTACCACAGATAAAAACAAGCAAAAAACAATTGTATCGGAACTGTAATTTTTTTTTTTTGAATGGTATAAGGAACACGAAATGATGCTTTAGAGCAATAAATTGGTTACATGAAAATAACAACAACATAAAAAAGAACTGATTGTTTGGAAACGGTATATAATGTTTAAAATGGTGTGGTTTCTTCTCGAGCCCTAAGATTACCGTACACCTGTTTAGCATGGATGCGATTAGTTTATCGATGAGACTTTGGATGATATTTTTCCACTCTTGACGAAGTGCTACCTCCAAGTCTTGGACAGAGTCAGAAGGCCTTGGTCTTGCAGCAACCCGTCATTCGAGTGTGTCCTAAAGATTTTCGGTCGGATTTAGACCAGGAGAGTATGCTGGCCACTCCATACGCTGTGTGGCTTCGGTTTCAAGACAGTTCTTCTCAAAACTAGCGGTTTGAAGTCTGGCACTATCCTGTATTATAAGAAATTAATCTTCAATGCCAGGAGCGTAAGATGGTGGTCTTATGGTGTCTCAGGATCTCATCTGCATAACTTAGAGCCATCAAATTGCCCTTCCGAATGGTATGCAGGTTATTACCTCCACCTATGCTAATGCCAGCCCATACCATCAAACCAACACGTCTGTAATGGGATCGTTTCTGAACGAATATAGGGCTATTTCAAGTTCCCCTTTGTGACCATACTAAAACATGTTTGGTATCACACTCCAAACTGAATCGTGATTGATCCGTAAGCAGCACTTGACTCCAATCACTTTGCATCAAATGTCGATGTTCAACAACCCACTTTCTTTGGGCCACATGGTGTCTTGCTGTAACCGAAATACAAAGCCATAGGCTTGCGTGCATACAGACCCTAGACATGAAGCCTGCTTCGGATTGTTCGATTGACCCTTCGTCCTGTTGTCAAAAGAAAATGTCTTTGACTCTGCATCGCACTGGCTATTCTGTCTCGAGAAGTAGCTAACAGGATATATTGGTCATTATTTATCGTGGTAGCACGTGGGTGACCTTGTCCGGGCCAATGTCGAACATGCCCTGTTTCTTAGAATTGATTTCACAATCTTGCAGGGACAATTCTTGTCACTACAACAGTGTCCTCTACAGTTCTTTGGGTCTTCCCGGATTGCAGTCTCCCAATAATACGCTATGCAGAGGATTCCGGTAGATCACATTGTCGTGACATTTTCCAGTCACTATCTCTCAAAACAAAATCATGATTTCTGCGCTTATATCTTTTTTCCAATTTTCGACGTCAGGAACGTTAATTTGTATATGAATTTTTCGTCTTCTCTGTTTTCTGTTACACTTCAAACTACTGATGTTTTGTTTTATGTCAGTTATCAGAAGAAATATTAGCATACTTTCATTAAATCCATGAGCTCCTCAAACTTTTTTGAGCAGTGTATACACACGTATAAGATTTTTAATAATTTTGTTCAGTAGTTTGATCTATTTTTTTTCCCTAAAAGAATAAAGTTTGAGTTCTGAACTATATAAAAACATTTTTTTAAAGGAAAAGTAAAAAGTTATGGAAAAGAAAATTAAAAAAAAATAATAATAATAAGTAAAGAGAGATGAAAGAGAAAAAAGGGTTTGAAAAAAATTGCAGTTTGGTCCACAAAAGGTCTAATTAAATTCTACAGTTTTTATGTCAGAATGTAATATTAATTGAAATAACATGATATAAAAGGGATTGATTAAAATTTATAAGCTTCTAATGTTAAAAGAAAAAGATTTTCAAATATAAGGAAAAAAATTACTTAGTAGTATCTTTCCTCTTAAAGATAAAAAATAGGAATAAAGAAGAAAACTTCAAATAATTTTCGAATATTGAAAATAATTAAATGTATAAAAATTAGAATAATTTTGGTTATAAAAAAGTAAAATTATCTTAATTAAATATATTTTTAATTGAACAAAAATAGATCTTTTGCATTTTTGGAAGCATCAAGTAAACGAAACGGTTCAAATTACTACAATACTATTTATGATAGTATAGTTTTATAATTTCAAATTAGAACTCAATTGTATATTAAAATTAATTCATATGCTGGAATGTAGATGGCAGCAGCGTAGATTTAAACAAGAATTTGAAAGGAAACTTTTTTTATTTATATTTTGTAAGTTTAATTTCATAGAAGTAAACACACAGAAAAATTATTTCATTTGAAAATTTTAAAAATGAATTTATTTAAAAATACTCTTTCAGATATGATTCATATAAATTTTAATGACTCACGGAACTGTAGAAAATGTTTTATATTCTACCAATAGATGGCAGCAGTAGCTTCGCCATAACATACAGCTTTAAAACTCGAATGGCTCCGAGTCTGATTGGCAATATTCGAATCGAGGCCGATCCATTTATTTGAGTCCAAAAATCCTCAAGACCCATCTTAATTAATAATGGAAGACATTCTGAAATAAATGAAATTGAACTATTCAGTCCCAGGGAGGCATAAAAGTAAGATGAGTGAGAAACTAGCTCAGATATCGTTTTCTTTTTCTTCATTTAATTGTGGTTCGAAAGTGCAGAGAGCTTTTTCTATAGTCCAGAACGATACTGATTTAAACAAACCATTTCGCATTTGAATCGCAATTCCATACAACCATCGTAAAGATTTCGATGCTTTTTATACTTGACGAACATCTCTGCAATCTTTCCACATGACTCATATCAGATATCAAATTCGATGATTTACATAACAACCATGATGCTAGAATTCTTTATTTCCAATGTTTTTGAAAACATTTGCAACTTCTACATTCTGTAAAACTATTTTCGTTTAATAAAATATATAGCAACAACGTAAGAGATAACATAATTAACAGTTGATTATAAAGATAGGGTTGATATGATGAGTAAAAAATACATGCGTATAGAAAATACGTTTCTATCACACACAGGGCTTGAGTTGTAGTTTATGGTACATTTAACACAATCAGACATACGACCGGTCTTTTAGTGGGATCAGAACTTGAAATCACGATTATAAAACAATCCTAGTCATTACTACTGGGCAAAAACGACTTTCTAAATATTTTAAACAATTGACGACACGTAATATGCGTAAATATGAATTGTTTTGACTAACTTTATAATGGTGCTGTTTAAAATCTATGTTTTACAAGATGTACAATCCACTGGCGTAGCTAGTCCTGAGAGGGCCTCGTACCAAAAATTTCTTGTGGCCCCTTTTTTAGGTCTCTTAGCATATAATGATGTTTTGCTTACACATTTTGGGGCTTCTATAGCTTGGAGGTTCTGTATCATTGATATGGCGGTAGCTACACCCTGGTAGAATCATTTTCTTATTGATTTAGATGCTGTTACAGGCATACTCTTTCGTATTTTCTTATATTTAAAACTATATTGAGTTTCTCGGCTATGCTATTTAGATTTTCAATCACGTGAATCGTATCAGACACTACAATAAATCAAAGTCCATATCACAATCAGGATATAAACATTGCCTTGGTTGATTGAGAATACTATATCAAAGCTATTTGTTGATCCAGAAAGCAATCGAGAAAAAAAAATTGCTAATTATATGTCATTATAAGAACAATTTCTTTTAGAATTTAAAATAATATCTTAATAAAATGACTCCTCGAATTTAAGAGAGTAAAAATAAAAAATTTATGCATGAATATTTGCAAAGAATGAGTAAAAGCCTCTGTACAGAGGTCTGAGCTGAGAATACATGCAAAATATTAATACAATAGAAGCATTTTTTACAAAAGGAGAACATTTGGAAAAAAGGTTATTCTAAGTTAATTTTTTGCCAAAATATTGTATTTAAATAAATTTTTTTGTCATAATGTCCTTAAAACAATTTTATACATGTATTCTAATCTAAGTGATACTAAATATCATAAATATTATCCATTTACACGCTTTTTCAAAATCACGGTTTCGAACGTAGTCGGATACCTTAAACTCGAAAAGATTACAATTAAGTTATTACAAGTAAGTACTTTTATTAAGTTTGATACTATAAATGTCTACACACAATATGCAGACAAGACAAGCTAAAGGGTAAGGATCAATTAGTACTTAACTGAATGACTTGCAACTCCTCGGACTTGACAAAATGTAAATCCTCCGTAATCTTGCATTGTAAAAGTGGCCACGCAACTACGGTACTGGTACGAGTTAATGTGGCAATATCATCCACACGTATTTATTCCCATCTATAATGGAGTTGTTCTAGCTCAAAGTACCAATTTGGCTGGATGTAAGAAAACCTAAGTTGGAGAGGTTAAACCTCGTGGATAGCCCTTGTTACAGTACAACCCACTTCTGTTTAGTTGAAACTAAATGCCAAAATAGGTGCTCCATATTGTAATTTCCATACCATAATATTAAAGGAATATATTTGATTTTTATAATTTATTATTATGTTTTAATTTTATACCGTTCACATGGCTCAGTCCTAGGAGAGCCCACATCCTTGGCGTGAATTATTTTGGTTGGCGATAATTACACCATCTTGGTAACCCTACTTTGATATTTTAGATATGGTACACCCACGGTCATTCGCTTAGCGATAAGACTTTTTTTAAAGACTTTCAAGGCTTTTTTTTTTAAATTTACTTTCACGCTGTACCCTTTACTCAGAAAATATCAGCAGTAAGAAAGTAAGTGCTGTTTTTTAATTACCTTAAATATATTTGATTAATTTCTGTATTGTCTACATATATTTTCATTACGCACCCACCTTGTCCCGCTTTATTCACTTGCCGCCATTGTTGGTTTCGTTTCGCGCCATCTCGTTCTGACTTGGCGCTTTTTTCGGTTTGTCGCCAAGGGTGTGGGCTTTCCTAGGATTTTACCTGTTTCATTTTTTCAGTTGAAATATTTTGCATATGCTTTTCAACAATGTACTATCCGCGAAGACTATCTTCTCAGGTTTTCATCCATCCAGCCAAACTGGCAGTTTGAGCTAGAACAACTCCACTCCGAACTGAACGTCACTACCAAGTAGTATATAAATAGGCAAGAATAGAGCAGATGCGGTGGACAATCTGCTATGTCAACCCATTTCCTGAATTATAGAGCGTCGCTACTTGAGAATTAGAAAATATCAGAGGATTCCTCTTAGGCAAGTTTCAGATATTGCATCTCATTTAAGATAAGTACCCATTATTTTCAACCATTTCGTTTGTCTTCTCCGCATGTCGCATGATCAAATCTAATATTTGAGATATCCGACTACGTTCGGAGCCTGATTTTAAAAAAGCGCATAAATGAATAATTTTCATGATATTTAGTGTCACTGAGATTAAAATGCATGAACAAAATTGTTTTAAGGACATTATATCAAAAAAAATTATTTAAATACAAAATTTTGGCAAAAAAATTAAAGAATAACCTTTTTTCAAAACGTTCTACTTTTATAAAAAAATGCTTCTATAACAATAATATTTTGTGTGTGTGTGCTTATATAAAGTAAAGACTTCTCTAGAGAGACTGAACTATAGAATTTTTGAAAAATTCACATTATTTTCAGAGTTACAACACAACTGAAATAATTTTATCGGCGTTTTTTTCTTAAAATTTTTCCACTCTGATGTATTAAAATATGGATAGATCCATTTCTAAGTTACATATTTCCAAAATTCTAGTTCAGCCTCTGTACAGAGGTCTGAGCTATATATACATGCAAAATATTATTATAATAGAAGCATTTTTCATAAAAGGAGAATGCTTTGAAAATAGGTCATTCTATGTTCATTTTTTGTCAAAATATTGTAGCATAGTTTTTTATTGTAATAATACTCTTGAAACAATTTTATATACGTTTTCTAATCTAAGTGACACTAAATATCATAAATATTATCCATTTATACGCTTTTTCAAAATCACATTTCCGAACGTAGTCGGATGCCTTAAATTAATAAAAATAAATTTTATTGAATATCCTATAGTAATCATTACGTGTTTGATTTGATGGCATCTCAATCCTATGTTGCACTCGTATCCCCCCGGAAACCCCTAACAATCAGCAAGATCTTCCTCCACCAATAAAAGAAGGAGGTACTGAGACAACTTAAGAGGAATATTTGTGTATTTATGGAGTAATTTTGAGTTTTAAAGACATGGTATTTGCAAATGGATGTAGGATTTGCAATGCAATAAATTTGCATCAAAATTAAGATATTTGATACGTACGTACTATCGCACCAAGACAACTTCAAAATAACTCCCCGAAATTGGCAAATCAGATTTCGCACATGTCGCAAGGCTCTGATTTATCAACCAAGTTCTTCGTTTCATATTTACCGTTTGACACTTGCTTTAAGAATAGTCGTCAATTAAGGCAAGCTCGAATACTAAAATGCAAATCTTAATAAAATTTAATAATAAAATGATAAATAATAATTAATATTTATGATACTTAAATAATATAAAATTAATAGAATAAAATGAAAAATAATAACTAATTTAAATTAAATTTTTCTTTTATTGATTATTATTTAATAACAATCAATAATTATTTTTCATCGTATTTTTCGACTTCGTGATCCATATTCCTGTCAGCGTATTCCGTTTTTAAAATTCGTGCGGGTTTTTATTTAATGCCGTCAATATGGTTGCAATAGTGATAAGCACCGCCAAGGTTGCCAATATGGTTGCCGTAGTACATAAGTAACCGTCAAGGTCGCCAAGTGAAGTGAGTGAAATATTATCATCGCACTGTTAAGCTACTCAAGGGCTTGGCGACGGATCTCGTAATTTGAACCATGGCAAGTGACGAGGACTACACCTGAGTTGGTACCCGCCTCTCCTAACTACCACACCACATCAACGGAGGACGTTTGAGTTCTCGACAGATTTAACGTAATCGCTTCCCTACACAGTGGGTCTTCAGCGGTACTGGGAACGAACTCATGACACACCAGCCATGAGTCCGTTACCTAAACCACTAGGCTACCGCGGCCATCCAAGGTCGCCAATAGGATTGCGATAGTACGTAAGTACCGCCAATGTCGCCAATATGGTTGTGATCATACGTAAGTACCTCCAAGATTACCAATATGGCGTAAGTATCGCCAGGATAGCCAATATGGTTGCGATAGTATACAAGCACCAGATATTTTTTCTTCGAAAATATGCTCTAAGTTTTGTATAACATTAATGGAATTGAATCACAAAATATACTTAGATAATCTCTTCATCTATTTATCTTCCGAATGATTCACCAAGGTTTGTCTGCAATGTGGATTCCTTTCAGTCTTTAAATCCAATATATTAAAAAGAAGTACAGATAGAATGACTCATTTTCGTTAAAAAAATAATAATAAATACCGGGTGTTTTCAAAAATACGTTAGGTATACAATAACCATTCAGTCAAGTGTTAAGAAAAAACGTATTCGAGGAAGTACATTAAAAACAATTTAATCACTGACAATAGTTTTCGCAAGTTCTTCAAGAGCTAGTATAAAAGAGAAGATATAAACGATAAACGCCCATCACCACATTCACGAACAAAAACGAAAGCTCAGTCACGGTTGAGTTGATCGGAGCTGATATTCCGATAACTCCAAGAGAAGGAGTTGAACCAACAGTATTAATTAAATTATGAGAGTTGATAAACGAAGTTAACTGAAATCGTTAATTTAATTGATGATGTGGTTCAACTCCTTTTTTTATATCCTAAGATTAAAGATTATCTCTTCTAACGTTGTAACCGTGACCGTATCTATACGCTCGCAAGCAAGATGGGCGTATTTCTTCAGTTAGAACGAATCATGTTGTAATTCCTGTAACATGACGGGATTTGAAATGGATGAATCGATTTTAGTTTTCTTGTATTTGAACACAAAAGAAATATTTTTGATTTTTGATCAACTACAATATATTCGCTAAAAAATAATTGAATTCGTTTTTTTTAAGTAAACGTCGTGTAATTGTGATGATATTGCTGTGTGCATTTTTTAAAAAAAATAACAGATAAGGAAAATAGGTAAAATTATGTAATGATATTTTAATTTTAATGATAGTTTTTTCAGTGATGGGGAAAGCAGTATGGATACATAAAATTAAAGAAAAAAAGGAAACAATTTAAAGTCAATGCGAAATATTTAAATATTTTTTGGACTATCTTTCCATAATCATTTTAATCAGACGAAGAATCAAATGTTTTTTTATCCCGCAATCAAAATAAATCGATCATCTTACACAATAGAATATCGACTTCGTTTTTGGATTAAAAAAATGGCATCTTTAATGTCGAAAAAGATTGTAGATAGAACTAAAATATAATCAAAGGCAGTTTTTGGAATTGAATGCCTCTATTCAATGAAATATCATCATACTGTTACAGGCCAATATGATTTTTAAATTTAACTAAAAATACTCTTATTATTTTATAATTACTCTTATTTTGAAATACTTACAATTATAGTATTCTGACCGTAGAAGAATAACAGGAGATAAATTCATTTATTTTTTGGTTGAGGATGTTTCGAAACATATATTAAGGCTGAAATAAACAGAAATCGAATTTTAGAACTAAGTGAATGAAATTAAATTTCGTCAATATAGCGATGGAGATTGATTTAAATTGCAATATAGATTAATTTAGGAAGCATTCTCAAGTTGTATTTCATTACTGATTTCATGCATTATGTAACGATGCAAGAGAGATGAAAAATTGGTAACACACTTTTAAAAAATTCAGAAAATATAAAATAAATTATAATAATCTTATTAAATACTGTTAAAAATATTCAATTTGTTTCATTAACAGTTATCTATATAAAGGAACTCTAAATTCTATGATAAAAGTTTAAGCTGTTATTAAAGAATTAATAGTAATTTTTCATATTTTAAGTATTATCTACTTTATTTACCGACATATTCAATTCACAGATGGCGCAACAGTAGCTATTGAAAAAAATTTGTTCCGATATAACTTTTATTTTTAACTTTTAGTATCAAAATGTAGACATAAAAAAATAGTCATATTGTTACTTCTATTTTTTAAGTATTTATCAAAATTATTTTAGCAAACATAATTTTATACTTATTACTATGCTACGATTCGGCCAGTATTATAGTTTTGAGTCTGTGTATTTGGAGCTTGAATCTCAATAAGTTGCGAATTGTTCATTGATTCATCGTGATCTATGTATTTGTGGATGCACTTTTGTAACATAGAACTTAATGCTATTAATTTGCATTTAGAACTTCTATTCATTACTTTCAATAGAATTTCATTTAATATTATGATCAAAAAGAGAATGAATGGCTAACCATAAAACTGATTAAACCCCATTTTTATATAAAATTAAAATTTACCCTCAGTCAGCATTGTTTATAATACTTCAGCATTCATCTTTTTAAGTTTCCATTGTATGTATAATTCTTTTATTTTTAATATGTCAAGTCATTTCTACCCCTCTAGTAGGAATTATTAAAAACTGTATTTATTCAAGGATTTTGGAATTTTTGTTGTAAATTACTTAGTGTTATCTAAAAAAACATATCTAGTAATCTCTTAATTTGACAACGTAATTTTTTTATCAATGATTCGCTTAGTTTTTTCAGGTTTATATATTTGGAATATTCTATACAAGGCATATAATTACACTGAAAAATTCAAAACTTTTCAGCTCAATAAAATTACACTATTTCTATTAAAATAATTTGCATTTTGTGATCCTTCTCTAAAAATCACCAATGGTCAATTGGTAAAATTATGAAAGAATAGTGAAGCTTATTGTAAAGGGTAATGACATATTTTTAGTTACGATATTTAATCTTGTTAAATATTAAAGTTAAAAATTATAAAAGTTCTTAATTTGTAATGATATACGTATATCTTTTATTATAAGAATTTAAAAAGTGGACACACACAATAATATATGCATAATCCACATTTAAGTTGCAAATAAATCACACACAGCTGACTGTAGAAATATCAATAGCTACATTTCTCAAATAGGAAAATACATATGCATGAAATCCCACATACTTTAAATGATAACGTGATATCTTTTTAAGCTACTTTATTGCAACTGTATTTATTTGATTACACGCGCTTTTAAACGCATTTCACTTGTAGACATTGTTACTTTATCGCGATCATTACACAGTAAGAGAAATGTTTGCAATTATATTTCTTTATCAAGGAAATAGAATAGCTTAAATATAGACATAGAATTTGTGTGAATACAACATGCGTAAGTAGGTATAACGTTCCAGCTTTGAGACCATGTCAAATCAATATATCTCAGTTGATCTGAGTTCTAACACAATAATTACACTTTTCGCAATCACACACACATATTCTGTGGTTGCAAATTCAACAGCGTGTAGAACACAAAAGGAATAAAACATTAATCATACTTTCATCTCTTGTACTGCACAATTCGGTTATTCTATTACGCTAAAGTCAAAAACTGGCATTGAATGACACAAGAAATGATTCATTATTGGGGTCAGCGGTAATTTTCTGCCATTATGGTCAACAAAAAACTCCATAGGCGTCTTGTTGGAACAAGCCGGCTAGCCAACCAGTCGAATTCTTCCAACTTTGTTACAAACCAAAAGTAAAAAAGTACTATTTAACATACAAAAACTATTTACCAGACTCATTAATTCATTCAGTAAAACTCTGTACTAGTCGGTAACAATAGGCAAGCTTTTAAGCCGAAGCCCTTTTGTTGTTATGAAAGGCAACGCCTTAATTTCTTCTAAGAGAACGAAAATCCGTTCCTTTTCCCGCCGAAAACCAGTGACAAAGAAAGTAACAATGATTCCGTGTTCAAACAAAGGACATTTAGCGGGTTTTTGAAAGAGTCTCCCGGTTGCTATGACAACGCGTTGACAAGTTGCCAATTAGAGCGGGCTCGTGGCAATCAGGTGATATCTGTCACATATTTACGCCTGGCTTTGTTGTGGAAAGGATCCGCCCTCTATTGTTGAGGTCGAGGTCGGGCCCATTAGGCATCGCTTTTCGGACCGACAATTGTAACTGTCTGGTTTAACACCCACGAGAGAGTTGTGTTGCCCACAATTGTTTTTACTTTTATTCTCTATCTTTTTTATTTTTTCATTATGTCTTTTCGACTTAGAGATTCATAATTGCCTTTTAGGAAAGTGATGCCCCAAATCTGTTCGTATGGTAAAGAGATATATTCTTTTTTCTTTCTTACCTAGCGGGTCAGGTTAGACTGAAGAAAGAAATCAGTTTTTTTGAAAAAGGTGATGTGATCACACAGATTAGAACCGTGACAGGAAGATAAGTTGTTATCTTTAAGAACTAAACACTCACCAATGTTTCGTGAATTGTATTTTGCTTTCAGCGAATTTCATTTCATCTTTTTCCCCAAGAAGTTTCGGGTTATCTTCATCTAAAGATTTTAATCAAAAACTTACATTAGAGAAGATGATTCATTTGGATTGTTTTTGTTACGACAGGTTTATTATAAACTAAGCACACACACATAAACTCGATCATTTATAAATTATTTATTATATCTTAATGTTGATTTAAAAAATAAAAAAGATGTATATAACCGAGTTATTTTTAGGTGAAAATAAACCTATAAGTTATCAAATGAGTTATGAATGAATGAGTATATTTATTAAGGTCACACATTCTAAGGCAGGAGTGCCCAACCCACGGCCCTGGGGCTGCATGTGTCCCGCCTTGAATAATTTTGCGGCCCGCGAGGTTTTACAACTTTACAAAATTCGACTATTTTGTACAATATTTTTTTGTTTAGAGGTGTTTTTTTGTGTGTAAAAAATAAATCCCATAACTGCTATTATTTTATCACGTTGCTTCTGTTACTGCGAATCTCTTTTTTTTCTTACTTGAAACTTATCAAACATAAATCGTGCTCAAATTTAACGCACGAAAATCTGCAACATCAATTACGGTACGCAAATACACATGCATTGAGATCGACTTGCAAAAACTAAGTGAAAGAGTTGAGAAATAGATATCTCACAAATTAAATACATAAATTAAACAATATTTGATCATTGCATATTATTATTTTTCTATCTATGTTTGTACACATGAAAAACAATGAAAACAATAATAATATATCAGTCTGTTTTAAATTTTCACTCCAACAAATGTTTGTAATGGATCCAAATCTAATATAAAGATATATATTTTTATATACACCCCACGGGATTGTAAAGTTCTTCCGAAGTGGCCCGCGTGGTCAGTTGGGTTGGCCACCCCTGTTCTAAAGCACAACGCTAAGAATATTGGAAATGGGCCTCGTAATTTCGATTATGTTCCTTGGTCATCGCAGGCACTGTTGGCAATGACATGCTATCAGTGCAAGGGCATGATTCGGGTGCAATGCGTAGGCCTTATGCAACAGTATACGCTGTACTGTGTACTGCCTTAGTTGCCACTTTGTAGCAGCTGGTGGCATTGGCAGTTGTAGTCCTTCGGTCACGGCGAAAATGCATAATCTATCATCTATGTAGTCACTGCACCGTGGCGAACAAACTGCTAGCCGGCTAGTTGTCATTTTACAATTCAACCATTCCTTTTGAAAGTAAGCACAACAACTGCACGTGAGCAACGCATCGAATGCACCGTTCTCCCAAAAATCGAGTCATAATGAATTGACCTTTATTGAAATCTGATGTCAGTTTCTGAAACCTTTATGTCGCTATACATTCTCGAGGTAGAGAGGCGGTGCACGGATACTTTATACGCTCCAGCATCGACCGTACGTGAGACGTGGTTTTATCTCAGAGTGAGCTCAGTACTCTAGATGAGGGGTAGTCGGAAGGTAACGACTCTTTATTATGTTTAAGTGCGTGATTGGGTGATAGTGGGTTCTGTTTTATTTTAATGTAGCTGTGGCCGAAAGGGATTGAGGACGGCATGTTAATCGCAATTATTTATTTGTTTACGAAGATTCTTTAGGCGTAGCATTACAAAAGAAATGTCATACAAAAACATATATTCACAGCAACAGCATCACACAAGCAAAGGTCATAATGGACAGCTAAAGCATTCTCTTTTTCAATCTAATGCTCTCAGCTTATATTTATATAAAGGAAGATTCGCGAGATTATTCTTTAATTGCATTATTTCTTAATCTAGCTAACTAATTAATCAGATCTAGTGATTTATGTAATATTGCGTCAGCTTGCTACAAATATTTTATTTTTAACGGGGCTGCGGTTTCGTGCTTTACCGTTGCTGACCTAGTACATTCCGAGGAGTTGGTATCTCTTTTTAGTGCGGCACCGTATAGGCAGATACCATTCGCTGCAAGTAATTTTGGCACCCAGTTTCCTCTCCAGAGGGAGCCACCTGAGCTCTGGCGATGCGAAACCGTACAAAGGATTTTGATTTTACCTAAAGCACCCAAGCCAAACAAGCAATCAAGGGTCTTTTAAGTGGCGCATAATCATGCGACATGACCGCAGTTCACCTACTTGGGCTGGGGTCGAACCCGCAACCTTAGACGTACGCCAGCGACAAACCAACTACGCTACACAGCAAGCTGCAAATATAGAACGGAAGAGAAACTTTCTTAAGAGGTGAAGTTATAACTACTCTGTGGAGAATTTTGAAAATCCTCATTATATATATTCACTTACGGCACAATAATAGTAAGAATTTAAACATATGACTATAAAGATTAAAAGTTAGGAAACTATGAGACTGAAATATATTTTACTTTTTAATAAAGGGAAAGAAATGAATTTTTGAAATATTCTAAATTCTCTAAAATAAAGACAAAGAAGAAAGATTCCGGGACATTTTCATTTTGAAAATGAAATACGTAAAAAAAAAAAAAAAAAAAGAAAAGAAAGAAAAAGAAAAGAAAAAAAGAGTGAAATATGTGAAAGAGAAGAAAGAAAAATTAAAAATATTTTACACACATTACGGGATTCATATTTTTGTGTTGAAATAGATTAGATACGGTCAGGAGATTAAATTAGATATACTCGAAAGATATATGCAAGAGGAGATGTTATCGTAAGCCAAACATGTTAAATTTAACTACTAAAATGGCATGGTAAGGTCAGCTAATCTACTTTCAGAAGGTTGTGAGAATAACTTTACAGTAGTGTTACTGATTTATTGACGACTATAAGAGTAAAAGTAAATAAGATTATTTATCATATATAAACAGCATCACAGAGTTTCATGCAACAAAACAAGTATGAGGTCAATTTCAATAATTTATTTTACACTCTATTCTGACACTTCAAAGCCATTATAAACTTTCAAAGGACTGAAATTCGTATTAAATATAATTCCAAGCGAAATAATTTTTCTATAGCTGGAAATAAGAGTCATTAGTGTCTCTTATAAGAATTCAAACCAATTTTTTACATTTTATTTGAAGAATATTTTAGTATTATAAGTCACCATAAAAATGAAGAAGTTTTAGCATGTAGTCCAAAATAACTTTGTTTCAAAAGTTTACATTTGATTCTTTCAAAAAAAAAAAAAATGAAAGGAACAGTTTCATGTGCAATATTTTATCTAATATTATATCACAACACGAATTATTCATTAAGATTAAAGCATTAAGAGAGTAATAGCAAAAGCTTTGGAATTAAAACAAAATGCTCTATTTCACTAACCAAAACATTAGTTTTGCTAACTAAGCATTACATGTGTGGTACCTTTCATATTAAATTAATAACTTATAGCTCAACAAAATGCAGTGCAAGTGGTAAATATTGAACATAAAGTTTTGCATAGGCATACGGGATAAGGGTTAGTTGCACTGGCTGTTGTGTCGAGGGCCCGAATCGAATATCAGAGAAGGAATGGATGTGTGTAAATGCAAAGTGCCTGTGTGTATTGGGCAAACCGTAAGTTCTTTCGGGAGATTTGTGTTAGGAGAAGAGGGTTGGGAGACTCCTGACGACTGCTTGGGGGGGTGGGAGGATTGGGAGAAACGGAGCCAAAATGTATTGCCACATGCAGTCAAAACAACAGACATAATCTAGCCCCTAGTCACGATACATTTTGTAAGCTTCTATCTAACACCTGAAACTTTGACTCGGTAGAAGCGAGCTCACCTAAGCGTTTCGAGCTGTGAACCGACCCTCCGAGAAGGTAATTTATTGATATACAAAACGGAATACATATACAAAAATGGTCTCGAATGGGAAAAAGGTTGGGTATTATGAAAATAAAAAGTGGCCCCTCACCGGGGCCGAAATGTAATTAATAGCAAAAATAACCGTCGATCGGGGGTAATACAGATGTAGCCAGTCCTGAATGGGACCCTGTATCAAAATTCCTTGAGGATTCTTTTTTGGGGCCCTTAACATTTTGCAATATTTTTCTTACGCATTTGGGGAGGGGAGCCCCGTATCAGTCATACGGTTGATATGGTAGTAGTTATATACCTGGACTTTAGTAACAACACACAGCATGTATGCAAAAATTATCATTGGTAGATAAGTTCATTTTCCGTTAATTCCTTCTAAAATTTAATATACCTTCTCTTTTTCTATAAAAACACCGGCAGTTTGATAATCAATTGATAAACTTTAAACTATGTTTTATGAATTTGTTCCAAAAGTTATTTCTTTCAATGCATCGTTGTTCCTACTTACAATTAACGAACTTCCTGTATGGTTGTAATTGTACTTGAGGTTTCAACAAAACTTCTTCCCAAGTATTAAAAAAAAAATAGCATTTGATATATTTAACTCTGATAATGAACTATGAAATCTGATTGCACACTTCTAACACACATAATGGAACGGTTATAAAACCCCTTTCGTGTCGGGAACTAAGTATCATTTTTAGTATTCTCGATTCTCATTCAGAGCATAAACAATGCGAAATGAGCTGGGCTGGAACGAAAAACATCCCTCCACTCGTCGAGCTGTGTCTGAACTCGTTGGACTTGAAACATATCGCGTGCATAATCAAGTCGTGCGGAAAAAAATCGACGGCTAAGTGTCGATATGCATTTCTTTTTAGAATCAAATCATGACCTATAGTTTTTAGTATCACCATAATAAATTTTTTTAATGGAAGATATATCTTCTTGTATTCGAAGAATTTTTTGAGATGTCCTTTCAACTTTTTTCTTTGACTTCCTCGTTGTAAATCACGATACAAAAATACGAAGTTTGATAGATCTTTTTGTTTGGTAAATAACTATAGAAACCTGTTGTTGATTTTTCGAAATTCGTCGAATAAGAACAAAATAAACAAATGATTTATTGCTAGAAATAAAAGTAACTGACAAAAAATTTTTTAATGTATTTCTTTTTAAAATATTATTAATGCATAATCATTTAAAAAATATTATGTACTATTATTTAACAGTTTTATTGCATTATTCTTATTTTTGTTCAATAACTTAAGAATGAAACACGTTTATTATTGCTTACAGCTCTTATGGTTTTTTCAATTAGGTTATATTTCTGAGTATTGTACGTAAAAGTAAGCTTCACGTTTCCAAAGAAAGGATCTAGAAGAGTTCACGTGACCATATCTTATTGGTGTGAGTGAGTGTTTATTAATGGGATAATAGCCTTTGTTGCTCCAAATCCCAAATAAAAATATTAACTGTAACTGTGTTTATTAAGATCGCTCTATAAAGCAGCACGAGTAGGGATGGCGATCTAAGTTTCATTAATCGAATAATCGATTTCTAGGCCCAAAAAAAATCGATTTTTTAAATCAATATGTAGCACTGAATCGATTCAGTGAATCGATATTCCATCCTAGAAAATCGACATTCGATTTTTTTCTGTTTTGGTAAAAACCATAAAATTATTTACAATTAGTTTAATAAACTATCTTTAAAACCTGTAGAATTACGGTGTTGGCGGTTAAAGGATTAATTTACTGGCAAGAGCAAAAATTCTATTTATCATCACGTTCACTCAATAGCCATGATGTATATGAGTTTGGTGGGATCATCTGTTCTTTGTGAGCACCTTTTTTCGATTGCCGGCAACATCGTAAGTGATGAGCGGAACCGCTTGGATTCCAGTAGACTTGACAGACTGTTGTTTTTAAAAAGCTTAGATGTCCACACAAGTATTGGGAACTATAAACTATATTATCTATTTTCTAAACTTTTGAATGTAACAAATACATTTAGAAAATTAATGTCTTCTTTTATACCTGGTACTTTGATATGGTAATAAAAATAATTGTAATTGTCGAATTCCCTGATTATACTGATAAGAGATCGTTTATTATGGTATCTTTCTTGTTTTTTATAAAATAGATTTATATATTTATATTGTAAATCCAGACTTGAAAAAAATATCGATTTTTTAGAAATCGATCTTTTAGATCTCGATTTTTTTTGTGAATCGGTTCATCAGATTGTGATTCGAATCGATTTAAAAATCGATCTTTTTCGGAAAGAATCGCCATCCCTAAGGTACGAGGACTATTGACAACGGACCTCGTAATTCTGAACCTCGGTCAAGTGACTTGTCTTGCTGGCAAAGGGTATATGGATCACAAAACTTAAGGATTTCTGTAACAGATTCTTCAAGTTTTGAAAAATTGCCTGATATATTTATGGATATAGATCCTTATATATTATCGAATATTTTTCTATCCATCGGCATAATACATCATCTGAAGTAGAGTTACTTGATTTTTATAATGTTACACAGGGTGATGCGAAACTATATCTGTTCTGGGTGGGGTCATATACAAAAAATTACCATGACACTTGGTTAAGTGAGGACGAGCATATTTTTGAAAATGTGGAAAAATGACACCCTCCATCACATCATTAGCTAATGTGACCCCTAATTTCTCAATTTTGCGATGAATATTTGACTAACATCACCTTACGCAGTCGTATGATTAATTGCAGTCACAAGTCGGATAAAAAACTTTGCTGATTTAGTTCACATTAACGTAATTTGTGTTAGTCAGTCAATGTTTGAGGAAAAGATGTCACCTAACTTTGACTCTCCATAAAAAGAAAAATTTTACACACAACTACTGGGCAAGTTTCTCAAAAGTTGGCCCATTTTCAGTTAAGATTCCAAAATAGTAAAACACTTGTTCTTTTCTGAACATAACAATCATAAATAATTTTTTTTTTATTTGCAGAACATCTTCATTTTTGATTACTTCTCCCACATCATTAGGTATTGTGACCACAAATTCCACATTTTCATTGTGATTTTTTTCACTGACGTAATCTTTCGTAGCCGCGCTACTAATCAGTCACAAATGGAGCACAAACCTTTACTGGTTTAGTTAAAATTAACGTAGTTTAAGCTGGCTTGAAAAAATTATGTCAGCTAACTTTGACACTTCGTAAAAAGAAAACTTGCATACTCTACTCGAAGTAAGTTATTTTAAAAGATGACCCTTTAAGTGACAAATCCAAAATGGGGCACCACTAGCTACATTTTTATCCATAACAATCATTGCCATATTTCAAAATATTTCAAAAATCAATTTTCTAAAAAGTATATGTATATATTTATATATACAGTAGAAAACGTCGTTTATTCGAATCAATTAGGACCGGACACCGTTCGGATAACCGAAAACCGAATGCGATTCATGCAGTTTAACCCTTTATGTACCGACGGTACTTAAAGTACCACTCACTTTAAAATTACATAGAATAACCATTTTTACGAATATTTTGACGATTGTTAGCAGGAATATTCTTTGAAATCCACTCTTCCAAGATATATGGCAACATGGGTTTTATGATGAGTATTTTAGCGGGAAGGCGAATAGTTTTATAGCAGAAATTCCGTTTTCAGCTGACGGTGCTTTCAGCGGATTGCAAAGATTATCATTTTTGTCCCGAAAACATAGTTAATGTCAAAATTTTAGTGTCTTATTTTTTTCGTATGTTAATGAAGACCTTAGAAAACGATTTGACTATTTATTTTAAGTGAACAGGGTATATAATTAATTTTACGGTTGAATATCTTTAATTAATGAATTAGTTCTAACGGATTAAATTACCCAAAGTTGAGTATTTTGTTTATGTATATCCCTTAATTTTTAATGTAGGGATCCAAAAAAAAAAAATATTGCATGAAAAAAACTGCAGTGAATTATAATGGAGTACATAAGGGGATATGAAACCGGACATTATACGGATATTGAAAACCATCACATGTGGGAAACGTGCTTGAAGAAAAAGAAAAATAGGAGCAAAATGTCGCAATTTTACCCTTATTGTGGAAAATAATCACTTATTTTTGCTGTACCATTGTACACCTTCGTTTTTCACTGCAAGGTCTCTGAAAAAAACTGGCTCGGATATTTAAAGCTCCGGATAATTAACGGATCGGATAAACGACGTTCTACGTGTGTGTGTATATATATATATGGTGAAGAATATCTGCATTTCACACACAGGATATATTTTAATACACACATAGACCAATATTTACATGACTACACTTTAAAATTATTTATGACCAATCAAACAACTTTTTTGCATGCAATCTGGTTTGCATCTAATACCAAATAGTTAAACTCTAATATGAGAATATGGATCATTTGGATTGATATGGCATTAGTGGGAGTTATGAGCAGTATAGGAGTGAAGACTGTTGTAGGAAATACGAGAATCGTTTGAAGAAAACGATTGAGAAATGAAAATTGAAGTATTGATAGGATGCTCTTGGGTGAGTTATTGATGATTTACGCTATTCATTTGTGATTATGCTGGGTTTTTAATTTTAACTTTCTGATTTTAAATAATTTTTCTTTTTATAAGACTATTTTAAAGATGGGTGCATCATCTTTGGTGTTCGAGGGTTCAATTATATTGTGCACTTAATTATTTTAGAGTTTTAACATTTTAAAATGATATATCTTTCAGAATGCGATGGTGAATAGTTTAATTTTTTTTTAAGTATTTACTTTTTAAATTTTTAAATTTTAAATTTTTGAGAATTGGATATTTTCTGATTGACTTACCAAGTTGCAACAGGGGGAAAGTTGGCGCCATCAAACTAGTATAACCCCACTTATCGGTTCTAAGTCCGAGGTTGCACTTGGATATTTTATAAATTTTTATTTTATAAAATTTTTAATTTTGTTTGAATACGTTGGTAGTTTACTTTCTATATTCGCCATTGATATTTTGAAATGAGATTTAGTATTAAAAAATTCATATAATTTCAATTTTTTTAATTGACATATGTATTTAAATATATATATATATATATTTGTAATAAATAAAATCCACAAGAGAATTAAACATAAAAAGAAAAATTACATTTGTTTCTAAGGCTTCGTTGAAATAATATAAAATATAATGTATTTCTTATATTTGTGAAATATTATATATTATTTTTATATTCTCTGCTGTAAATAAGTAAATGCTCCAAGAACGAGAGACACTTCATGTGACCGCTGCAAGACGTGAAATGGGAGTCTAAAAGCCTTTGTCAAAAGTTAAAGCCGGACCCAGTCTGTTATCCATGTACCAATGATTATTGGGAGGCATCCCTCCTTCTACTATATTTGTAATTTATACTTCAGTGAGTATAATTCCAGAAAAGAAAGGTCAGGAAAGGAAGGAGTTCGAAGATTAAACTCTTCTTAGCAAGTTTGTCCGCCGGTTAGGATAGCCTCAAATTGTAATGGATGCCCTCAGTCCATTAGTGTGTGGGGGTTGGAAGAAAGATTAACCATATTCAAAATCGCTTCTATTTATTCACAATTATGAACAACACCATTTCAGTAACCCAAGTTAAGAAATGCACCAATTACTAAATATGGGAAGCAAATAGCTAGGTAGACGAGATACTAGATGAAAATAAATCGGATCACTTACGTCCAGGCGATACACCTTCTAATTCCAAGCGACCTAATCCAATTTAATCCTTAAGGCTGTTTTGGCTAATGTTAAAGAATAGTACCCAAATTTGATATATCTTTTTCAGATATAAAAGTACTCAAACTGTGACGTCTCTCGCGTCCTTCTGCTAACATAACTCCTATGTTCTTTGACGGCCACGATTAATGGCAAAAACCTTTTCCAACCCCAATACCAAGAAGACAAACGAATAGAATAGGTAAATGAGATATACTTTAAAAGGATAGAAACTTTTGACCTGATAAGGCGGCAAGTTTAGAGATAACTGAGTGTGGAATCATTCTGATCACGAGTTAGATGTCTTATATCTCTGAAAGAAGAATACGTTCATTGTAAAGAAGTCTGTGAGATCTTCGTAGTTAAAAATTAAGTTACTTAGGTATTCTCAATTGGTGAAGGAGGAAGCTCTACAAAAAGGTAATGTTTTGTATAGGAAGTTAGACGAATCTGTTAATTTATTATAATTAAGATAAATGATCTAGTTGCGTGATCTGACTGAATACAAAGGTTTAATTGGGTGTTGGCTTTCCTCTCACTGCTTTGAAAGTTGTCGATTAGAATTAAGTAATATAAGTTATTCTTAACTAAAAGTTGTATTAAGAACCCAATATGTCTCTCATCATTTTGATAATCCACACCTCTAGCTTACGCGGATCGGAAGACATAGTCATCACAGAATGGCTATGTCGCAGTAACGCACCAGGCGTGTATAATTCTGGGTTAGGTAATGCAGGTGGAGGTAACGTACTACACGAAATGTATTTTTCAGGGTCAGAGAACATTGCGAAGTTTATCGAATCAATAGGGAATAACATACAGTTACTTGAAATCCCCGTGAAATCTGTCGTAGTAACTACTTAAGTCATCTCAGGGGAAGGGCTCAAAGTTGGTACTCGATATTTGGATCGGTGTTAGTGCAAAATACAGCCACAGTTTTGCGCAGATCAAAGTAAGATGTGAGCTTACGGTCAAAAATAAGAAAAATTAGAAGCAAAATTCTGCGCTTCACAGCAGGGAAGAAATCGGGAACCTACTGGTTTCGTTTATAATTTACCCAAAAATCGAGAGAGAAGTTAAAATTAGGAATGTCCCAGGCAGAGTTGGTGGACCATATTTTAGTTCGACTCGAACCACAAATCAGATTTATGTGGAAGTGCGCGATCCACAGAACACGGTACAACTTTTGGAAGTCTTGGCTAGAATTCGAAGAGGTATTCTTGCTGGAATTAAAGGGGTTCTGGGAATGATAATATAGAAAAACGAGGTCAAAATGCGCATAGGTTGCCTAATTTTTGATGCTAATGGTAGAAACTGGAGGAATTCTGAAGTAGGACGTAGACCAAATAACGGTAGAAATAATTTTTATGAGAATAGCCGTCCAAGTAATAGGGTTTCGAGGAGAATAGATTTCAAAATAATGATCAGAGATTCAACAACAGGGTTACTCATTTCGAAATGAGAACTGAAATGATAATTTTAATAGAGGGGACCGTAGAAATAGAGTTCGAGGTGAAATTTCAGTCGAGGAGATAGGATGCAAAGGGACGATTGAATGTTGTAAAGTTAAAGATCAACCTCAAAGTATCGACAAGAGAAACAGTAAACTTTCTCCGATAATATACATATCACCGTAGAACTTCCCGCGTTCTATTTTGTTAAATAACACATTTTTTGAAAGCGCTATGGGACACCGGAGCAGATAAATCATTTATATCGGAAGAAGTATAAAGTATATTTTTTATAAGCAAATTAAAAAATCCGAGCCCAAGTAATAACTTAGCACAGGGGTGCGAAATGCCAAAACATGGGGATCGTAGGGTGAATATTCGCATCAGACAATTCGAAAGAAATTGGTCATTTCATGTGTTGACGGATTTAGAATACCCATGTATTCTCGGTATTGATTTTATAAGTGGGTCAAAGATAGTATTAGATTTTTGATCAAAAATCGTTGAAAAGTCAGATTCTCAAATAAATAAAGATTATGGTTGAACCAAAATAAGGAAAAGGTTGGGAAATAGATTTATCTAAGACAGAGTAGGGAGGTAAGAAACAAAAACTACAAAATTTGTTTTAGTAGTTTTTAAAGAGGGTTATTTTCGAACAAACCAGGTCTTACTCATGTTTTTACCATGGAGAGAGAGTGACACGGGGAGATAGCCCACCAGTAGCTTCAAAAGGCCATATAGGTATGACCGGACAAAACAACAATAGTGATTTTCACATACAAAAATGTTACAGAGGAAACGATTGTTTAATTCAATCCCCATACGTCACCTGTTGTGTTATGCAAGAAAAATAATGGGTTACCACAGTTAATCCGGAAGCATATAGATTTGCAGTAGACTATAGAAAATTAAATTCGATCACAAAAGTATCCGCGATACCCTTTACCGTTAATGATGATTTATTAACGAACATCCCATATACAACAATAATATGCATCTCTTGATCTAAGAAGTGTTGTTACTTTTCAAATGGCAGTAAGCCCCAGTGATAGCTATTTAAGTGCATTTGTAGTAAAAGTGGCACTTATGCTTTTCAAGCGGATGCCATTCGGTTTTATCAGGAGCATCCCAATTTTCAAAGGCAGTGACATAATCCTAAAAATGGTGATAGGGAAATTTGTGAGGGTGTATATATGGACGATGTGATTATCTCATCTCCATCATTCATACCATGTTATTTATTTAAGGGAAGTTTTTCGTTGTTAAAGGATGCAGGATTGACATTAAATAAGGAAAGTGCAAATTTGGGTGCGATGAATTGAAATATTTAGGATTAATTATTAGTAAAGAAGGGCAAAAACGGATGAGACAAGGTTGAAGCCTGCTAGAGATGGAAACCGCTTACGTAACTTTCAAAAGAGGTGTCCAAGTTTTTTAGGTATGTCCCAGTGGTACATGAGGAAATTTAGTAAAAAATTATGCGGATCTTTGTGAGCCACTTTATAATCTTAAACGAAAATTTAAAAAATTTGTCTGGTCCAATGAAGCACAAAAGGCATTCAGAGAAGGGTCAAGGAGGCGGTAACAAAAGCGCCAGTTTGAGCCTGCCAAACTTTCAGGGCATTCGAGGTTATTTACAGATGCAGTTCGATCGGTTTTAGGGCAGTGCCAATCAACAAAACAGACCTGTTGTATTTGCGTCACGTACACTGGACAACGCGAGAGAGGGTATACAGTAACCGAAGAGAATGTCTAGCAGTAGTATGGGTACGTTGAACAAATTCAAATTTATATTTAGGAATATTGCCCATTAAAGTAATAACGGATCACGCCGCCTTAACACGTCTAACACACTTGGCAAGAATTTGTCGAGTAGGATGATTAGATGGGCACTCAAGTTAGCAAATTCAATATAGAATGGGAACATAGACCGGGAACTCAAAGGCACAGTGGCTGACATACTTTCAAAGAATCCCGTGGAAAGTATAGTGGAAGAAAAATTTAATTATTGTGCTATAATCAAAGTTTGAGTACTTACTTCCTTGGGAACAATGAATAACAGAACAGAAAAATGACCCAGAATTGGGTCATATCTATAGATATTTAGAAAACCCGGAAGATAACTCAGTTGTAATGCAGCGATATGTGAGGGGTGGTCCCACGATTTCCCGTTTAATTGAAGGATTGTTATTTTATGCGAAACACGCAACGTCATTGATTGAAATGCGTGTATACATTCCAAAATCTTTTAAGGAATGAAATAATGAGAATTTCATGACAAGCCAATTACTTTGGACATGACGAGATTTAAAACTATCATAAAATTTCAGGACGTTTGTTATTTCCCGTACATGAGAAATTCATTGATCAACTGTAATATACGGCACCATATGTGCCAAGTTAATAACTATAAAGAAAACGCGTTTACCAACTGGTCGATTAAATCAATTATATCGAATTATCGAATGAGATAGTGACGTTAGATTTATTAGGTACGTATCTATATCGAGAATAAGACGTAACCGCTATATTTTAGTAATAACCGATCATTTCAGCAAATGGGCTGAAATTATACCTCTTAAAAGGCCTCATCTCATTATAATAGCGGATATTTTTTGATAACTTTATATCGCGTTATGGAGCTCAATAAAATTAATAAGTGATAATGGTCCCCAATTTATATCCGAAATTTTTGAGCATAGAAGTGAAAGATTAGGCATAAGGCATGTGAGAAGACTGTTGCATATCGACCACAAGCAAATCGGACTGAAAGGTTAATCGGATATAGGTACAGAAATGATTTGCAAATTATGTTAATGATCAACACGATACTTGGGATCAATTCTTGCATTGAGTTTTGCTTACGCTATTATTTAAATTGAATGAAACAACGGGAAAATCACCTGCTGAATTATTTTTTGGGTCGAAATTGATTACACCATTTCAAAACTAGTTATGATCTCGGAAAGTTCAAGATTCAAAATACAAAATATCGAAAAAAGCTTTTAGGAAGCTGGAGCTAAGTACGAAAATTAAACAGGAAGGTGGAAAGATATTATAATAGACGTAGAAAAGACATAAAAGAAAATAAGTACTTAAATGATTGGGTCTTATTAGAAACACACCCTTTTAAGTTCAACTGGCAACAAAGTCTGCGCTAAATTTAAACAAAAAAGGGGAAATTTGAAGGACCTTATAAGAACATTAGAAGTAAAAATAACTTTTAATAATATCATGTATAGATGGAAAAAGATTAACGGTTAACGCATAGATCAAAATAAGGAAATATATCGTCATAGGAATGTGACGAGGTCGAGATCTAGGAACAGGTATCCCAAATAGTATAAGATCAAGTCAGGAAACTCGTACTTCGGAAAAATTGTAAGGATTAAATGAGTCACAATATGGGAAAGAAAAATCTGCGGTGAAACGTAAGTTAGAGGCAAAAGGGATTGGTCGCCAATCAAATCAATATAAAATACAGATAGGACCCATAAACGCAGATCACTGGTCAGATCGCTTCCTAGTTCATTTGGGGTGAAAGTAAAAGTAAAGGACCAAGGTATAATAGGGGTATTAAGAGATCCAGGGTGTCGGGGGCAGAGTGGACCACAAAGAGAGTGGCGAAGGGACATGCATAAATAAGGCAATTTTCATCCAGTACTATTTCTAAGTAGAAAGAAAGAACAGAAGAGAATCAACTGAAGTTCCAAAGATGAACCCAAGTACAATCTGAGGCCACTTGGAGAACAGAACAAGAAGGAGTCCCGACCAGCCAAAGGAAACAACAGGGAAATCAAGAAAGGGACGACAAGGAGATTACAAGCCCTACAACAAGAAATTCCAGTGCAGCCGAGGAAAGAAAAGTGGTAGCACCTCATCGTTGGACATGTGGTGGGAGACCATATAAAAATCAGGTTGTATTGTTTCATTTTTTATGATCTTCCAAAAGTGGTCGGAAGAGGTATTGCAAAGAAAGAAGTCTCAGGCGGTGCTTAAAAGTTATAAGCCAAGCAAAGTCGACACTACAATGAGTGTATATTTATTTTTTGGAACTTTTGACTTGTTAAAATTTTTCTGGAGAAAACAATTGTAATTGCACATTTGTTTGCTTAGATGTATGACTTCGTGAGATGCAGAAAATTCCTTTGGTTATTTGTTATAGTTTATTCGAAAAAATGTTTGTAATTGTATAATATGTGTATATATATATATATATGTTGTTGTATTGTTACGTATTATGAGGCACATCTGGTTCAGGGAAACGTGGCGTAGTCAGGGCACTAACAATAATAATAACGGCGCTGCGCGGCTCATTTGGGAGTTTTTTGGAACCCGAATGTGGGGATGGAGATGAAAATTTATTTGTGATGTACAAATAATATATAATGAATAAAATTGTGAAAATTAATTTGATATTATGTAAACTTGGGTCAGAAACAATGATAGAAAAGTTTCATTTCGGAGACAGACCCTGAAAAGGAGTATGATAAGTGACTTCCAGCAAGAGAAAAATGGAGCGGAAAATCAGCTCCATATGCAGTGATGATAAAGATGCAAGTTTGGGTGCACGCACCCAGAAAAATTTTTAGAAAATTTAAGTGTATAGTTACTTTAAGTATAAATGTTAAAAGTGAGGTAGGCATGAATTAAACAGTAATTAGTAATGTTGGCCTAGTTAATGGGTAAAATTATTGTCACGAGGAAGTTTTAATTTAATTTAAATTGAATATTAAATTTATTTCTAAGATGAGTAATGAAATTAAAGTCAAGAATAAATATTGGAAATTATAAAAGTTAAAATGAGGATTTAAGATTAAAATTTAAATAAAACTTTCAGAAAGCGAAGAAATTCAGAAATAGAGATTTAGACACGTAATTTATTAAGGGCAAGAACCCTTAAGTAAATCACGTTTTTCTTCTTGGAGGGTTTGTGACGTCTCTCTCGCGTCCTTCTGCTAACATAACTCCTATGTTCTTTGACGTACGATTAATGGCAAAACCTTTTAGCCAATACCAAGAGACAAACAGATATAATAGGTAAATGAGATATACTTTAAAAAAGGATAAGCTTTTGTTGATAAAAGAGCTTTGGCAAGTTTGAGATAACTGAGTGTGGGTCATTCTGATCACGAGTTAAGATATTATATATCTCTGAAGAAGAATACGTTCATTATAAAGTCTGAATCTTCGTAGTTAAATTAAGTTATAGGTATTCTCTCTCAATTGGTGAAGGAAGGAAACTCTACAAAAAGGCGTATTTTTGTATAGGAAGTTAGACAGATCTATTAATTTATTATAATTAAGATAAATGATCTAGTTGCGTGATCTGACTTGAATACAAAGGTTTAATTGGGTGTGCTCTCACTTTGAAAGTTGTCGATTAAATTAAGTAATATAAGTTATTCTTAATAAAAAGTTGTTGTATTAAGAACCCAATATGTCTCATCATTTTGATCCCACACCTCTAGCTTGCACTTGGATCGGAAGAACATAGTCATCACAGAATGGCGTAATGCTTAAAAGTAATAATATTATATTCTGGTCTCACTATCCTGTAGAGAATCATTTATTTCATCATACTATTCATTTTGATCCGAGTTGGCACATTTTTTCTTTTATGAAATGTGTTTCGCAGTTTTTCTCCTGTATCATAATGCTAAACTATAAACAAATGCATGAGTTACAAGGTTATAAATTTTTATGAAAATTGAGGCATTTTTTCTGTTCGAAAATGTGCTCCGCGTCAAGTTCACGCTCTTGTGTATATGGCGAAAACATCCTTAGTTGACCAAATCGTCAATTTTAATATTACACATAAAAACTACGAAGTACTCCACTCACTTCCCATTAATCAAACACTGCTATCCGCTAGCAGTCTAATCCTCTCAATCGCAGATTCCAAAGTTTAATTTTTATATACAAGTCTTAATTTACATAATCACATCTTCTTCGGAGATAGGTTTATAATAGAATAATTTTTACATAAAGACCCAATATTCCCCAAGTGAACTATTAGTGGAAAGAACGCGGATAGACCTGTTACAAAGTTCACAAACACGCACACACACTCTTTTCTCGTCTGTACTTTTCTAATTTGATAAATAAAAGTTACTTTTTTATTTTGCTGCTGCATAGAACTAAATTTTCAAGTGCATCGTATAATAAACATGTAAGTAAAATAAACAAACTGACAAAATTTGTTTGTATTGTTGTTTATTCGAACTTAAAAACAGATTAAAAAGTTTGAAAAGACCACAAGTGAAGTGTAAAGGCCAAAAAACTGGATAAATTCGAATAGCAACTTTTTAAATGGCTTACGACTGCACGACATATTTTGGTCTACTTGTCGAAAATTTACGGTTCAGGGCACCACTAAACAAACATGGTCAAAAAATGAACGCGACTCAATAAGTATTTTAGGCAACCCTTTTTTTGTATTGCTGTCCCTACATCAATCACCAGTTATTAAAAGTGTATTTCTATGTCACAAAATTCAACAATATGTGGATGTTGCATTGAAATCTGTTCTTTTTTGCGTGAGTATTTTTGTGTGAAATACTATGTCAAAACACAACAACAAGTGAATGTTACTTTAGAAGTTGTTCTTCTTGCATGCGTAACTTTGTGTGAAAATATAGAACATAATTTTTCATGATTTTAACGCCTGAATGAAATGTTTCCGCATAAATTAAGTTTCAAGAAAAAAATAGTTCTAAGCTGTTGTGTCTAAGAACTCTGCAATTCTTGGGCTTTTTAGTTTTCTAAGTTTGAAAATCTTGGAAAAATTGAAAACTATCCGTTTTTTGAATAAATTCATTTACTTTGATGGAATTATATGCGAAATTATTACATACTTACTTACATGATTGGAATCATTTAAAGAAAGAAAAAAGAGTTTGAGGTTAAAATGAAACATCTAATGAATTTTGAAAAATTCTTTGAATAGTGATACTATTTGTGATAATTTTAAATAACGATTATAATTAAAAGCATGAGGGTTGTGACAAAATAATTTATTCATCATATATACGAAATTTCTTTTAACGATTTCTTAAAAATTTCTTAATGAAATTAACAATGAAAGTTTTTAAGATAGAAAACCATTTCTAAATTAACACAAAATAATATTGTAAACTTTTAAAATATGTTTTTTTGTTATAATCTTTAAAAATATCGATACAATTCTAATTTTTAAAATGAATACAATACATTGCAGTAAAATATCCTGTAGTTAAAAGTAATATTAAATTTTAAAGTTAGAGTATATATATTTAAGGTTCTATTTAAATAGGTTAAACAAGTAATAAATAGTGTTTATTATTTATTAAATGAAACATTAATTACACTAAATTGAAATTAAAGAGAAAAAAGACATGCTGTAAAAATATCTAAAGTACACTCATGGACAAAAAAAAATTAGAGCACCAAGAAATAATTGCGGGATCGTAATGAAACTTGGCATGGAGGTACATGTCGAGAAGATATGCAAATGATTAGAAATGCAGCTTGATTGCACATTACGTATAGCCGGTAGAGGGCGTTTAAACCGTGAAGTATAAAACAGGTAACCAAAGCTTGTTTGAGTGTGCCGAATTGTTTACAAAGAAAAGAGTTGAGGTGGACATGCCATTACGCCGTTTCGAAAGGCTGTATGAGCAGCTGTCGCCGTTTGGCCGAGAAATCATTGGCATGATGATGGCTGGATAGTCAGCTAGGCGAGTAGCTCGTCAATTGAGCCGCTCTGATTGTGTTGGGAGGGTGTTGGGACCAGTGGATCCGAGGAGATGCCATTTACCCGAAGACCAGGCTCAGGGTTGCCCTCGACCAGACCCCAGTCGTCGAAGACCGGACATCGTAGAATGCGCGATGACGCCATTGCTTCATCAGCCGCCATCCCGGGCACAAGTAGCACCTTCACTAGGGGCCCTGATGGCCTACTCTAACCATACGAAGGTGCCTGGCTGAAAGACATTCGAGATCGTGGCATCCATTACGAGTGCTGCCTTTGACGCCCACCCATTGACGCCTCCGTTTGGAGTGGTGCCGTGCACGAGAAAACTGGACTGCAGCGGAATGGAACCAGGTTGTCTTTGCGGCGGGTCCGTTCATCTCAGCAGTGATGACAATCGTGTTCTTGTGTGGAGACCCCGGGGTGAAAGCCTCAATCCTGCCTTTGCTTTACAGCGACACACCGCTCAGCGGCTTCGGGTGTGGCGCGGAAGGTATAAAGAAGGGGACATGCCCTACGGCTACACGGCGGTCATCCCCAGTGATGATCCGTGGCACCATGAAAGCCCAGCGGTATGTCAATGACATCCTGCAACCACATGTGTTGCCACTCATGCAACGGCTCTCAGGAGCCATTTTTCAACAAGACAATGCTCGACCTCACACGCATATGAAAGTAGCCATTACGTATGTAAAATTTCATTTCATTTTAACGACTCCTTCTTTGTGCGCTAATTTTTTTGTCCATGAGTGTAATTATATGTTTTTAGAAACGAAACTCAAAACAAGCTAGTACTTCTCAGAAATAAAGAATTATTTAGAAATTCTTTAGTAAGAAGAATTTCTAAAGCATCCAGCAATTTTTAAATATCTCCCCATCTTATTGTAATAGTGGCAAAAGAATGTTCAAACAGTAATTATTAGTGAAAACAGCTGTAAGTTATATTACAGCGCAAAATTACGAATACTTCCATCAAAATCAATGTTTCATGACATCCATCATTTGTTTGGAGACATCTTTGAATATTTTTAGTTTAATTTAATTTATTACGAATTATAACTACACTTCTTATTTCAACCGTTGATCGAAATCAATTGTTTTACCATAGAATATCAATCTATTGTAAAAGCAAGATGTGAAAAAAAAGCAATTTAGAAGCAAAGATAGAATTTCGATTGTTTCAATTCTTTTCTGATCAAAAAGAAATGAAAGGCTTCAAAAATGAGGTATTACGTTAGCTGCACTATAGCCAACATAATTTAATCGCAAAGAAGGAATTTATCAAAAATTTGAAAACGTACTTTCAAAAATTTTCTGGATGAATAATCAGGGGCATAGCTACTGACGTATTAATGATATGCGGCTCCTAAGCTACAGGGGCCCCAACAAGTGTAAGTAAAAAATCTTAAAATGTTAAGGGGCCCCAAAAAGATCTCCAAGGAATTTTGATACAGGGCTCGCTCAAGATAAGCTACGCCATTATGAATAATGTTGGTTATTTGAAAAAACAAAACTGTACACGTACACGCAAAGATTATGGCTAAAACCTGGAAAAACTTAGACATAAAACTCTTAGCAGAAGAAAAACCAGATCAGAAACTACGCCATTGAAATTCCCAAACCTACATTATTCCAAATTTTGAGAAAAAGACAACCACAAGACGAATTTCAAACAGCTGTGATACCTCCTCCCTTTGGTGAACGTATCTTTGATTGTCAGCGTGAGCTAGAGGTGTAGGGTTGGCAAAAGGAATAGACATTTTTGATTCTTAATACGACTTTATTAAGAATAGAACTTAAATGTCTAACAATATAGATAATATTAATTAAACGATAATCTATAATGAACAAACACACAGTAATAGATCACTTAGATCACTATAATTATTTAATTTGCCTACTCTCACTTCTAATAATATTACAAATCCTAATATCAAATAATCATTCCTACCTTAATCCAAATTTAGATTCAATCCTATGAGGAAACGACTGGGCGCGCGTGCAATGGACATGCATGTTTTAATGGCTTGTTTTTCCAGGTAACTTCTGATTGGCTGTCAATTCACACTTGCCTCTTTCACACTTCATTCCACGAATTGCCATCTCACTTACTGAAACTTCTGTTATTTAAAACTATCTTATTTGCATTTTCTTTTTCGTTTCGCTTTGGGTTTTGGTTGGAAAGAGTTGCCATTAATCTTGAACCCCAAAAGAACCAGAGGTTATGTTAAAAGGCCGTGAGCCCGTCACACGGCATCAAACTATTTCTTACAGAAAAAATAACGCACACAGGACAAAAAGTAAAGTTTGCAGCCAAATGGATCCTACCAACAAGTTTTAAATTCTGTAATGAAATAAATAAAGAATACAGAAACATTAAACTACTAAACATTCAAATGAAAATTAATAGTACTATTTTTAATTCATTGCTTAATTTTTTTTTTTGGTATAAATATTGTGTTGTATATTTATTTTGCTTTAGATTTTATTATTTTTAATTTTATTATTTGGATTTATTTTTTTTTATTATAGGGCAAAAGAAGTACTATTTAAAAATAATCAATTATATTAGTATTCTTAACTGATTAAAACCGATTTAATTTATGAAACACTCATTAAAGGTATACTAATTGTTGCCACACAGAGAAGCGACACTATAAATTAAAGAGACAAAAAATATTTATCAATCTACTTCAAAAATAATCCTTTTTTCTGCGCTTAGAAGGTTTTTCTACCACATTCTATTTTTACAAAACATATCCTTTCAAAAAATGTTTTTTTAAAAAAGAGGTCGATTTTGTAAGCTGACAAAATAAAGCGTTTTTTTTTAATTGTGTAAAATTTTGAGCCATATTTTTTACATTTTAATGCATAATTTTACATCCGTTGGATTATCCTAATTGTTGTGTAATATGGCAAAAGATTTTTGTAACAAATAGGCAAAAAATGATTTTACTTTGTTGAATTATGTTTACTTATTTAAAAATTCGAAATATGTGATCCATTTTCAATTTACTTCCTAAGTGTCGATGAATACGAACATAAGAGAAACTATTATCTCAACGTACAAAACCTTTGAATATAATACATAAAAAATAATTTCTTAGCAAAAAAAGTATCCATGACAATGAGTTAAACATGAAAAAATTATAATCTACCCTAGTAAAATGAAAATAAGAAGATTATAAGTTCAGTTACCAAGCGCTATAGAAGATCAGTTTCGGGATTTCGATATTTGAAGCTATGGCAACTTTTTATGAGTTTAACAGCGAACACACACACACATATTAAAAAAGATGAAAAAACTGCCTGGGCAATGCAAAACCGAAGAAAAAAATCTGGAAGTTTCGATAGCCTTTTTTAGCAAATAATAGATAATTTGTTCACATTCTTAATTTATTGTAAATGAAGAAAAGCTTAAATTACTAGTTTAAAAAAAGGGCAAGGAAAATGAAAAACAATCACCAATCTACTAGAGTTCTTAGACCTTACTTTTTTTTTGTTGATAGGTAAGCATTTTTGGAAAGAGGGGAAGTTTTTATAGAAACCGCTTCTAATTTCGAGACAAAAAAAAGGGGTTGGGGCAATTTTTCTATTTTCTTAGTTTTTGCATTGTAGGTCATGTTTCCCTGATCCCTTCATAAGATATTTTTGCGAAAATAGTATTTTTAAAAAGGTTTTGTACTTATGTATAAAACCAAATTCCGAAAAATCAACAATCCCAGGGGTAGTTAAATATATAACAAGTACGAAAGAATGATTTTAAGTTAAAAAAAAATAATATACATTTGAGGTAACATAGGCTAGGACAGGATCGGCAAAATGAGGGCCTTTGCATTGACGGTTCCGACTCTTCAGACTTTGCTTCTCTCATATAGTATTATAAAAAAAATTATGTCTCTTACATATTAATATTGTTTTCCTTTTCTCTTTCCTTTATAATTATCTGCAGAAAAATTTATTTGTATTTACATATTCACGAAACCATTTGACAGGTTTTACCCTTTATCTACTGACGATACTTATAGGTACCACTCACTTTAAAATTACATAGAATAACCATTTTTACGAATACCATTTTACGAATACTCTGATGATACTTAGCAGGAATATTCTTTTAAATCCACTCTTCCAAGATATATGGTAGCACGGAGTCTATGATGAGTAGTTAAGCGGGGAAGGCGAATAGTTTTATAGCAGAAATTGCGTTTTCAGCTGACGGCGTTTTCAGAGGATTGCGAAGATTGTCATTTTTATTCGGAAAAAATTGTTAATGTCAAAAGGTAAGTGCCTTATTTTTTTTGTATGTTAATGAAGACCTTAGAAAGCGATTTGACTATTTATTTTAAGTGTATATAGTTTAATTTTTCAGTTGATTATCTTTAATTAATTAATTAGCTCTAACGGATTAAATTTCCAAAAGTTGAGTATTTTGTTTATGTATATCCCTTAATTTTCAATGCAGTGATTAAAAAAATATTCCATTAAAAAAACTGCAGTAAATCATAATGCGGTAGATAAAGGGTTACACAGTTACTTCTGTATTAAATTCTTTTCCAGCAACAAAGTTTAAAGAGAATCAGTGAAAATATTAAAGTCAGTTCTAAAGCGGTAAAAGTAAAATTTATCGGTATAAATCATGGGTTGACAAATCTCAAAGTGGTTTTCAACAAAGTTTATTTATTTGCATGTTCATAATTTCTAGAGCATTCCTTAAAATATCCGACTACGTTCGGAACCGTGATTTTAAAAAAGCGCATAAATGGATAATTTTCATGTTATTTAGTTCATTTAGATTAGAGTACATGTATAAAATTGTTTTATACATGTAGTCAATACAACAATATGGGCAGGGCCATGGCACAAAAGATACCCGAACAAAAATGACAAAATTTCATTCCGCATTTTATGACGTGCTTAAGGATTAATAATAAGAGTGTTGAATAATTTTTATATGCAAAAACAATAAGTGATTTTTATACGTAAAATCAATTTTTATTATTAGTTCAAAAATGAAACTTCTGAATAAAGCGTTTTCAGTATGCGTTAAAAAGCGTGTATATAAAACGTTACTCGTATGAAATTTTCTCGCGAAATTGAAAATTGAATTCTCAACTTTTAAGATATTTTGACAATTGTTCAAAAAGCCGAATAAATAAAAATAACGTTGACAGAGAGTTCTTAGTTTTTTAAGGAATTAAAAATATTATATTCTGTAGTATTATTAATAATTTAAATATCATTAAAACATATTAATCATGACAATCTTGATTGCGAACACTACCAGATGCCCTATACTATCCCGTCCCCACTTTTTTTCCTGGGCACGCGTCTCCATATAAATGGTTCTTAGATATTTTAATTATATTGTTTTATTCATGACTTGGCACCAGCCGCCCATCTGGTCTAGTGGTTAATGACTCTGACTACTGTCCCGTAGGGCCTAGGTTCGAATTCCACAGATGGCAGGGGTACCAGAAAAAGCATAGTGATTTTACAGGCGGTCCTAGACAAAATAGTTGCTAGGGTCACTTCAAAGCGAAAGAAAGCAGCTGCTCCTACTGAAAATAATACTTCGGACAATACAAGTAATGAACCCAAATCACTGGTCAAGAGGGAAACCCGCAAAAGTGCGACTGTTGACGAGGATGGATTTAGATTACCAGCGAAGAAACAGACTGCTAAGCTTAATGGTAAGCCTGTTCTTTCTTCCCCTGCCGCCATCATAACGCATTCAAATACCTCTGCCCATCAGCCCCTTCCATATCCTTTCTAACTTGCTTCTGAGGGGGTGGAGGGAGATTAGAATTTAATACCGACAAAGCAGCTACGGCTGCAATAAACTTCACAGGGTTAAAAGCCCACTTCATTCTTTATCCAGCCAAATCCGGATTGGACCGACACTTATGGTTTTGCTCATAGCCTTGCCCTCACGCTTCAAAGTAATTATCAGGGCGTTTCCTGAAATTACTGTCCAAAGCGAAAAGAAATATAGAAACTTTGCGTGCCACATATTTCAGAAGGGCACGAAACAAATCGCATTCAAATCTTTCATGTTAAAATCGGGAGGAACACTCAAACTTATTTTGAGAGGGACTTTCACTTCCATCGAATTTGAAGCCGTTAAAAAGAGAGAATTGAGTCGGAGGGTTTCAAAATTCACAAAATTTCCCGTTTAACTAAATTCCAAAAGCAAAGCCCAATGCACTTGGGATTTACAATCAATTAATTGGTAATCTAAATGTGCCGATGATCTTCAAATTACACGTAGATATGTTCGGTACTCGTGCCTTTAGAACTGTATGATGGATACGCAGCAGGCAGTAACCAGTGTTGGCGTTGTCGGGATTCTTCCACAGTTCGAAAGTCTATCTACCCAATGAAGTGCCGGGCTGCGGTAGCCCAGTGGTTAAGGTATCCGGACCAAGGCATGTCATGAGTTCGAGCCCGTACCACTAAAGACCGCCCGCCGTGTGGGGCGGCGATGCACGTTAAATCTGTCGAGAGCTGAAACGTCCACTACCGTTGGTGTGGTGTGGCGTTGGGAGAGAGGGGTGCCAGCTCAGGTGTCGTCCGTCAACGACCATGGTTCCAAGTGGTCCGTCGCCAAAAAGCCCTCGTGTAGCTGAACAGTGCGACATTGTATTCACTCACTCACTCACTCACTCACCCAATGAAGTGCCTGAAATGTGCAGGACCCATCAAGCAAAAAGACTGTACTTTGCAGTTTGAGGATCACTCAAGTGGGATGGAGAGCACCTGCAGCTAATTGGGAGGCAATGTTCGCGCGTTTCCAAAAGCAAAAGGAAGGCTCCAAACTACCAAAACAGAGGTGGAAATATTAAAAATAATAATCCGAGGAGATCCTCCAACAAAAACATTAATCAAAGGAATCAAAATACTACACCGGGTAACGCCCTCGTCACAAAATTTGAAAAAAATCTTCGGTCTCCTCTGTATTTACCGTACCACAGACCCTAAACTACCTTACTCCAAAATTGTCTCAGGACGAATTCCGGCAAACCAACCAAGGAAAAATATAAATAGCAATAATGATCAAAATTTTTGGCTCTCTTCTGTTCTGTTTTGGCCATTTTTCAATGATGCAGAGTAGACCAAAATTTACTAACAAAAGCATTTCGGCAGGCTTTCCCTGCCCTAAAAAGTAATCTAAATGATGCTAACGAGAGAAGCCTGCGTAATTTTTTGAAGCGTACGTAGCAATGAGTACAAGGGCACCAGTACACCCCAATGCTCACAGCCATTCAATTCCAACGTGCAGTCTTTGTCGATTTGCTTCTGGAATGCGAGCAGGACTTCTGACTGAAATTTGTGAAGTCCGCGACTTTGTATCAAAACAGAACCCTGATCTGTTGTTGGTTCGAAACTGAGAGCACAGCCCGGTCTTCGAATTATCATGTCTTCATAAAAGACAACAGAAAAAATTTTCCGCGTAATCGAACAGATGGAGATACTGCTATTTACTGTAAAAAATAATTACGATGCAATTTCCAGCTACCGACTTTGCAGTATATGAATGCAGCCACCAATCGAAATTAAATTTAATAAGTGCACCCTATCGAATTGTCTCAGCGTACGCTCGAAACTTACCCGGAAAATAGCGAAAATTTTACTGATGATAAGATTTTCTCCAATTCTTAATTTCTGGCTACAAAATAATTATCATTTGCTGGAGACTTAAATGCCGCGGATCATTGGGTAACGCTGAATCAAAATGCATTTGTATGCTCTTCGCGATTATTAATAATAAAACTAATATTTAGGATTGTACCCTTTACACTCCCACATATCAACGCTAACTCTAGACCGGGAGCAAGAGATTCTATATTATCGATCTAGCTGTTGTTCTTAAAAATATCCCCCTTCAATCCTTGACTAGTAAGTTATAAATGATCTTTTTGAATCAGATCCAACTGCGATTAATTTCTTACTCTATATACTGGCTCTGCTCTAATCAAAATTCGGATCAACTCTCCTGGTGGGAGAGAACTTCAAATTTCTTTTAAATAAGAAACCACTCCCCATCCTCCTTCCTCCAGCAATGACGACCTCCGAAATTGCAATTAGAGGCTTGAAAATATCTCTGAAGCTCTTATAGAAGCTTCAAAACCAACTAAATATCATGAAAATTATCCATTTATGCGCTTTTGCAAAATCACGGTTCCGAACGTAGTCGGATACCTTAAATTTTTTAGTATAGTTATACTAAAATGCTCGTGGTAAATGTTTTTGACTGTAACTTTGAAAAAGGAAGATGTCAATAGGAATTTTTTCAAAAAATATGAGATATGAAGATTATACACTGGTCATAACTGCAGAAGTTTAAGAATCTCGTCTCTCAGCTATTTTGATTTTGCCAATTATCTGGTATTATTATTTATACCCTCGAATCTAGATTATTGCATTTATTTGAACTCGAGAAAAGAGCAAAACTAATTGAATGAATATAATTTCTTTAAAATAATAATTTTTTCCCTGAATTTTAAAAAGAACTAAAACTATTTTCTAAAAAATGAAAGCTTATAAAAATTTCTTAAAATAAGCACAGAAAAATAACTTAAAAACAGAAAAAAATACAATAGTAGGGAAGTCTTTATTTATTTATTTGCTTTTCGGGTGCATTTAAATGCAGCAAAAATAAATAAATTATCTATACTTTTAAAAGGAAATTAAAAAAATCATACAGGCATTAAAGATATATTTTACCTTTTCAACAAAATTAAAAACTGATCACAACATTTATTTTAAGCATAAAAATTATGCTTGCAGTATGTGTGAATACTTTGAAAACTTTTATTTGCGACATTTAATAATTACTTACGTAAATGGCTTTTTTATGTAAATCATTTAATTTTCAAAAAATAAAGAGTTCTTGAAAGAATAAGAAGTTTGTCAATATTTTCTAAGAATTTAGCTTATATAAAAAGTCAGTGGAGAAAAAAATTTTCCACAGGTAACATAAAATTATTATTTTTCTCATTTTTTAGAAAAATCTTTTTTCATATTTGATTAAACGTAAACTGTCTTTTGAATAACAATATTTGTTACAGATAATAATTAGTGTTTTAAATTTCCTTAACTTTTCTTTAATTTTTTTTTGTATAATATTTAGAATTTAACTTATATATATAATTAAAAATAAAAACATGTTAACTAAAATAAAAACATGTAAAAAAGTACGAGCGAAGAAAATTTTAAATTTTTTTCATAAACATCATCATTTTTGTTTTAAAAAAAAAATGTAATTGACTTCGACATTATTTAATATATTTGCATAAAAAATACATAAAAATCATCTAAAACTGCTTTGAGACAGTATAAAATAAATTTGTATAAAATAAAAATGCAGTTCGAATAAATTATATGGCCTACATTCAAAGAGTAATGTTATTATAATGTTTCCGAATCGCATTATTATACAATTCCGCAATTATAATGTATGATACATATGTAAATGGATGTACAAGGAAAGCCAATAGTCCTTGACACATTAAAAAATTATTTCAAAATTATGCAAGACATAAATAAAAGTTAAAAAAAATTTTAGTCTTAAAATTTTATACATGATGTCAAAATATTTCTGTATGAATATTACCTTATTTGAATATAATGACCAGCACAGTTTTGGGAATTTTTAAAACAAATTACGAAACAGAGTTCCTCTCATGTTTACCTTGAATTGATAGATACCTAATAAAAAAGTTATAATAACTTTATTTCATATATTGAATCAAAATAATTCTGATAAATATTGTATTGTAAATAATAAAATGTAAGAGATAAGGTTATCAAAGCGAATAAAATGAAAATAGAGTAACCTTAAGTGGAATCTTCTCAAGCAGCAAGCTCTGAACATGTCAAATTCTTTTAATACACTTATCTAAACTTTTTTTTAAATGGGCTACATTTTTGGCACACAAGCCTTTGCAGTCACGGCAAGACCCCAAGTGTGAGAGCCATTTCCGTGACAGCACCATCTAGGAGAGGCTCTCGCTACCAAATTTTGATGCTAAACATTGCCATGATTTAATTTTGCCGAGAGTACTAGAGCCGAATTGATACTCAAAGGATCTTTTACACTCCACATAATTATATGACAAGCGTGCGTACAACTGTCGCATCCAGAAAACCTATCGACACCAGTGGGTATCGAACCCACAACTTAAGGCTTACGAGGCGAGAATGCTACCTCCATGCAATCGAACCGACTATCTCTCTAAACTAAATCATGTGATATTTTTTATAACTTCAAATGTATTTCGTTATGCTTACGCTGAACTAAACTCAGTGGCACAACAGCCCATGAGGGCCAAGATCTACTGTGCCCATCTCAGTATACATGACCATTAGGCTCGGGTGCAGGCGATGTCGGAAAAGGTGGGAAAGTCTGAAGCGGATCCCTCAATGTTTAAATTTAAAAGTTTGGACTCTTTTTATCAAAAACCCCACGGGAAGGGATGAAAGGCTGAGTTGAATGCTTATGCTACAGAAAATATTTGAAAACAGAGTACATATTTATAAATACACTCTTATTTTATAAGTTTTAAAAAAAAGGGGTAAAAATTGGGTATTTTATATGGTAAATTTGAACCCCCTAAGGATACTATTACACAAATTAGTCCCCAAAAAATTTCCTTAGTCTTCCCCTTTTTTTGTCTTTGCACTACTAATGGTGCCAAGGCTATCGGGGGTGCCCCAAGTATTTCCTTCCCCGGACATATTCCCGGTGCTAGTTCTCTAGATAGGACTTTGTGGCCAATCTAAAGTTGTTTTTAGATTTCCTTCGAATGTACGAATTCATGGTCCTTCTTTAGCACTGCTGATCAGTGATATCCCAAAATAACTTATTTTCCCAAAAAAAATTTGATTAAGCAATTTGGTAAGCAAGTTTCTTTTTTTTGACGGGGGTCCCTTAAAAAATGATTTTGAAACAAAACATTTGAAAAGGTTTAAAATATCCACAATGTTCAGAATCGTGTTTTTAAAAAACGTAAAATGGATAATTTTTTTTTTATTTTGTTTAAATTAGAATACATTTTAAAAAATTTTTTTTTAAGGACACATTTGACAAAACAAATTATTTAAAAAAAAATATTTTGGAAAAAATTTTAAAATAATTTTTAAAATTTTTTTTTAAAAATCTTCAAAAATAAAAATTTTTGGGGTTGGTTTGGGAGCTTAAAAAGAAAAGACTTCTCAGAGGGTCAAATTTTTTTTTTTAAAATTCACATTATATTCAGGTTACAACCCATTGAAATATAATTATGCGTTTTTTTTTTTAAACATTTCCCCTCTGTTGTCGAAAAAAACATGGATAAACCCATTCAAGATATATATTTAAAAAATTCTAGTTGAGCCTCTGTCAGAGATCTGAAAAACACAAAATATTATGATAATAGAAGCATTTTCAAAAAAGGAGAATATTTTAAAAAATTGGGTTTTTTTTTTTAAAATATGTCTTAAAAAATTTTTTTATTGTAATAATATTCTTAAAACAGTTTTAAAAACCAATCAAGTGACACTAAATATCATAAAATTTTTCATTGATACCTTTTTAAAATCACGGTTGAAAGTGTCAGATATTTTTTAAAGGGGGGGATTATGATAAAATTCCAAAATGGGGAAATATTTGACCAATAAGCCCGGGGGAAAACTGGTGGCATATTTTTTTTTATTAAATTTTTTTTATTTTGTTTTGTTTCCTTTTGTAGAAATCCGTTAAGAAGGTTTTTTTTTTCTTTCTCTTAAGAGGATTATTTCAAAAGGGTTGTTGTGTTTTACGTGAAAATTTTGGGGTTTTTCAGCTCTAACTAGATATGGGTGGAAAAATATATTTATTTTGTTGAGTAGAGATCCACTAAAAAATGGGTTTGGGGGAAATTCACTATGAGTGAGGGGGCTATGGGAGAGTAAAAAATAATTCTTCTTAACTTTTAGAAAGGGCAAGTCTGTTCTTTTTTTTTAAACAAAAAGGGGGAGAGTTTTTTTTTAATACAATAGAACGCTTAATGCTAGAACAGATATTTCTCTCAATAATGTATAAACTGCATATATTTATACACAACTTCATGAAATACCAGGAAGAGGGTAGATAAAAGTTATTTAATTATAAATGATAGTGCTATATTTCACTGTAATTATGATTTTAAATTTTAAAAGATCATTAAAAAAATTTTATTAAAATTTTGTTTACGTATGAATGCTTTTTGTCAAATAGCACATAATTTTTTGTTACATTATAAGCGATTTATTTCAAGGAATTTCTTTGTCTTATGCTTTACATTTATCCTTTTTGGAAGAAGTAATTAAATTTTACTTTTTAATTCACTTATAGCTTCTAATAAATATGCTTTTCCCTCCTGAAATTACCGAAAGGGTACTTTTCCGTTAGCCGGGCGTAAGCAAAATATCGCCACATATAATGTAAAATTCTGCCAAGTTTCTTACAACCATAAAGGGAATCTTCGTTTGGGGCCCATGTGCTCTATTCTCTAAATTCATTCAGAACAAAGCACACGTTTTCCTTTCTTTCTTCCATCTTAATTTTGTTTTAAAAAATGATGAAAATTCCACGCTGAACTTATGTGGAGACGAGGAGTAAACGATTCATTTGAGCAAATTCTCAAGGACATCATCGTATTCTGGAAAAATTCATAATTATAAGCATTCTTTATGGGTAAAACTGTTTTGTTTACAATTCATTAATATTTGTTTATATCTTAAATTTTGGCTTACTATTAATTAATATTTGTTTATAGTTTAACGTTTGCGACTTTTATTCCATTCACTGTTTTGTCATTAGCTTTGTTTGCCAACTTGGCTCGCATTTGGCTCACAATTGGCGACATTTGCGACCGCTAACGGAAAAGTACCTAAGAATAAAACATACGCATAAGAATCATAAAAATGCATAACCTTATACTTCATTACTTAATATCATTATATCATATCAGTTCAGTGAATTTTCAGAGAATCTATCAGAGGACAGGAAAAATACCTTGCAAGATATATTAGTGTGCAGATTTAACCTCATTTCGGGCCTTAAATTAAGATCTCCAGGGCCCCTTGACACTGTGGATCGAAATTTATAATCAGAAAATCTGGTTAAATCCAGTTTATCTGGGTCCTTCCGGGCCCACAAGCACTCCATGCAATGATTCCCAGAGTGGTCTATGACGACCTGCAAGGGGTCCACATCAGCGAAAGAATAATTTGGGGGTCCATGAGGTGTAAATGGGGGTCCACACGCACGTGACAGTGGCTATCATTATAAACCAGATCGTGATTTTAATTTTAAATGAAAATGTGATCAAATGGAAACCAGATTTTACCTATTTAACAGATTTAGTTAGTAAATTTAATGAGGTTAATTTTTTTACAGTTATTATATAAATTGAAGAATGCTTCGACTACGGAAATTACCACAGTTGACAATGAATTAATTTGGTCACACTGAAAAAAAAATGCCATATCACAAGAGGAACTGATCGGAATAGTCAGAAACGGAGATCTTATGGTAATGTTTAGAAATGGATATCAGCAATTTTGACTTTAAAAAGACACATCTGTTATTTATCCCGCATTGTGAAGTATTGTTGCTTTTCCCGGTGAGAAGGAATTTCACAGCGTAGTTGCCAATCTTCAAAATAAAACATAAGGAAAGAAAGAAAAAAAAAAGACTGGATACTGATAAACCTTAAGAGAGATTTAGGGGCTAAACCCGACAAAAGATTTATTACACACACAAATGTCAGAAACTTTTGGTAGAAGTAGGATTCAAATATATTTCCATTATATGAAGCATTTGTTGAGTCTGTTATTTTTGCGTATTAATTAAATTTAAAATTTGAATTAACGTATTATTGTGTGTTTCGCAAGTTTTAAACACACTATACTTCACTTCCCGGAATTCCAGAAATTAAATCTTTTTAAAGAGTAAGTAGCTCTATACAAGCTGTCAAAAGATATTTAAGTTGAGGTAAATTTGCAAAAGGTGCGTGGATTAAGCCGGTCTGCTCCAAAACTGAAAACATGGCAAAGGGTCATATGGAAAAGTTAGGGAAACTGGCTCAATCGATAAGAAAGCCGGCCATGGAGGGGCGGAGGGATGCTAGATCGAAAGGTATCTCGTCTAGTCATTTGAGCATGAGGACGAAATTTCTGTCTGTCGCCCGAAAAAAGCCTCGAGTAACTACGAGGTCGTGGGAAGTTAATACTCACTCTATAAAATTCGAGAAACAACTTTACAGGATTCGCACACTCTTAAGCTCTACCACCAGTTTTTCAGAAAAGATCCTTTTCTTCCTAATTCATGACTCATTGGTTAGTAGAGATAGTTTTATAGATTTATTTTTAGATGATAGATAATTATGGGTTATTGGTGGAAGAATTCTTCTGCAAATTGATGTAGCTTAGAGTGTGCGGAGCCTAAGATATTTTACTGCAGGAAGCAATCGCGCGCGCGCGACTACGTTCGGAACCGTGATTTTGCAAAGCACATAAATGGATAGTACATTTCATGTGATATTTGAGTGTCACTTAGGTAGAATACGTGCATATAATTGTTTTAAGGACACTTTAACAAAAGCATTTAAATACAAATATTTTGGCAAAAAATCAAACTTAGAATAATCTTTTTTTCAAAATGTTCTCCTTTTTGTGAAAAATGCTTCTATTATAATAATATTTTTTGCCTGTCTATAGCTCGAACCTTACTCTGTACAAGGCTCAACTGGGAATTTTTTTTTGAAATATATATGAAAACATAGAAATTGGGTTTACATCCGCCCATTTTTACGACAACAGGGGATCAATGTTAAGGAAAAACGCTGATAATTATATATATTTCAATTATTCAGCTAACTCTGAAAATAATAACAGTTTTCAAAATTCTAGTTGAGCCTCTGTAAACTGCGGAAAGCCTTCTACAGGCACAAAATATTTATTATAATAAGCATTTTCACAAAAAGATAAATTCTGACGCCAGCTTTTGCCAAAATGTTGGCTATTTAAACTAACTTTTTGTCCAAAATGTCCTTAAAACAGTTTTGTGCATGTATTCTATCTGAGAATGACTTCGCCATGAAAAATTTCATCCCGACTATGCGCTTTTAAAATCATGGTTCCCAGGCCTTAAACTAATTTGACACTGATTTAAGGAAGGATGGAGAGAGAATGCTAGGTAAATAAAAGTTGGTAATAGATAGCATAGCACTCTGAAATCTCTGAAAAATATTTCAAAATTATAAAATCATCAATATCAATTATCGCACAAAACTATTCAAACGTAGCAACTATTTCATTGTTAAATTCATTGCAATGCAGAGGCGAGTCCGCCGATTGCCTTTTCAACGACCCCAGCCCCAAGCGGGGGCCCCAAAAGGGCAAGAAAAACCACAAAGTTAAAGGGGATCCTGAAAGAGAGCTCCGGCGTTTAATACAGGGTCCTTTCCCAAAGCTAGAGTTTTGCAAATGAAAAGGGTTAAAAATGGGCAGAACACCTGAGAAGATAGGAGGGCAATCGAAACACACACACACAAATCTTTGTCCCCAAATCCATAGGGTACTAGAAAAAGAGGAAGATCAAGACTTAGGTGGATCAAATTTCCGTAAAAAAATCAAAAATCTAAAAAAATATTATAATGTCAGAAACTGGAAAAATCAAAAGAAATACAGCCTAGAATGGAATTTTGAAAAGGGAATGCCCCTGGGCTGTCGTGCCATTTAGGAAGAAAGGAAGCAACTATTTTGGTGCTGAGAGCAGTGGCGTAACAAACATCCCCGCAAACCTCGCATCGAGGGGGAGGGTGATGAGAGGATTCTAGGAGGCCTAAGTCTGACTGACATCAAGTACGTACACTTGCCGTGGGTAGCCTAGTGGTTGAAACCCCCGGCCTGTTGGATGCCCGTACCCCAAAAACCCCCCGAGTACACGCGGAGTACGTTCGAAATCAGTGGGTCCAAAATCTTTTGGGTAACCCGAAAAGGGGAACTGGAGAAAATTTTTCCCCCAACCCCGTTCCATGCCTAAGTTGTGGGGATGGAAAAGGTGGTGTCGCCATCTATCGTTCCTTCGGGAATTTCTCCGAGCTAAAAGCACTGTCACCCGTATGGTGTCAAGGCAATCTAACCAGGCGTTTTTAGCCCATTGCCCGATAATTTCGTGGGCCCTCGATTTTACTATGTCAAAAGGTGGAGAGCAAAAACAAAAACGCCTTTTGTGATCAGGGGGGACCAAAACCGATTTTGAGTGGGGGACCCAATTTTCCGTTACGCACGGCTGAGGGGTATAATTGATTTCTACAGAAAAATTTTTATTCAATTATTTGAAGGAGTTAGAGTGTAAAGATACAAAATCATTCTTTAAATTTTAATGTATTTTAAAAACATGTGATGCTTTCTAAATTCAAAAGTGCTTTCTTATGTCAAGTTTTAAGATGAGTATATTTCTCTTTCATGAAAAATATTTTTTTTAGAATCTTCCAAAACCCCGCCATGTCTTGTAAAGATTCTACTTATATAGCTTAAACCTACTTGTTATTAATTTTCAAAATCACTTTTAATCATTTTGCTTCAAATGAAGAGCAAAAGTCATCAGCTGCCTTAAAATGGGATTGTTAATTACTATAATGTAATTCTTGCCTATTATCCCAGGCTTTAGACAAACAATCCCGTCATAAACATCTCATTCTTATCTCTTTATCCTACGGGAAACATCCCATCCTTTTTAATGAAAAGGTAATGGGTAATGGGGGGTTTTAACAGGTAGAAGGCCTATCTCTAAAAATCCTTCCTCTGAAATAGTGGTAGAGTGACGTCACCTGCGATCACCATCAGAGATCCAAAGCCAGTGTAGGTGTAGAATGAGAAGCGCTGCCGCCACAGAGATGTAAATAGAGGGGAACAAAAGAGTGCCGCCACAATGGGGGACCCCGAACAAAGGGGCTTTTGTGTCGACCCCTGCGAACAATGAAGCCTCTCCCCCGTCCTCTCCCTGGCTTAGTGGCGATGGCGGAGGCATTATGCTGCCGACGTCCCTGGCTATCCGTCGGCACTCAGTTCTTGGGAGACAATCTGGGATATTAACGGGAAAAGGTTTCACCATCCTTTTCGGGATGAAAGGTGATGGGGGAGGGAAAAAAAGTGATAAGTCACTTGAAGACTAAAATTGAAGTGTTCAGTATCAAATTTTGGGTTGAATATGATAAACTTACTGTTTGAGGTGAACGTCTATCTTCACTCTATGTTGAAAATTACGATCTAAATTCACTGTATTTTGTCAGATAGATTTTATATAAGAAAAAAGCAATACGCCGATCAATATTTTTGGGAAAAAAATTTTTTTAGGGCGACTGTTGGAAACGTGTTTTAGAAAAAAGCGTAAAAATGGAAAAATTTTATGATAATGTCATTAGTTTAGAAAATGTAAAAATTTTTTTGAATATTTTTACAAAAAAAATAATTTAAGAACAATTTTTTTGAAAAAAATGAACATAGAATGACACACTTTCAAAACATTCTTTTTTATGGAAAAGGGTTTTTTAAATAAATATTTTGCCTGCTATAGCTCAGACCTCTGTACAGAGGCTCAACTAGAGAATTTTGGAAATATATAACTTAGAAGTGGATTTATCTTATTTTACACAAGAGAAAAATTTTAACAAAAAAAACGCTGATAATTATTTCGGCGAAATCTAGAAAATAATGTGAATTTTTCAAAAATCCCACTTCAGACTCTTAGGAGAAGTCTTTACTTTATATAAGTATATATATATATATATAAAATATTATTACTCTCTATAGGAGCATTTTTTATAAAAGGAGAACATTTTGAAAAAAGGTTATTCTAAGTTAGTTTTTTGCCAAAATATTGCATTTAAATATTTTTTTTTATCATAATGTCCTTAAAACAATTTTATACGTGTATTCTAATCTAAGTGACACTAAATATCATAAAAATTATCCATTAATGCGCTTTTTCAAAATCACGGTTCCGAACGTAGTCGGATACCTTAATTCTCTATAATATAACCAAGGCTTAAATATAGTCAAATTTCCCCAAAACAGATTAAAACCATTTCTTTCTTATTAGAAAAAAGTTTGAAATATATTTTTAAAAAAGTCGATGAAAGTGTGTGTGAACTAAATAAATGACAGCCTTCTAGAAATAAAAATAAAAGTTTCGAGATTCATGACTAAAATATAAGTCTAAGACCGAACTTGGAGTATGGCTGTGGCTGCCCAGATTTAGGATTCCGAACTCGTGGCAGTAGCGTCATGGGTTCGTATCCTGGGGTCGCTTAATACCAGCCTTACAGTGGGAGGCTATGTTCTATGTGTCCTCTCGTTGGTGTGTAAAAAGTGTTGGTAAGAAACAAATTTTTGAAATCGAATTGGTGTGGGTTTATTGGAAAAAATTTACTCCAACCTTACTGAAATTTTAAAACCCCGGTCAAATGATGATGGTTTAAAGGCACCCCCCCCCTTCCAAACTTTTTTCCCAAAGGGAAGAAAATTCCCCCATATCGTCGGGTTTTTTAAAACGAAAACCCCCAAAGAAAAATAATTTGATATACGAGGGTTCGCCGCTCTGCGATCCCAAACCCCCAAACGAAAAAAAAAGACGATACACATGACCCATGATACAAATATCGGTACATATTGTAACGTTGTCACCCATCTTGGCGAACATAAAACAAAACTTCGACTAGATTTGGGTATTTAAAAAAGCACCCCCGATAGAACTCGCATTTTTGATAATAGGCCGCGTTTAAAAAGTTTTCCCCCTACACGGTCCTCGTGGCCACGGTAGCCTAGTGGTCAAGAAAACGGACTCATGGTTGGTGTGTCATGAGTTCGAGCGAAGAACCACTGAAGACACGCTGAGGGGGTTGATACACGTTAAATATGTCCAGGCTCAAACGTCCTCCCGTTGGTGTGGTGTGGAACTTAGAAGAGGGTGATACCAGTTCAGGTGTATCCCCAAATGCATTGACCAGGGTTTTAAAATTTAAAAGGCTCTGTTGCCCAAAAGCCCCTTGCGTGGCTGAATAAAGCAACGTCAATATTCACCATTTCCGGCGTTCGGTTTCTAACCCGAAATTGAAAACCCCGGGCTCCCGGGTTTTAAAAAAATAGAAAAATGGGAAAAGGTGACTTTTTAAACAGCAATGTTTCTTTTCTTTTTTATACTTCATAATCTTAGCATTCGTAAAAAATATTTTTTAAAAGAAGAAACCAGTTTAATAGGGAATAAATTACGGAAAGAAAAAAAATTAGTTTAAATTTTTTTCAAAAAAAAATTTTTGGTTCGCGAAAAATCTCAAAATATACAGATAACCTCTGAAATTAAAATTTAAATTTTAAATTTTTTTCCCCGGACATTTATGTTTTTTATTTTTTTGAGACGTATTTTTTCATGCATTGTCCGAGAGGGAAAAATGCATTATATCTTTTCAATCTTTCCTTTGGAATTGTTTTTTTTTTTAAAAAATAGTATTTTTTATAAAATTTAGGTAAATAAAGAATGGGCCCAAAAATTAAAATAACTAAACTAAAATTAAAATTTTTTTAAAAAACAAATATAAAACACTGAACAAAAAAATTAATAATATATTTAGAAGTTTAATTCAATTTTTTTGTGAAGATTCAATACTTCCGGTCACCAGACTCTTCTCAACTCACACAATGATCAGCTCTAATATCAGCCATTAAATCCCCGTAATTTAGAATCAAAAACCCTATTTCGATAATTTCCCCGTCATTATTTTAAATTTTAAAAAAATTAAAAAAAAATTTTCATAAAAAAAGGAAACGCTTTATTTTTAAATTTTACCCTTTCCCGAAAAGAAAATTTTAAAAAAAGAACAATTTTAACAATTTAGATAGCAGGCATTGCATTTTTTACTAAAGTGTCATAGCCATAAAACCGTAAGATGTCCAAAAATCCAGCCCAACTGACAGATTTTGGTTCTTTTTTAAAAAAAATGTGGATTTTAATATGAACCTTGCCCAGTCCCCCAAAAACTTTGGGAATTATTGCAACAGATAGAAGCGTTTTTGCCAATTTTTGGGGAATTTTTTTAATAAAAATTTAAATTTTCGCTGAGATAATAAACTGATATTAGAGCAGCGGTCGTAAAACCCCGACATCACGGACCAGTAAAATCAGAATTTAAACCCCGCGGACCACTAATAAAATTTTTTTATAACTTTTCACGAATTTTTTTTGAATTGAATTATATGTTTCAAATGTTTTAAAAAACATAACTTAAGGGGATGAGTAAATATTTTCCCTTTTTTCTGGGGACCAGGGGCATTTCTCACAGATTACTAGTGGCCCGCGGACCACCACTTTGGCGACCTCTGACCCTAGAATACAATATTTTTATTCGGCCAACTCTATTTCCCTTTAATCGGAAAAATTTTTTTCCAAAAGCGGTTGGGGAATCTTTTTAAAAAGAATTTTTGATTGCTGTATTTCAAAAATTTTAAAAAAAGATCAAAGTAATCATTATTTATAGAATACCTATTTAAATCGTAGAATTCAAAATTTTATATACTTTAGCTGACTTGTGTGTCTAGTTACTTCATGAAATACCTAGTTATTCTATGAAATAACGGGTTTCATATTTTAAGGTGACAAAATATATTGGAGAAAAAAAACGATACTTATCGCACTTCCACTTTTCACCCCTCTCCCCAAATTTTTAAAACCCCCCGGGAAATGGGCTTGAAATTTTGGGGGCAGTTTCTTTTTTGTCGAGTTTTTTATTGACTGAATAATTTTAAAGTCACACTGTTCAGCGTACGACTGCTTTTGGCGACGGACCACGTAATTTTGAACCATAGTCAAGTGACGTGGACGACACCTGAGGTTTGGGACCCTTAACACCCAAACCCCCACACCAACGGAGGGGCGTTTTCCCGCTCTTTTGACAGATTTAAGTGCATCGCCCTTCCCCACACGGCGGGTCTTTAGTGGCACTGGGGTCGAACTCGTGACAAAGCAAGCCACTATCCGATACCTATACCCCCCGGCTACCGCGGCCCCTCTTTTTTCGGGGTAAAAAACTACTAAGAATGAGTTTTGGAGAAGACGACCCCCCAAAAAGGGGGGGTGCGTAAGTTTATAGATAAAAATTTCCCTGTTTTTTAATTATTAGACCTTTTCTGGTTGAAATGTAGCAGGCATGCTTTGTTTCCCCTTTAGTAAAAATCCGTTAAAAACGGGTTTTTTAAAAAGAAATCAACTTCCAAAAACTGGGGGGAAGGGATAAAGATAAAAAAATTCTTTTTTTAACCTTTTCGACATGCAGACTTAAAATCTGGCATGCATGTTTCTTTTTTGGGGAATAGAAATCTGCTAAAAACGGGTTTTTTAGGAAATCGACTCCCAAGAGAGGTTAGGAAGGGGTAAAAAAACATATTCCGTTTTTAAAAATTTAGTTCCCATCTGAAGAAGGAAGGAAGGGGGGGAAAAAAAGGTTTCTTTTGTATTAACAGCCTGCTTTATTGGTCGCTGAAGATTTTTTCGATCTATGTAAAAAGGGGTCTTTATAAATTTTGCCACCTCACGAAATTCTTGAAACTATAAAAAAGTTTCCAGTTTCTCGCGCGTAGCCCCTTTAAGGGGGTTTTTTTTAAAAAAAAATATTTAAAGGGAGATCAACATGTTACGAGGGACTGTAAATACAAATAATTAAAAATACTGCATTTTTAAAAACTGTTTTAAAAAAATAGCATAAATGTAATTTTTCTTATTAAATCGTACTCAGGTTGCCATTGCCATTTTCAATATATTTAATAACCTTTTCGTTTATTTACATACACTAAAATTTTAGGTTTATTGAAGCCATCTGCAGTCGCATTTAGTATTCTGCGTTAGTTTGCTTCTATATTTTGTGTTGTCATTCCCATACTTTGAGAAACATTTTTAACATAAATATATTGTTCAGATAATGGTATTAAAACATTTATAACTGAGTGAGAAGCTTCTGTGAGTTCAGCAAATTTGCAACCTAAAATTGAGGAGTTGTTCCTGATTAAAATTTAGACTTTAACGTCGAATCAGTGTCGATAAGTTATTCCTTCTCTTTCATTGGCAAGCTTTCTGATTTATCCATTAAGGCAGTGCTTCTCAAACTTTTAATACTCGCGACCCAATATATTCAATCATCATTTTCGCCGCGCCCCCCTTCATACAATAACAATGCGTATTGAATTCAATAATACTATACTTTTACACTAAAGTTACAATACGACTTTAGCCTCTTATGTGTCACAGACGTATATAAATGTCTCGCTCAGCCAAAGCATTAATTTTCTGGACGTATATATACGTCTTTCCGAAGTACGATTTTTTCTGTGCACTGCTATCCATAAAATTATTCCGAAGGCTTTGGAACGCAATAATAGGACCTTGACAGTGTTTGCAAAGGATTTACTTATTTCAGAGGAGATTTGCTTGTTTATTCCTTTTCTCCTACCCTACCCCTAAAAAAAAAATCAAAATCAAAATACGCGCGTCTACGTGGAAAACGATGGCATTGGGGAGCTAACCCCGTAACTTTTAATCGGCAGTTTTAAGGAATGAATTATAAACCGTACAAATCATCAAGATAAGTGTTATTACAAGCCCATGGGGACACTGGTAATTATCAAACTTGTTCTTGACTTAGTATTGTTAAATTAATAATAAAATACATTGTACAGTACTAATACTTTCATCAGTGTATTATATCAGTGTAAATGTGTATTTTATATTTTATTATTAGAAAGTTTTTTGTTTGTTTACTTTCAGTAAATTAATTTTTTTTGAATAATCTTTAGTTTTCAACTTTTCCATATGCTCACGCCCCCCTAAGCATCCCCCCCTAAAGGGGGTGCCCCCTTTTTGGGAAAACTCTGCATTAAGGTACCCCATCTATTAAGGACCTCTCAGCTCTCTTCACCTTCCACCAACCTCACGAGAGGACTTGCGGCTCGACGAATATTTTCAGTGCCCCCATGCCACGAAGAGGTAATATACATTTGCAAACACCTATGCCTTCTCCTGGATTCGAACCCAGGTCCTACGGCATAAAAGCAGTGGCGCACACAGGAATTTTTCAAGGGTGGGGATCGAAGGTCGGAAGTCCGCCATTTCAGTATCAAACCCCAATACGCCGCAAGCTTATTCTCTTGATTTTATCGACAGTCGGGAAAAAAAAAAAAAAGGAGAAAATAAATTATTTAATAAATATAACTAAAATTAATTATTTAAATAAATAATTAATATTACTTTACATACTATGTACATAGGTTAATAAACAATCGGAAAAAATAAGGGGGGTGGGGGGAGGGACCCAAAACCCCCTGGACTCAGGAGTGGTGATCGAAGGAATTGGCACTAAAAAAAAACATGAGGGCTAGGGGTTTGGTTGAGTTGAGTTGGGGGTTTTTTATGGCGAAAAAGAGCCATTTTTGGCTAAAATTGCGCCAAACATTCATGGTCTGTGGTCTGGGCGGGAAAAAAAAAATTGGATGACAAGATGGAGGGTCGAAAAAAGAGAAAGGGTCACGGGGGTACCCGGGGGGTGACTGGAGTGAGTGAATATTAACGTCGCCCTGTTCGCTAAAAGGGCTTTGGCGACGGACCACGTAAGAACCATGGTCAAGGCGTGGGCGACACCTGGCTGGCCCCCCTCCAACTACCACACCCCCCACCCCCAAAGGGGGGACGTTTCAGCTTTCCCACAGATTTAACGTGCATCGCTGCCCCACGGGGTCTTTAGTGGTACGGGCTCGAACTCCGGGCATGCCGCCGGTCCGATACCAACCACGGGGCTACCGCCCCCCCGGGCGGACACCCGTGTTTACCAAAAGAAGTAAACCCCGGGAAAAGGAAAATATCCTAGAGTACCTCTTGATTGTGACACCCGTCCCCCACCAAAAAGGTGAGCCCCGGGGGAGGGCTATTGGCGACAACACGTAACTTTGAACCGGGTCACGAGGACGACACCGAGCTGGCACACCCTCTCCCGAATTTCCCTACCCCAAACCCTGACTCGCAGAAACAATGCCACCACGAATTACGGCAATTCCCCACCGAAAGTCCAAAAACATAATTAGAAAATTTCTCTTTCCCAAATCATGAATTTCAAAAATTTTCAAGATATAATCGGCCAATGATGTGTGGTTCTTACAAGTGTTATTTTCACTTAGAATATTTTAATTAGAGAAAAAATAAATATTTAACAGCATATATATACAAAAATTATAACGCATGTACATGAAATACGATCCATATGTTAGGATTTGGATTCATTTAAAATTAACCAAGGGGCTCAGTGCAGGTTTTGGGGGATGGAGCAACTCTAGAAAGTTCCAATCTCATTTTAATTGATTTGCTAATAATATGAATGATTATTGTTATTAACATCGCATTTTTAAACTATAAGGGTGAGTGAAAAATGCGCAGTTCAGTAAGAAGGGTTTTGGCGAGGACCCTAATTTTGAAACCCTGGTCAAAGAATGGACGACACCCGGTGTCCCCTTAAACCACATAACCAACGGGAGGACGTTTCAGCTTTCGACAGTTTAACTCCGCTGCCCTACAGGGCGGGTCTTGGGTACTGGGTCGAACTCATAACATCCCTCCCATGACCCGTCCAACCACTGGGCCCCGCCCCCCAAACGAAGTAGCCGCGCAGGGTCAACTCGAACTCGTGACCGGCGTTTTTGGGTTTCGAGCCTATCCTGATGACCCGCCGTGCAGAAACCGATGTACTTAAAATTTTCGGTCCCCGTTTTGGGGGTTTGGCTTGGAAGGGGTTTTCCCACCGATGCCGCCCCGTATTAACCGTGGTTCCAGGGTCGGAAAAGCCTCATACTGAACAGTGCGACGAAAAATTCACTCTCTCATTTCGAAACTACGCAAGAGCTTTTTTAAGCGGATATCAAATTTTGAACCCAGGGTTAAGTGACGTGGTAGACACTAGAGGTAGCCCACCACTTCTAAATTTCCCCAAAACCAAGGGGAGAATTTTTAACCCTCGACAAATTTAACGTAAATCATTATAGCTAATGTGGATTTTTAGTGGCATAGGATTTAAAGTTAAACCCCAGTGTCATGAGGTTAGGCCCATCAGAGGCTTCATCTCGCCCAAATGAAGTCCTGATTCTGAAAGCCAGTTCCCTTGGTGGGGTGCGGCAACTCGTGATGCAAAAACCTCCAACCACGACCATTCGGATACCACGGCTATTTTATATAAACATTTAGAAATCCAATTAAATTCACTAAACTAAAAAATTATTCCTCAAAAGGCACTGTAACAGAATGGGATTCGAATACATCACCCTCTAACTAGCGACGTCTTCAGACTTCTTAAGACCTCTTGGGCCCTTTTGCCAAATTAGGCTCCACCTACAACTCTTTTAAGTAGACGGTATATAGTATACGATGTTAAATATCCATACAAATGGTAACCCATAACAAATAAATTTGTGTAACACACAATCTCACAAACATAGGCACAAACCGACCCGACCAACTACCTCCTTTCGTCAAATAAGCAATGTGCAGTAGCGTAACGTACACCCGCAGCCCCCGCATTGCGGGGAGCAGGACTCTAGGAGGCTCAAAGTCTGACTGACGCCAAGTACGTACCCTTTGTAATATCCGGCTTGGGGCACAAACCCTGACTTTGCAGAAGGGCCCTAATATTCTCCGTTACGCCACTGGTAATGTGGTAGGCCTAGACCTAGGCACTGACAGATATGGCATTATAATGCAGTCTTGACACAGTTGCCAGTTGGCATATAGTTCGAACATCCCAGTTTTCCGGAAAATACGTCCGAGAACAGCATTTGGCGATTAAAAGTACCCGTATTATTGTGGTTAAGTCGGGAACGAGGCGAGACTCTGGGCTCGGGCCCATTAGACCCATGCCTTAAGACGTCCTTACCTCTAACAACGAGGTTGTAACAGAATAGGATTTCAATATATGACCATTTAACAATAATGCTAAAACAGAATAAGATTCCAATAAGTGACCCTGTAGCAATAAGGTTACCAGCCTTCCCCAGTGGCGTAATGTACACCCCGCATCGGCAGGCAGTATTCTAAATGGCCCAAAGCCCATCTTCTGTTATGGTTTTGCAACCCTGTGTAAGATCTGGCTTCGGATCCAAAGCCTGATTTTGCAGGGAAGCCCTAATATTCTTCGTTACGCCACTGCCCTTATTTGTAGGTTTTCTAATCATTTATAATCAAGTATCCCATGACCTATCATTACTGCTCTCCGTCAGTGATCCGCAACCCCCGGTCTGCGGACCGGTACCGGTCCTTGGATCAAATGGTGCCGGGCCGCCTAAAGAATATTAAACTATCGCCATTTTATTTAAAGTGGTGCATTTCTCTCTGATTTGCGCAACTTTCCACAGAAATCACTTTATATTCCACATTAAATCACTTTTATTCATTTTTGGTGTAACTATATTTTATTCTGAAGGCATATTTATATAAATGTAACTAAATTAAAATTGTTAAATCAAAACAATCTAAAAATATATAAACAATCAACGTGCCCCCCCCTCAGTGGTCTGTGGTAAAATTATCAAACGTTGACCGGTCCGCAGCGATAAAAAGGTTGCGGAACACTGCTCTACGTGACCCACTCATTATGTATATTTACTAATGATTACAAGAGCACAGGTACAACAAAAGCATACAGAGACATTTTTATTTTTACTAAGTACGCAAAAAGGTGCACATTGGTAAATTATATATATTCGATGCAATTTAATTTATATATATATGTATATATAATGACGTCACAAACATTATCTTTGAAAGTAAGCCAGGAATATTAAAAACAATATTCTGATAACAACATAGAGACATACAAGAAATAGGAAATAACTCTTCCACTGTTACATTTTTTTATTTTTTGCAGTAAGAATATAGTTATGTCCCTTTTTATAATATAACTAAAATAAGAAACGTCTTTTTTATGTCCAATATATCTATCAATGTCCATCATCGCATCTTTTTTCTGTATAGCCTCCCTCTCCGTTATCGACCCCGGGGTACCCCAGTGATCCTTCTCTATTTTTGACCCTCCATCTTGTCATCCAATTTCTTCTTTTCTTTTTTTCCCGTCCAGACCACAGACCTATGAATGTTTGGCGCAGTATAGCCAAAACTGGCTCTTGCGCCATAAAACACCAAACTCAACTCAACTCAACCCTCCCCGTTATCCCCTCCCTACACCATCTCATATGTATTCTGCTTGGAATGATACCATAAGTTAAAAAAAGGTTACCTCAAGCTGTCATGACTTCAAAAGTGTAAAATTATAATGAAAGGAAAAAAAATATTTTTGTGAGACAGACTTTTCAAAAAAAAATTCGTTACACATTTTACAGAATTAGTTTTAAAATAACGAACAACAATGCTGCCATTTTTCACTCCCATTTACGCTCTTTTCTCATTGTGCAAATATCGCGAAAATGAAAAAGAAAAATATTTAAAATTGGAAAAGCGCCCAACTACTCGGCGTACGACCGATTCACTTTGCTTTAACCATATATAAAGCCCTTCATTCATCTCTCTTTTTGAACCGAATAATCGTAAAAGGGATTAAATAATCACCTTTCAATCAAATTTAAGAGCACTAAAGTGAGAAAGCGCGCATCGCGTGGCTGGCTCTCCGCTCAATTGCTCTCATCCACAACAATGAGTGAAGTCAATCTTTGGCTCTTAGCGTGGCGCCCTCTGTTGACAGCGGATTGAAACGCTTCACTGATTTCAACCACGTGAGGATTCAAGTTCGAGAAATGATCTCCGAGCGATCGCGCCACATTCGACGGGCAGTGTTGAGTTAAAACGTTTTGCTCGGTACGTTAATCGACGTGCTTTGGTTTGTTTACATCGCGTTGACAAGCGTGCTCTTTTCCCGGTGACCAATTACTGCACATGTGACGCCACTGAATACTCTTCCGTGGTTTTGTGGTGAATGGTGATTTCAATGATTCAAAGGTGACCATAATTTATTCAATTTAACATATAAATGAAACGATATTATTAGTTCTTATTTAAAGCTTTCGTTTACATTTTGCTCTGACGAAAGTATAGAACTGCAATGTTATATCTGAAGTCTTCGATGAACCCGTACGTATGCTTTATTTGACTAGGAAATACATAAGGAAAGTGTAATAGTGCTAAAACTGAAACTTTGAATGTTTCGAAATACTTTTCCTACGTAGTTCTGTTTTAAATAGATGATATATTGACTGCTTGAAAACTGCAGACAGTGAAGATTTGATGTGTGTGCTTGTGTGAAAAAGCAAAATATACATCTAAATAAGGAAAGTACTTGTTGAAGAAAAACTCATTAGTCAGTAGTGAGAAATCTACTTAATCACTAAATTTGAATTGTCAAACACTAAATAATTGATTTAATTCATTTGAAATGAAAAACAGTGTACCTTGATAGCTGGTGATCATTATTTTGGATATTTTGTTTTTGCACGCTTTTTATTTTCAAATCAAAAGGCACAGAAGAAAACAGGTAAGTTTCAATATTTTATTATTTAAGTAACGTAAATTTTATCAATTGATACAAATAAAATTTATAATATTTAGTTATAGAATGAAAATTTTTAAATCATTTTACTTTATTGAATATGTAATATACTTTATCTATAATTAAAACCTTAATGTCGTATCCAAACTGATTAATTGCTCTAGTATACAATAAAATTCGGTGAACTATTTTACCAAAGGAAGGAATATAATAAAGTAATGATTAAAAGTAATTTATGCAATCAAAAGTTATGAATCTCCCCAAGAATTGTTTTGTATTCTTATTTATAAATGCTTTATAAATAACATTTTAAAATCTTTCGTTTGGAAGATTTTCGTTGCTAAAAGTAAATATTACTAAAACGATAATTTCTAAAAATCTAGGAATGTTAGATTGTTAGAAATAATGAAAAAAAAAGATATGTTAAGTATTGAGAAGAATTTGCATTCTTTTAATTGTGAATCAATTGTGAAACAAAATTTAGAATTGTTTCATTTATTTAAATATTTAAATTGGTTCCTAAATATATATTTTTTTGAGGGGGGGAGAAAGGTTTCCATTTTTGTAATTATAATGTCTAAAAAGTAGTTACTAATAATTTTATTCATTATATTTATTTGTAAATATAGTCATTGCACATTTCATAATTTGACTGAAAAACGTAAAACTGCAACGAATTTAAAGATTTATTTTAAAGTTAGGATCTTAACTGATTCTTCATTTTACATAAGCTTTCACGACTTTTTTAGTGATGCATTGATCAATTAATATCACAAACCCCAAACTTCATAAATACTCTAAAATATGCGTTAAAAATCCAAACTACTTCTTTTTCAAAGTATTTAAAAACTAAAATAAAGATTACAACACGAGATACTGCACAAAACGTCTGTTTTGTGTCAAGACCAACAGGCATATCTATTGACCTATTTGTTTTAAGGAATGCCATGTAAACAGTAATTGAATAAAGATTAACATAAAATAACTCATTACTAAAAAAGAAGCGATAATAATAACGAAGCCATTATATATATATTTGATAATATACAAGGAAGCTCAACACAAACTTCTTTCCTTGGTTATTACGAGCGAGAAAGTTGATTCGATTTTTTCAACCTTAAGATGTAGATTGCGAGGTATCGCCTCATTTTTGTTGATCAAGGTTTTCAATCCACCCTTTTCAAAGCTAATTAGTATTAAATTATACATTTATGTTTTTAGAATTAATAATTAATCCTGCTTTATAAGAACGAAAAAAATGTGTGAATTTAGCTGCAAACTTATAAAATTGTCTTTTTCCTGATTTCTTTTAGATAAAAACATGGATTTTTTCATGTCATAACACCATGTATAGTATGTTCATTCATACAGCACTTTTTACTTGTTATCAGCCAATTTAATGTATTGTCCCAAAAGGGAACAGTACAGTTATGTATTTTCTTTTGTAAGTTAATTCCAATTTCTAAAATCATTTTCACGTGAAGCTAAAAAATAGAATTTCTACCCAAAACACTCTTTTTCAGTTGGAAAATTTCTCAAATATTAATATCATATTTTTTTTCACTATTCTAATATGTATAGTAACATTTATATTCTAATTAAAACATTTTTTTTGTCTTAAATATGTTCCATGTTTCGTTTCCTATGCCATAATGCCATTCCACTGTTATATAGTAAAATGAAAAATTATGTATTTATAAAAATCAGTCGGACTTCTATTAAATGAAGTTGCTAAATTCCGAAAAAAAAAGTTCGTTATGTGGAAAATTTGTTAAATTGAGATTCCTCTTTCGCATTAAACTTTATTCTTGGTCACAGGAAAAAAGTTTGCAAAATAGAGGCCCAACTGTACTTACAAACTTTAAGAACACGCACAATATGATAAATGTTTATAAGTTGTCCCCGTATTTATCAAAATTCAGATTACATTTAATTTGAATGTGTTTTGCATTAGAATCTTTCTAGTTGACAGCTAGATGATAACTCTAATGAAGTACGTAAATTGATAACAACAAAACCAAATCCAAAAATTGAAAAAATACAAAACGTGTATATCAGTATAATGAAACCATTAATATGTTCAGTTCATAACCTGCTATTTTAGCATCCAATCTTAATGTTTCAGCTGTCACCATTTCGGCTACTTTTAATTTGCTTCGTGATGATTTAAATTCGTTCTATTTCGGGTAATTTAAATACCTTTATAAATAGCAGAATAAAATTCATGTGCGTATTCGAATGAATCAAACGTTTTCGTAATCAAATATCACCGAAGACTAAACAGAATGAAATACTTAACTGAGTATCAACATCTTCCATAGGTGACACGGAAATTAGGTATTTTGATCATAGTACTTAGTATTAGATGTTTAAGATTTGCAGATTTGAATTTACGGCGTGATGAATGTTTCGGTTATATATCTGATAACTACTTGAGTGTCGTTTTTGTCTTTTAGATGGATCGCTTAAATTAACATATTTTGAAACCAAATTAATGGAGCAGTTGATAGTATTTTGCAAATAAAATTCCTAAATAGAATGGCTCGAATTGTTTTATGGATAAAAATCACGTTCTTATTTCTTCAAATCTTTGAATTCTTTATAGTCAAATTTTTTTAAATCTTACTATATTTACTAAACTATTCATTTTTTGATTCCTGAAAATGTTTGTAGGGTCTATTTGATATTTAGTTAGAAATATATAAAAGGCTTTATTCTCGCACAAATTCAGTATTCGAAAGTTTAATGAAATGTTATACTGTGTATATTTTTTAAAAAAAACTTCAGATTCAGCTTTTTCTTTGCGATTTCTGGTCATTTAAAAAAAGTTTTACAAAAATAATTTTAATTCAAATAAAGGTAACAAAAATGTGTGAATCAAATTTTTAAATCCTCTGAAGTTTGTATCAAATCACTTGATGACGAATCAATGACGAAAAATGTAAGCATTTACAGAAACCGTTTTGTTCTATTTTATTAATTCTTAAATATCTAGATTAGAGATATAACTGCGGATCATATTATTTTTTATATATAAGTAAAACATTTTCGACATAGATTGCAACTTGTATTGCAATGCACATTTCAACATCTCTGAAAAATAAGCATTTATTTTTATTATCTTTTGTAATTGTCATAGTTAAATATATATATATATATATATAAATAATTCTTAGGAAACATACTACGTAAAGTTTTGAATTACGATCCGATATCCAGAATTAAATGTAGGGATCGTTTTTACAAAAGTTACAGGTTCCGTAAAACATGTATTTTCTTGGAATACAAATCCAAAATTCTTTTAAAAATTAGCAGTTTAAAACGCAGTTTCAATTGTTAAGAAATTTACATATTTATACTTTCTATATAACTTATTGTATTTAAATATTGCAAATTTGCAAAATTTTATTTCACAAATAAAAAACTGTGTGTAAGATTTTTTTTTCTCATTTAAAAACATTTTTGGGCGAATAAATTCAAACCAGCTTTCATGATGTTAGGTATGCTAGAATAACAAGTGCTGGATTATCTCATAACTTCCCATTACACAGGGTGGCCGCGTTAGCCCTAGTGGTTAAGGTATCGGATCGTGGCTGGCTTGTAAAGAGTTCGAGCCCGGTACCACTAAAGACCCTCCGTGTATGCGATGCACGTTAAATCTGTCGAGAGCTCAAACATCCTCCCGCTGGAGTGGTGTGGAAGTTAGGAGATGGGGTCCTAGCTCAGGTGTCGTTTTTGTCACTTGGCCAAATCAAGATTTATGTGAAACATATGATCAATATTCTATATCACTCGCACATGCATAGAAGATAATAATTATACAAGTTAAAATTATTGTTAATTATCATAACTTATTACGAATCTTTTGAAAAAGATATTTAAGGCTGTTTTCTGCATATGTACGAGAACGTGAACTTGACGCGGAGCACATTTTCGGACAGAAAAAATGCCTCGATTTTTATAAAAATGTGACATTGTAACTCGTGCATTTGTTTATAATGCAGTGTTTTTAAAATTTCAAAATATTTCATAGATAATTAGTTTTTACTTTTAACATGTGAAGGTAAGCTCATTTAACATTACGGTATAGGGGGAAAAATGCAAAACACATTTTATAAAAGAAAAAATGTGTCAAAAAAAAAAAAACTCGGATAAAAATGAGTAGTATGATAAAATAAGTTATTCTCTACAGGATATAGTGTAGCCAGAATATAATATTAATGTTTGAGTACTTTTATATCTGAAAAAATATTCCGAATTTCGCTCCTATTCTTTAACATTAGCCGAAGATAGCCTTAATGTACTTAACACATGATAGTTACACACTTTTCACTATATTTTAGAATTAATTTTTTTCTTTTAGATTTTGAATATATTTTTATATAGGTTTCACAACGATTCATTTTTAAGTTTTCAAGTCAAAAGAAAAACATTAAAATTGACTGTAAAATGAGAATAGAAAGAAAAAATCCTGCTTTTTGTAATATTTCGGATGCATTTTATGGCATTTCTAATAAATACAGTAGTCAAGTTTCGAGACAGTGATTAAAAATTCCAAACGATTAGCATCACATTTACAAATTCAAAATGGCGGACAAACAAAAACTTCAATTTTAAAAAAACGGAAAGACTGCGTTTTTAGATAACTAATTTTATCGGAACGGTGTGTAATCTTTCGAAACGAATAATATTATATATGTTCTCTCATTGTATGCTGATTCATCTAAGTAACTTAATTAATATTTTAGTCTATTTTGAGAACAATAAATATTGCATAAAATCTCAATTGTTCGAAGAATTACGATACAAGGGATAAAAACAAAGCATTAACTTATGCAATCAATATTAATATCTAATTAGAACATATAATTAAATTTGTTTAATTGTGTGTTAAATTGTATGTTCAATGTGTGTTCAACGTATGATTCAAAATTATCCAGCGAAATCACTTTTTTAAACTTAAAATTTGAATTCATATATTTAATACATGATATTAAACTGTTAATTTTTCATGTGAAATTCGTCACTTATGTTTTAATTGTTATTTATAATCAGCTCAACTTAATCAAAAAGGTTTAAATGAATTTGTTTTTAAATAACTAAGAAAATAATCATTAATATCAATATGAAGATGCAAAATTGCAATTCGTTCCCTTTTCAGTTTAAAAAAAAAATATTTAAATTTGAAAGTATACTCTCAGAAAGAGTTTGAAAATTATCTTAGAATTTAAATGGTTTCTCGATTTGTTTCAAACAAGAACAATCGAATATTTTTCTTTATTTTAAACTATGAATTTTTTAAAAAAATTAAATTCTTTATGTTATATAATTGTAAAGGTAAAATTAATTTTTCCTGAATGAAACTACTTCCGCATTAGAAAAAATTAGGCTGTTAAAATATTATTCTGGATAATTGGCCTTAATTCATATTAATGGATATTTTTTAAAACATCAGATAAACTAGAATCCGTATAAAAAGAGTATAACTATTAAACGCTTTATAATTTAATTTATCTGGTTTTTTATCTTAGGATTTTATAATTGTATTATGCCCTTTTTTTAGAGGTGAATTGAATACAGCAAAAAGTTTGAAAGTTTTTTTTTCCCTTTAACATTAACTCGGCAATAAATACTTTCACAAGATCCGCCAATAGTATTACATTGATTAACATTATCTTATAGTAAATGAAAAAGAGAACCTCAGTCTTTTTCTAATGTTTATTTTACAGTAAAAATCTACGTGTACTAAGGAAAAACTGTACTTAAAATCAATCTCGCATAAATTTCTCGCTGTAAACGTTTTCAAAGTTTAAAAAAGAAAACTGAATATAGAATGCATATTTTCATCATTCATTAAAGAAGAATGGCAACAAGTATGATAATTATCTATATTTATAAATACAACCTAAAAAAATAACTTAAATAAAATTTTAAATAATATAATTATATTCTATACATAAAAAGAAACAGATTTAAAATGCGTTTTGATACTTGACGTACAAAGAAGCATTTTAACTTAAAATTATATGACAAAAATCATTATCATATTTATTTTTTAAAGGCCGAAATTCACGACTGTCATGTGATATATGTAATCGTGCGTGTTCTCTTTTGAATTAAAAACTGACTTAAGACATATACTTGTTGTACTACTGATAAAAATTTTAAATATAATTTCAAATATGATGGTGTTATAAAGATGTTCAAATAACAAAATTCTTCAAAAAAGTTTTCCAAAATTAAAATTTAAAATTCTAATTTGTCACGTGCACTTTTAAATCAGGTGTTTACCTATGAGCGCTGTTATTGTTGACAAATATGTATTCTTTAAAGAAAGTTTCTGTAAAAATCACAGAAGTTGGCAATAGCGAAGCACATGAACATTTGGTTGGAAACATGTGATTGCCTTTATCATGTGACTACGACATAACATGAACTTTTGAACTGATTGGCTGGAAACACGTGATTATCATTATCATGTGACTATGACGTCACATGAATTTAGTCCATTTTCTTAGTGAAAATCGTGAAATAATTTATCTAACTAATTTAATCATCTCCTTTCGTTCCTTTGGTAACATAACTTGTAGAAATAAAAGCGATCATAAGGTTGAAATTTTTTAAAAAAATTTACTCAACACATTGGTCTGATATTTTCATCAAGTTGAGTTATGTGTGTATTATTGAAAAAAGTGCTAAATATCTTACTAAATTTTATAACGTGTTATTCTTTCAACATAAATTACTGCTTTGTTTTTTCACATATCGCTGAAACTTCAATCCTTAGCTTAAAAGTAAAATAACTTTTTTCCCCTTTTACATTACACTTTTTCCTGTTATTATCCTTCCTTTCACATTCCATTTTTTCCATTGCATAGTGGTTGCGGTCTCTTCTCACCACTCGTAAGGGCACTTAGCGTTTAGAAAGATTCGATGTTGCAAATTATGAGGAAACATGCAATTCAATGATTAATACGCTATATTTGGAATCGGTTCGCAGCGAGTGTTTTTTAAAGGTTCGGATTTCGTGAGGGCAAATGAGGAGAAAAATAAAATTTTTATGTCCCTCTAGAGAGTCTGGGGATGATTATAGGGTTGAAAGTGTGTTGAAAAGAATATTTAAGAAATCGTAGAAATAATATTATTGGGGAAATGTCCTACATTCGCATATTTTTCAAAAATTCGTAAAACTGGTCTTGGTTTTTCACCCATCATGTATGATTGATACATTGTTTTTTTATATAAAAAAAAAATGCGCCTGCCGTAGCTTTGTGGTTATGGTCACGAACTCGTGGCCAGAGTGTTGCAGGTTCGAATCTTGCTCAGAACTCACACTCACTGTAAGGGGAAATGTTGAAATATTTCAGATAGGACAAAAAGTTTGATTCGATAGCTATTAATGTATTTTAATTTAACTATTAATATGAATTAAGATATTTATTTTTAATATATCTTATTTTATATATATTATCTGAACAAAATAAATTTTTCTTTGAGAATATGGATTTTTGCTTCAAAATAATCAGCAATTTTTATAAAATTTCGAAGATTTCATTTTTTCCCCCGGGCATTTAACTCTCAACCTACTGCCCAACACAAACCTTATTGAATTGAATAATCCTCACAAGAAAAAATAGAATGCAGTATATGTCAAATCAAAGAAATATATATACTTTTTTTTCAATAACATTAATTAAAATTAATTTTCAACCGTCTTCGATAATCTGAAATATGATAACTCTCTGTATAACCTAAGATTATTTCTTTAGGTACCAACGTATTATACCGTCGACCAATTTCGCTTATTCAAAAGACGTCACCAATTCAAAAAATGCCAAATTCTGCCATCGTTGTTATTACCGTGTTCGAACATACGTGGACGTTGTTCCTACTATTGGCTGCATATCGTGGCATTTGGCAACATCTTTTGATTTGACGATATTGGTCAACAATACACTACATAAGTACCCTTTAGCTATACTACAACGTACATTTTGTAGGTCTTTAAATACTAATAGCATTATACGTTTTGTTTCTGTGATTCAGTTGTGGATAAAGATGTTATGGCTAAAAGGACAGCGCGGCAGATAGAAATAAAATGGAAAATTTCAATAAAAATTCGAATCTTTCATCACTAATTCTTACTGTCATAAAATCTTGTACTGAGGGAAAAATGTGTGTTATTAAGTAATAACTTGTTTGATCTAATAAAGATATTTAGATACTTTCTCAAGGTAGAATTGAATTTGCATGGTGTAAATGATGAAAATTTAAACGTATCTTTAATTCATCGAATTTCTCTTTATCAAAGAAAATTAAGTATTTAGAGAATTTCATGGATCAATAACGATGTTCTTATCTAACAGACATTCATCACTTAGGCATCTTGGATAATTTGGAAATCATTGAATTGAACCGATTCCAAAACCATGAAACTTGTTATGAGATAATGTATTAGTTGTCATTGGCTAGTTTTTTTTTTTGGCGATTTTGTTTGGCGTCGAAAAAAATCGAAACCATATTATTTCCAATTAATTCGGTTTTATTATTTTTTGTCTTTAATAAATAAAATCAAACAACAAATTTTGGAAATAATCAAATAATTTTTGATTAAAGTCTAATTTTAGTTAATGTAAAAAATATGTATAATGTAAAAAAAATAAATATAACTAAGTACTTTTTGGTTTTACCGTCTCAAATCTCGGCAAGCAGACGTTTTTGGCGACAATACAATGTGCACATAAAAAATGTTTTAAATGCTGGTTCTCATTAGTTTTTCATCTATTTTTCCATTTTTTTTTTCGAGAAAGACGTTACTGATAAGAAGAGACTGCGACTTGTTTTGAAAAGGGGTCGTGAAAGGTTATCAGCTGGAATATTCCATTTGGCATCGATTGTATCATTTTTGGTGACTTCATCGCTTGCACGAGCGAAACGAAAAAGTACCGAAAAATAAAACAATTTTACGATTCTGTTAAAAAACTATTTAGGGTAAGGTATAATACTTTAAATAAAAAAATACGGTACTTATTATACCTTTGACTAATATGGCTAGATCGAATGACTTCACCAATTCAAAAGACCTCGCCAAATGCTGCAATTGTTATTACTATCAAGTGTGTAAATGCGGGGAAACAGTGTTCCACTATTGGCTGCATATCGCAGCTTTTTGTGACGTCTTTTGATTAGACGAAATGTGTCGACAGGATAATACGCAAGTACTAAAGAGACTTTAATTAGAATGAAATTTACATTTAAAATAATACAAAATTTTGAAGTAAATTTCCTTAAAAAATCAATGTTTTAATTTTAGAATATAATTAATTTCAAAATAAAATGTTATGGGGAATTTGTAACTTTTGCTCATGGAATGGCATCAAAAAGTGCTACAAAAGCGGCAAAAACCACATATAAGGATAACTAACAAATGTTATTTTGGATAAACGAATAGATCCTGGCATGACAATTAAAAAGAAAAGAATAAGGGTACATTTAAAGAACGTTTATGTAGTTTTTCTTCACTTTTGGAATTCGAACAATAACGTTTTCGAACATCATTTCGACATCTCTCATTCGTTACTTATCAAGCACAAATCACTTAAGAATAAACGAGAGAGCTGTACACAGTTTTCCCTAACAATTAAAAACTCAAAAGAACACGTACAAAAGTGACAATTAACACAATAGAAAGGATTTAAACAAGAGGCTAGAGGAGGAAAATGTAGAATCCAATTGTTCATTTCCTCCATTATCCTTTACGCAATTGTTTGTTGTTTTTTCTAACTCTGGGGAAATACAAGATCTCTTTGATCATATAAAAGCTGTGTATAATTCTAGGAAGCAAAAAAAGATTCGAAATAGTAGAAAATATTTCACATTTCGCTGTATTTTTCTGCCATTTTTTTTTCTCAAAAAATCCAACCATGAAGATAAATAATACACGCGTTAAAAAGCCTAACATTTCACTTCAATTTAACTCTTTGTGTCAGTGAATTGTTTTATAAGTCGCGAGTGTTAGCATAAACTAGTTTGTTCATGTTATGAATCTAAATCCTTATTTTTTTTCATCTTCATTAAGAGACACAAATGAGGAAGTGAAGGCAATTGTTGTTCAGCGTTCTGCCGTATTATATATAAAAGGCATTGTTTTAATTGTTGACAAAATATCTGATTTTTATGGATGGTTTTTTGATATTTTTTCTCCATAGTTGGTTAGTCATTTATGAAGTTACATCATTATCGTTAATTTTGTTGTGCATTTAGTCTCTATTCATAATTGCAATTTAGAACTGGTTTTTAATAATATCATGTATAATATCTTTTCATTTCCCCCTTTTATTTGAGTTAAATCAACATGAAATTAGACATATATATGGGGTTATTAGCTGTGGTAAAATTATAAAAGGTACAAAGACGTGTAAACGCAATTTTTTAAAATAAAAATAATACATAAAAATGTTTTAACATATATATATTGGTTTAAAATACTAAATCAGTTGCCGAATGGGCATTGGGTTTGATTTTTTCTTAGTTTAATCTTGCTTTAGTGTAAAGCAGTGGTTTATTCGCTTTCCGTCCATGCAATTTTAAATTCCATTCAAGGGGCTCAGCAGCCCTCTTCAGCTTTTACACCATATTAGGATTATAAAGATTAGTTGACTTTGAAATATACAGTAATACCCCAAACTTAAGCGATAGGTAGGACTGAGTGATGACCTCGTAAGTCGGGGTATAATTTCGCATATAAATACATATAAATGATTTTTAATTGGTGCAGGGGACGAAAGGAAATAATAATTTAGAACCAAAAAAATTTTAATAAAATCTCAGGTAACACAATTACAAAATCACAAACTTAAGTTATTTTGATGTAGAAGGTTTCATAAAATCTAACTAGTAGTCTGCCGGATGTGAAAGAGTTTTTTTCCTCCCAAAAAAATTTCCTCGTACTAAGCTAAATACTTTTTTTATTCTTTGTTTTGTTGAAAGTATGCATTTTCTAAAATTTGTAACTTTTTTTTTTTTGCCTTACAACTGAGGCCTTCTGTCAATTACCAACCATTATTTGACCTCTGATTAAACTGGGTCTAAAGACACAAGTTATTCAATGTCTTGCTCTTGCGTGAGCTCATCAATCGTTAGCTCCTGATTGTGGGAATTGAGCAATTCTTGAACGTCATCACTATCCACTTGATGATGGGGAACTGAATGGACAAATTGAAAATCGCGTACACTCCGAATTCCTGTAGTGAGGTATTCTGCACTGATGCAATACCTTGGGTTCATAAACCTCAGAACCTATAGAACAAAGGTCTCTACGTTCCTTTGAAGCTGTCTTCGGTTATGTTAAGAGCAGGACTCAATTTGGAACATTTTTCAGATATAAAAGAAATGAACATTAATAGGATATTCTGGCTCACTATCTTTTAGAGAGCAGAATTTTGTATATACTTCCCATTTTAACCCAGTTTATTCTTTTTTTTGTATAAAATGAATGATTATGTTTTTCTCCCATACTGTAAGTTAAATGGGCTATGCTCTTCACGTATTGAAACCAAAAATAAATTTCATGGAATATTTTGGAATTTTTTTAAAAACACTATATTGTTAACAGAGGTATAAGTTATTAAATATTGCATATTTCATGGAAATTGGAACCTTTTTTTGTCTGAATATTGTTACATGGTTCAGTTCAAGCTTCGTACTTTTACCGAAGCAGCCTTAAAGCAGTGGTCGCCAACCTGTGGTCATGGCGCGGTAGCCTTAGTGGTAAGAGTATCGGATCGTGGCTTGCCTCGTAGCAGTTGGCAGCCCAGTACCACTAAGAGCCCTTGTGGCAGCGATGCACTTTAAATCTGTCGAGAGCTGAAACGTCCTCCCGCTGGAGTGGTGTGGTAGTTAGGAGAGGGGGGTGCCAGCTCAGGTGTCATCCACGTCACTTGACCATGGTTCAAAATACGTGGTCCGTCGCCAAAAGCCCTCGTGTAGCTGAACAGTGCGACGTTAATATTCAATGAATGAATGAAGCCAACCTGTGGTCCGTGGAAAATTTCTGATGGTCTTCGGACATTTTTATGAAGATTTAGTTTAAAAATGGAGACTATTAAAATATATTATTTAATATCGATTAAACTTTTGAAAAATTTTAGCTACTACTTTTAGCGAGATTTCTCTCTGAGTTTAGCGACTTTTTAACCATTTTTGCTGGTGTTTCTATCGATATTTGAAAGTGAGAGTTGGCAACAATGGTAAATGAGGACATAACACTTCAGTTTATTGACATTGCTTTGCTGATTTGTTCTTTCTTTTCTCGAAGTTCCTTTTTAATGATATGGAAATGTAAACAGAGACGAAAATAACTGAATATATAGTTATATATAGGGTCCGCCAAATATATAAAAGCATACATTTGGAGGTCTAAGAAGTTTTAAAAGTTGGCAAAACCGCTGCTATAAAATATTGCTCAGGACCTAAATGGGGAAACCATATTATTTTTAATGATCATCAAAAATTACTTTTAAGTAAAACTTTTTCTACGAATTTTTCCATTTACTTTAAAATTAATTGTAAAATTAACACATTATTAATTTATAATGAAATAATGCAATTCGAATCAAATTTTGTAAAATACAACAAAGGTTAAAATACAATTAGCTCAAAGTTTTTTTGTTTTGCGTTTATAATTATTTGCTCTTCATTTTCTCGTGATTGTTTTTTTAATTCATTATAAATTTGTGGTCCTTGTTTTGCTCACCATTAATCCGTTTAAATTTTAAGAACAATACATAGTAACTACAAATTAAGGAATTATGTATATTTCATAGAGTGTATTCTTTCTGATTCTTCTCTGGGGGTTAGCTCAAAAACCTAATGTGTTTCGTTATTTCCATGGATTTTGGTTAAAGCCTTTTTTCCTTAATAAAAAATTTTTCTCTTTTTTTTTTAAAATGCAATAATATTTTTATTGCGGTCTCTTACATTTCAGCCATTTCTCATTGAAAATCGTTTGCCATCTATAGAGTACAAAACATTATTTTGAACCGCTTAAGAATTAATCCAATGAGACTTTTCAGTAGACGGCCTTTTTGATTGAGTTTCCTCCATTTGTTGGGGTAATTGTGTTTGTCCTCTGACTATGGAACACATTTTGATTGAACGTTCTGCTTTTATCGTTTCAACTAGTAATTGACAATATATTCTACAGTCTGTACTTAAAAGTGTTGCAAGTGATGACTACTTTTATGTGGGGCTCAGGGCCTCAAGACGTCACTGTTCAGGAGTCATATTCATTACTTGCTCGTGACCCAAAATAATAACTTTTTAAGTTCTAATACCCCTAAAGATGTTATTAATACTCGGTAAATCTGTCGAGGCTCAAAACCTCTCATGACATAGTGTGAAGTTTGGAGAGTGAGGTAGTTGCACATGTGCCATTTGCATGACTTTATCGAGATTTAAAACACAAAGTTCATCGTCAATATTCTTAATCTCATTTTTAAGTACGGCGTCAATAAGCAATCGGTCAATTAAGTGGAAATCCAAAAATTTAAATACACGCTTCAACATGGCTTTTACTCCTAATTGACCGTAATTTACGTATTGACCGTCTTAAAAGTTGTTTTTCTAGCCTACAGTTAATAACCCGAGGAAAAATATTCGTTACAAAGTAATCTGAATAAACTTTAAATATAAACAAACTTATATAACTTGTAAAACAATTAAGCAATCAACCGAGATGGAGTACTTATGCAGGAGAAATTTTTCACGACTTAAGGGCTTAACCCACCCGCTACTTATTTTGTTTTTTATTCAGTTTGCGTAAAATGAGATCTCCACGTGCGGCGTCTTAGTACAACTGGCCCAAATCGGAACGACTTTTTTTCTTTTTAATTATGATCCTTAAGGATAACTCAAATTGCGCTCGGTGTGACGAAGTGTGACAAATCCTTAGGACTCGGAATGTTTCATCGTTTATTGATTATCGAAGTTTATTGTATCTCTACATTTATAGATACTGAGGCTGTAATGAATTAGGAAAAAGCATGTTATTCATTTGTATTTCCCGGAAATACAGGAATATTGCTATAGAAAAGCTCTTAAAATGCATTTTCGAATATATTTTTGGTTGAGTACAATTTAATTTTAACCAGTTAGTTAATTTTAACCCGTTCGAGTCCGCGCCACATGTGTCACGGAAATCGAGTGATGACGATTATATTCCTCAATCATAGATTAAGTGTCGCTGTTAAAATATTGGATCAAAAAGATGGGTTTATTTTATAAAATTGCCAATTTTATTACTCATACTTTTTGTATGGAGGGGGGCTAAAAGTAATTTAGCTTGGTCGGGGATTCATGAGGTTAACAGTCCTTCCGACCGTAAATTTTTATGGATTTATTTTACTGACGCTCAAAATTCCCTTACTGAGAGACCTAAACACATACTGAACTACTTCCTTCTTTACTGTCAGAATATTGTCTGTCTTGACACAAAGAAAGTTCTGGAGTAGGTGATGTATGGTTGATCACAGTCGTCTTACCAGAAAGCATCCTTATCTTTCTCATCCCAATAAAATAACTGTTCTTTAGGCAGCACGGCATTGGGCCAAGGGACGTCTTAAGGCATGGGCCAGCTGGACCCGGGTCCAGGGTCTCGCCCATGGTGGGGCCTTGGTTCGTTCTCGACTATATCTTAATAAGACCATGATTCGGACAATTTTAAATTGTCAAACATTATTCCCGTACATATTCTCTGAAAAACAGGGAATTTCAAACTGTCTCCCAATTGGCAAAAGTGGTAAGACGGTTATTATGTGATGGCCGTTGTCTATGTCTAAGCCTAGGTCTAATACCATCAACAATTATTCAACTCATTGAGCCATCAGTCGAGGCGATTTGTGTCTTGCTTTTGAGTTTGTGAGTCGTGGGTATTTTTGTTTCTAATTACCATTTGAATGAGTGTTTGACAATGCATGTACTATATACTGTCTGCTTTTAAAGATCTCGGTAGGGCCTAATTTTGCATAGGGGCCCAGGGCCCTCAAGGAGTCTTAAGGCGTCCCTGATTGGGCCATTACTCTAATGTTAGCACATGGCTCTAAATAGCCGTCGAGCCGCAAGTCCTCTCATGAGGATAGTGGAAGGGAAACAAAGGTGGAAAGCCCCTAACCCCTCAGGGTGTTCTCCTTCAAAATTGGCGTAGAACCTAGCCAAATCGCGTACTATCACTTATATGGTGCTCAAAGCTACGGCTAACGACAGTCTTACTACTATCCCCTTGCCACGAGGAATTTCGTAGGCCTGGATCTAATGTTACTGTTTATCAGGTAGCATAAGTAACAACACATTTTGAAGTTACGTCAGTGCCATTGGCGCTAGGTCTCTTAATTTTGAATAATATATTTTCGAAAAAGCTATCAATGTAGTGGCACAGTACAAGATGTATGAATGCAGATTTAAGTTGCTATTTTAGGAAAAATGTATTTCTGTTAAATAATGAATACATGTAGTGGAACTATTTTTGAAAAAATACTTTAGGGCTTATATTACATATACATATACAGTATACTTTTGTTAATATAATCTGTTGTCATAACTTGACTATGGTAGTCTAGTGGTTATGGACTCATCTCAGGAGTTCGAGTCTTCTGCCTCTGAATATACGTCGTGTAAAGTAGCTGATGTATGTGTGTTAAATCTGATGAGCTCAGAGCTCTCCCATTGGTGTGTTGACGCCCTCATCACTTGACCATAGCTCAAAATTACGAGGTCCATTGTCAATAACCCTTGTATTGCTTTTTAATGCGAGGATATTAAACATTCAATCACTCTATAAGGGCATCAACTTATAAAAAGGTCACACAAAAACATGGATACTTAAAAAGCTTGGATTTAATTATTTGTCTCATGACAAATAATATCAAACTTGCCAAGTTCAATCACATCTTAAATTTTTCGCTTAGGGAATAAAGACCTTTCAGATTTTGATAAATGGTTGAGAAATTGCTGGAAAAAACTGAACTTTCCTTTCTTACGATTTTACCAGTTATGGTAATATATGTTTCCGTGCTAAACTGGACTAAATCCATATAAAGCTTCTTGTGTGCATACATAAACGAATTTAAAATTACAGAATTTTTAACCGTTAATCACTAAAATATCTCCCACTTTGTAAAAAAGATTAAGGGTTACGTAACTCCAAAGCCTTATTCATTTGCACCGTCAATAGGAAACCCTTATTAATCATTCAAATACCCACTTCCCTGTGTTAGGCAGAATTAGGGTCAAGAATCTAAAAGCAAATCAAGTATCTCATTAATTAAAAGGATCCGTATTTGCATATTTTTCGAATACAAAACCGGATCAAACAAAATATGCTTTTTTTGTCTGGATGATTACCCTCCTCATCCTCTGATTTCTTAAAGAGCGCTCACAAATGACCTGTCGATAGACACTTACAATCATTTGCATTTGCATAGGATCGCGCGGAAGTGTTAAAATTGAGATCCGCAACAACCTGTTCAGGAAACACACCGAGTGGTTTTTCTGCGCAGACATAACTCAGTCACCATTACAATGATGTATGAGGGTTGTCACCCTATGATGTCATGTGCTCTTGTTCCTGAAGCATCTCGAACATTTTGGCTTTACCGGTTCTTTTTTTTTGCTTGTGATATTGTGAATGGGAAGAGAATGATTTTTTTTTCTCATCGGAAATCGTCGAGCCGTACCGATTGAGGAATGTTTTTATTTCCAGGTTATTGAAACGTATGTTTTCTGCGAAATCTCTGGAAAGAAAACATTTTGGGTCTGAGAAAACATCCTAAGTTCGACAGTCGGTTGGATTGGGGTTCTATGGAGGGAAAAATTTATTATTATGTTCTATGGTACGGAGATCAGGAGAAAAATAATTAAAAAAGTAATGTCAAAATTTAATATTGCCACAAATGGGTTGAATTTTCGAAAAACTGGAAAGACCTAATTTTGGTTTGATGATTTTGGACTCAAAATAAAATTTTTATCGCGCTCTGTCATTTAGACAGTGTTTTTTTTAAAACTTTAATACTAACGAAGTTGTTTAATGTACTTTGTTAGTAGCACACACAGGAATTTTTCAGGATGGGGTCCAAAGTTGAAAGTCCACCATTCTCGTATCATACCCCAAAACGCTCCCCAAAATATTCTTTTGATTTTGTCAATTATAGGGAACAAAAACAGTAAAAAAATAAATAATTAGAATTAATTAATAAAATAAATTATTAATAACAAATACTTTATTGAATGCCGCCCAGCCAGTATGGTAGATATGACCCTCGGCTTCTAACCGAGTGGGTTCGGGTTCGAATCCAAAGTGGGGCATGATTGTATTTTCTTCGGGAAAAGAAGTCGGACTTTCGCCTGCAATGGATTCCCGTCTCGAATGGAAAGCAGCGCACCCTTTCTTGTTATATGCTGGGATCATCATCTGTAATAGTCTATATTCTTCTGTTTTGTATTGTATGTCTCTGTTCTTCCACTCGTATTTCATATGTATCCCAGGATAAAAAACACACAATAGCAACAACTGTATTGAATTTTCCGTACTATGTACCATACTATCCTATTTACTATAGGATAGAATGAGAAAACATGGTGAACGAAGGTGAATGAGAGGTCACTGTGAAGAAAATTTCAAAGTAAGGAACTGGCCCACGGGGGCTTGTCTTGTCGGATATGATAATACATAGGATTATAATCAATATAGAAAAAAATCAAGAATGATGGGAGGGGACTCTGGACCCAATGACCCGCCACCCCACTTTTGTGCACCCCTGACTGTGCTGCATTTTGAAAGGTTATACCTGGATTCATTTTACCATACTAACAGGGCCGGCTCTAGCAGTTTTGCCGCCCGGACAAAAATGGAAAATGCCGCCCTCTCTCTCTCTTTGTATATATATATATATATATATATATATATATATATATATATATATATAATATAAAGTTTTTAAAAATTCAAAATAATTCGAAATGAAAGACATAATTACTTGTTATTATTTCAAACGAGGGAATTGTAAGAGAGAGAATCGTTCATTTAAGCAGGTCAATTTCTTCGAAAAATAGTCTACTGATAGTGAGAATCACAAGCGTTTGTTTTAACTTATAGTAACTACACTCAAGACTAAAATAAAACATCTTCTGTGGCTTTCTACCAAAACCTCTTATTACCCCTGTCTCCTTTTGGATAGCTGACACCGGACATCGTAAGGGTGAAAAAAATGTCCGTTGTGACCTCACTCCGGAATGGGGAGAAAGTGATTAGTTAAAGATGTGTAAACATATTAAATTTCATGCTTTAACATATACTCCCGCCTCGATCCCTTTCAGTTTCAACATAAAAGAAAACTGTCGTTAAGTATACAGAGTACAAAATAAAAAAAATAAGATATTTTAAATGAAATACCAAATGCACATCCTATAATATTTCAGAAAATATATCAAATTTTTTGTAACAACAAAAAAATATTTTTCAAATTCGATCCAAATGCCGCCAAGGGCAGTGGTCCGGTTTTTCATCCCTTGAGTCGCCCCTGATACTAACCTAAAATCCCTCTGTAACCCACCGTTAATTTAGAAAATGCAGGCAAAAATTTACTTTTGTCTGGTCATTGACTTAAATGACCAGGGAAAATATCAATAAAAAAACTTTTCTGTCTTAAACGTACAACACCCCGGAAAAGTTTGACTTTTTGAAAAACCTTACGTAAATTGGCTACAAAAATAAATTTCATAAATTTTCTCCTAATACTTCAAAGTCCAGTCGGTGCCCGTAGTAACTCTTCGAAATATCGCGTCTGTTTCTTACTTTAAGACGCACATCAAAACTTACCCATCATTATAATTTCAAAATATTTTTTTGAATATTTAGAATATATTTTTATGTCAATTGTAACATAAGTCTAGAATTCGAACGTTTTTTTATGAAGTAAAAATATTTTCTTATTCGCAAATGTTCGGAATTTCAAAAATTGCTCCTCAAGTCAAAAGCGCCCTAAAAATGTTTTTAGAGTTAAAACTTTAATGCATAATCAAGCCAAATAAATGTGTTACCTAATATTCGAATCCGTAAAATCACAAATACTTTCGTGACTTTAAGTAAATAATATTTTTATTATTATTTGTTGCAATATGTTCGGTTCAGCTGGCAGGAAAAAACCGGTCCATTTTCATTACAAAATTTCTCGAAATTGCGGAATATTTAAGCCGTGGGAAAACAATTGTTCGACAACTGGATTCTGAGGTCAATTTGTAATTTTTCATCGCTTTGGAGTGTTGTGACAATAATATAAAATACCAACAATATATATAGAACTGAATGATTGAAATTAAATGTTAAGTGTTATTTTTCATTGAAACGATGCCACCCAATTTATCAAAATATATGCTCAGCAATACTTACAACTTTAATTTCTAAACTTTTTTGAGGTTACTTTCAAACTCGATTTTGTTATAAACATACTGAGGACAACAATTCAAAATAATTTTAATGTATTCAAAAAGCACACAAAAAAATCCTTATTAACCATCCTGCAGTAAGCCAGAAATGAGTTTGAAAATGTGTATTTGGAGCAAATGTTTCAGGCATAAACAATTGGCTTTTCATGTCAGCCATTTCCAAGAATTTGTCATTCACACATTGGTATTGAGTTGGTTTGGAGAATGTGTGTGGAATTCTCTACCTCGGGTGTCGTCCTTGTAACTTCATAATGGTTCAAAATTATAAGTTTGTCGCCAATAACTCTGATGTTGCTTCAGAGCTCGACGATGATATAGAATCAATCAATCAATTATATACCATTCTATGTAAGATACCTGGAATAAATAATAAGAGCCAGCCGATAAAAGATCAGCCACTAGTACAGTGTTATAGGCTTAACTGATTTTTATAGCAATAGCATCCAATACTTTGCTCTGAGATTTTTAAATGCAATAGAACCTTGAACTTCTATAGATGGTTTCAGTAATGTAATAATAATTGCATTTTAAAGCTTAACTTCCGTGATTAATTTAAAGAGGAATAATATATACGTATAACTTTTTTTTTGTTTGGAAGAAATGATAATTAATATGAGTACTTGTTTCTATAAAATTAAAAAAAAATTTTTTTTACAAAATGCTGCGTATATTTCTATGTAAAAAACATATTTCTGGATATAGTTGTAGAATATAAAAAAAAGTCGTTATCACAAAATTTAGTTATTTATTTTAGTTCGATTCTTTTAAACCCACAAAATTATTCCATGTGGAAGTACAGTAACATATTTTGAAGCAAATATTAAATGGACACAAGAAATGATGTATTAAATTTTTGTTTTTCTTGAACATTTTAAAATTTTTGGATATACTATGGCGGTTTTCTTGCATATAGATATAAGTGAAATGTTTTTTCCCCTTTAAATTACACTTACCTAATTTTTGGATTAGTTGAGATAGCCTAAAAACTGAATTATTGCATAACAAAAATAAATTTTTATCTAGTTAATGACATTTTACATATACTTAAAGAATTCTACTTAAGTACAATATATTATATGAATATAGCTCTTAAATCAATCTTTTGAGAACAGATCGAGTAATTGACAAGTTGCCCGTAGAAAAACATAAAAGCATAAAACAAATTTAAAACTAGTTCTTAAAAATTATCTGCAATTGATTACCTAGAAGTACAGCCAACACAACAGCTAGATCCATTTTTATTATAACTCAAAAAATACTTTAAAAACTAGTTTTTACTTTTAAAAAAATGTGAAATATGCCTACTTTTTTTTTTTTTAAATTGCGAAATTTGCCTTCTTGCATTGTTTTCGAGGAAATAAATGTATTGGAAACTATCATAGGTGTTCTCCCAAAGGGTTATAGAAATGCATTTTTAATTATCATTCTTGCCATAGTTAATGCAATTCTGAGAAAAGAGGAATTTATTTTGAGAAAATAAATACAAAATTAAATTGAATTTGTATTCATAATTAATTTTTTCTGATAAATTTGGCGCTATTGTTGACAGGAATGCTAATTTTAATGTTCTCCGTTACAAATATTCAATTTTTTAATCATCAGTTGTGCAATTCCTGGCATATTTAAATTACTTCAGTATTAACATTTCGGGTAAACAATTCATTGGTTTCTTTTTATTTTCTTTTTATATAAATACCATTACTTTTATCACGTTTTAAGAGGTATTTTTAAAACTAATCTAAATCAAACGTGTGGATAAATTTTGTTATTTTCATGTTGTTTTTAAAGGCATATTTTCTTACTTTTTTTCCTGCATGCCATTTGATATTGGAAAAGGAATTGAAGAAATATGTTAGATATGTGTTCGGAAATATGCTTACAATAAGAATAAATTACTCAATGTTGTTCCACAAACATGTATTTGCTATGATATGATATTGTTTGTATATAAACATACAACGATAATATATAAACATTTTAAGCTCATTTTTCAGAGCTCATTGTTATAGAAAATTTGTTGATAAATTTCATCCTTTTTATTTGGGTTTTCCTTTATTATTCATAATATTCTATAAATAAAGATGTTGGAATTTTGTAACAAATTTATGCTGTTGTACAGTTTTTTTTTTTAAATACATATTATGCGAAGTTTTTTAGCAAAAATATTGAATTTTGAAATTTATGTTTAAGAGTTTTATAAACAAGACAATAATCACCATCTGTGTGTTTTCCATTCTGTAAATAAAACTGAACAATGCATTTCCAAAGTCATACAACAAAATTCTAAAGAATAAAATTACTACATGTTAATTTATGCTATGTGTTATTTTGTAAGGCAATATTTGCTTTTTTTTTTTAAAAAAAAATTATTATTTAGATTTATCGTGTTTTAAGACAAGGACAGTTTTAATTTATTTATTTAATTATGAATTTTAAGAATTTAATCCGCGAGTTTTTCTTATAAAACTTAACAAGCTTTTCTGATATTGTTTTTAAGTTTAATTTCTTTTAATCTGAAATTTAAAAAGGCAATTTCTACTTTGATAATAGGAATAAAATCCGATTTTCGCTTCATTTTCATATGGTAAAAATAAGTGTATGATACAAATATTCGTTAACAAATTTTATAAGAAAACAAAATTACATAAAGTTTGCAAAAAAAATTGTTAGAAATTAGAAATTGAAATTTATTCAGGTTACTTTTCTTTATAAAACAACCCATTTATTAAAGCTTTTCACATAGAACTCACTTTTTACACCGCCGTCTATAAATTCACACTCATATTTCTTTATCTCGGATTATTTTTCAATGTCGTTAGGCAACATTCGCAAAAGAAAAACACGTGTTGCTATTCTATTTTTATTAAATTTGAAATATATTAGTATCAAACGATTTTTTTAAATTAATTTCTTTATGATTAAACATTTTTGTCTTTTTAATTAATTATTAATTCCTTTTTATAAAACAAATTGCAGCAATAGCCTTGCAATGTTGAAATATATTGGTGCCAAACGATTTATATTTAATTAAATTATTTCTTTATGATCAAATGATTTGTCTGTGTAATCTCTCTTCTTTAATTCCTACTATTAGCTCACACTCTTTTTATTTATTTATTTATTTATCTTGGTGGAATTTTCAATTATTAATAAAATGCATTTTAAAGCGCTCAATTGAGCTGAAATTTTATATACATGATTATTTTGGATGACAATACAATTATTTAATTATAATTAATAAAAATTAATTGATTAAAACTAATTATTTAAAGAATTACAAATACAGCTACGTTGGTATCCTTTTTGGCGACTTGTGTCAAAACTTGAAAAGGTTTTTTTCTCACGTTTTAAAGCATTCAGTTGAACTGGAATTTTATGTACGCGATTGTTTTGGATGGGAATATGATACTTTAATGATAATTAATAAAAATTAATTCCACTTAATGTTGTGATTCTGTCCTATGTATATACATATTTATATTAATTGTAACTATTTAATAAAAAGTAGTTGAAATAAAAATTTTCTTTGTTGATCTAAGTAAGAATTGACTTTAAAAAATTTTTTTTTATATATTACTTGTTTTTTAAGCAAATTGTAACTATTCTTGGAATTGATAATTTTACAACGGTATTTTTGTCAGTTACAAATATTACAATGATAGCAAAGACTTAAGTTACAAATATAGTAGTATTGTTTTTAATTTAGTAGTATTATTTTACTTAAATATCACAACATTTTATCATGAAGCTAAGTAAATTATTATTTAAAACAAAACAAAAAATGTTTTAAATTTAAGACTATAGAAATTAGCAATATAAATTTATTTTATTTTCACTTATAATGTCGGAAACGTTTTTGAATATATTTTTAAAAATATTTTGACTTGTGTTATATTGGCATCAGAATGAAATGATAATGCTTTAGGATGGCCGTTGAGTTTGTTTTATTATAATAATGGATTTTAATTTCGTTTTGCGTTGTGGACATAAAATTGATTGATATTTACACAATTAAAATTAAAATAGTATTTAGCAGTCAAGTTTGGTAAGTATACATTAAAATAGTAATGAAACTTAATAAAGAGGTTTAAGGTTATTTTATAAATTATGGAAAATTCTTTGCAGGTTTTTAAAATTTTGTTTTCTTTATTTATTGACATAGGCGCAGGTATGTGCATTTATGTTGCTTTTCAATACTATATTTAAATTCAATTAATATAAGTTTACGTAACTTTTAGCGAGCGAGAAACTCTGATGTGTTGACTGTTGCCAAATGTTAAACACAAATAAATAAAAATTCATTTCTAGTGTAAAAATAAATATATAGGTAACTGTAAAAGGCTCATAAATATAATCACTTGGAAAGAACATGTGAGGCATATATAATTGCCTAAACAAACAATAGAAAATGTATTGGCCCAACTTGGTGAAAAATTCTCGATGCGATTTACTGAACTCTTTAAAATCTTTTGTCGTTTGAAAAAAAAGTGCGTGAATTGAAATGACAATTTCAGTAATTAATTGCGTCAGTTCTCTATTAGAAGCCAATTTGTTTGTATTATTATTATTGTCTTTCGGCATAAAACTTTAACAAAGAAAGTTCCAATTCAATAGATCTGACGTCATACGCAATTTTGTCTCTATGTGGCATGCAACTAACTTTGGAATGTCAGTTCTCAGGTAGGTGCTTGCGGAAACGTTTAATTGATACTACGAGAAACAACAATAGGGAGAGTTGTAAAGAAAGGATATTAGAGAACAATGGATATAATGTATTTGTGTAAGGAATTTGATTGCATTTTGGCTGTAGAAAAATCCACTGTAAAGGGAAATTAAAAAGTAAAGATTGAAATTTCGCCGATGCTGTTTTAAATCTGCCGTGTTTCTTTTGACGTGTATGTAATTACTGAACGAATATAATTGAAAAGTTTGAACTAGCGCTAAAGTTTGACACATTTTTCAACAGAAAGAAAAGAGGCAGTATATAATTTGCTTTTAAGGAAAGAGGTTTTGATCGCGTAGATAGGTATGTGAATATTTATTTCTTCATTATTAGAATTCGACGCTTCAAAAAGAGGGAAATTATCTCGATTGTAAAAAAAAAAAAATTAAAATAAAGTTGAAAAGAAAAAGAATCTATTGAAAAAATTCTATCTATCTATCTATATATGACAAAAGAAATTCACTTACTATTCATGAAAACTTATAAATAATTATTTCTACAAGCTTGAAATTTGGCGAACTTGTTTCTTTTGTTGAGCAGAGATTAGCTAAGAGCGAGGTTTGCTGAAATACACTCACAAGGAGTATTGCGGAAGTTACAATGGCATCATAGATTTTTAAAAAATGCTTTTTACAACTATTAGATCTCTACAAACTTAAATTTGGCAAACGTGTTTCTTTTTAGAGTAAAGAAAGCTAAGAATAGGCTTTGTGCGGAAATGAAATCACAAGTGGGGTGTGCGAGGGCGTTATATATATAAAAAATCCATCTGATCTACAGGTTTCAAATTTGGCAAGAGCGCTTCTTTTGTTGAGTACAGATCCATTAATTGTGGATTTTCAGAAATCGACTCCTAGATGGTAGGGGGGTTACGGGGAGTAAAAGATAAATGTGTATTTCCGTTTTAAAAATTTAAATTGTTTTTTTTTAGGAAGAGGTGAGTTTTATAAGAATTGTTTTTCAGAACAATTGAAAGCTTAATGTGAGATAACATTTTTTGAAAATAATATACAGTCTTCAAAACTTATGAATTACCATCGAAGTGAAAGGGTTATAGTTATTAGTTTATTCTATAACGTGTATTAGTTATATTCTATACATTTATTTTCCTACAATAGAACTTTATGTGTAAAGTTTATTTTACTTGGTTTTTTAAAAGTAATTAATTGAAAAACTTATTGTAATTTTTTTTTGATTATATTTCATGATTGAGAGGGAAAAAAAGAATCATAAAATTCATATTCAGTTCCTAATTTTGAGCTGTAAGTAGTTAAAACTATCAGTCTAAAATAAAAACTAAAATTCCTTGTTTAGAAATATATTATGGTTTATAGAGGTTTGACTAAAAAAAGTTTGATGGGCTTGGAAATCATAGAAAAATAATACAACTGTAGGAATACAGTACATTATTTAATTTTTGGAGGAATAAAATAGTCACAGATGAGTGTTTTATGTGCAGTAAAGTACAACAAACTGGTATTATTGCTGCTTTTATTTCTTAATACGCAGAATTTTTATATTTCCTTCAGAGGAGGTTTTGTGGTACAGTAGCCTATGGTCACAAACTCGTGGCCAGCATGTTATGAGTTCGAGTCCTGATTCCACTGAAGACCCGCCGTGTAGAGGCACTGATATGCGGGTTAAATCTGTCGAGACTCTAAGTCCTCCCATCGACATGGTATGGAACTTCGGGGTGGAGGTGCGAACTCAGGTGTCGACCTTTTCACATGACCGAGTTCGAAACTACGAGATCCGTCTCTAATGACCTCGTGTTGCTTTAGAGTGCGACTTTAATATAACTCCATTCACTCGAGTTATAGAATAAAAAATTTTAGTGTCTAAAATACAAATTAAAGGTCCTTATTTATAGATAAATATGTTTAATAGAAGTTTAACAAAATGTAATGGATTTGGAAATGATCGAAAAATAACACTAATGAGAATACAGTAGATCATTTAATTTTTGGAGGAATAAAAATAGATGTTTTGTGTGCGGTAAAATACAAAAACTGGTATTATTGTTGCTTTTATTCCAAAAACATAAAACTTTTATGATTCCTGTAGAGAAGGTTTTGAAAGAACCTTTTGTGGTACCTTTCTTACTAAATATACCAAATCCCATAGTTATTTGTTATATTTCAAAAACATTTTATCAATTATTTTCTGACAGTAAGTTATATAGCATATCATATTTTCCTCTATCTCAACATTATTTTAAGGTATCCGACTACGTTCGGAACCATGATTTTAAAAAAGCGCATGAATGTATAATTTTCATGATATTTAGTGTCACTTAGATTAGAATACATGTATAAAATTGTTTTAAGGACATTATGACAAAAAATTATTTAAATACAATATTTTGCCAAAAAATTAACTTAGAATAACCTTTTTCCAAATGTTCTCCTTTTGTAAAAAATGCTTCTATTGTATTAATATTTTGCCTGTATATAGCTCAGACCTCTGTACAGAGGCTCCACTATGATTTTTGAAAAATTCAAATTATTTTCAGAGTTACAACCATTTGAAATAATTATCGGCGTATTTTCTTAAAATTTCTCCCTTCTGTTTTCATATATCATGGATAAACCGACTTCCAAGTTATGCGCTTCAAAAATTTTAGTTGAGCCTCTGTATAGAGGTCTGAGCTGAATACAGGCAAAATATTAATACAATAGAAGCATTTTTTACAAAAGGAGAACATTTGGAAAAAAAGGTTATTCTAAGTTATTTTGCCAAAATATTGTATTTAAATAATTTTTTTTTTGTTATGTCCTTAAAACAATTTTATGCGTGTATTCTAATCTAAGTGATTCTAAATATCATAAATATTATCCATTTACACGCTTTTGCAAAATCACGGTTTTGAACGTAGTCGGATACCTTAAAACTTACTTAAAAATCTAGAAAATATGGCTTCTAGATATAAAAATAATTCTTCGTTTATAAGTACTTTAAAGAGTCTTTAAATGTCTTGCATATTATTAGATATCTACTCAAGAAAAATCAAAGATATTAAACTTGGAATCATTATAAACGAGAAGTATGTGTGTAACTGCATTCTTTAAGGTACTAGGACCGTAGCAGTGAAGTGGTTAAGATGCCGACCTTCAAAGCCGGTAATGTTCGAGTCTTAATTTCATCAAAAAACAATGCGTTATTGTCTTATGTGAAAGTATGTTTGATTAATCCTTCTCAATCTTTGGTGCAGTTAAATGAAAAAAAATCTTCATAAAAGGGAAAAAGGAAAAACTTAATGAATTGTTCACAATTGTTTAAAAAATGCAGTTGTATACCTATATTAAGGTACCCGACTACGTTCGGAACCATGATTTTGCAAAAGTGTATAAATGGATAATATTGATATTTAGTGTCACTTAGATTAGAAAATGTATATAAAATTGTTTTAAGAATAGTACTACAATAAAAAAACTATTTAAGTGCAATATTTTGACAAAAAATGAACTTAGAATGACCCATTTTCAAAATATTTTCCTTTTGCGAAAAATGCTTCTACTATAATATTTTGCCTGTATTCGGCTCAGACCTCTCTACAGAGGCTCAACTAGAATTTTTGAAATATATAACTTAGATGTAGGTTTATCCATGTTTTACGACAACAGAGGGGAGAAATTTTAAGAAATAAAAAACGCCGATAATTATTTCAATGGGTTGTAACTCAGAAAACAATGTCAATTTTTCAAAAATCATAGTTGAGCCTCTGTAGACAGGACTGAGCTATACACAGGCAAAATATTATTATAATAGAAGCATTTTTCACAAAAGGAGAACATTTTGAAAAAAGGTTATTCTAAGTTAATTTTTTGCCGAAATATTGTATTTAAATAATTTCTTTTGTCAAAAAGTCCTTAAAATAATTTTATGCATGTATTCTAATCTAAGTGACACTAAATATCATGAAATTTATCCATTTATGCGCTTTTTTTTAAATCACGGTTTCGAACGTTGTCGGGATACCTTAAGAGGTATGGGTATATTAGTATTTTTAAACTCTGCTCCTGAAGAGCGTATGTTATAATATTGATGTAGAAAATTAAAGTTCCACATTTTAAATGCCGTAAAAATTTTTAAAAAAACTACTGCTTAGAATGGATTTAAATTTGAACTGATATACTTGAAGAGGGAAACGATATGGTATAAGAAGAAAAATGATTGCATTCCCATTGTTGGTTTATGCGGTTTTAGGTCCAAAAACAGTTAAAATCCGGTTTCTTTCTGTCCTATTTAGTACGATCTTGCCGTGGTGGATGAGATTTCCACTAACAACTGTTAAACGACTTGCAAATCAATTTGTCCATCAAAAGTACGAAACAATCATGCATTATTGAACAACAGAGGTGGTTTATTGTGCGTTATACCGCCTAAGCATTATTTATTGATAAACTTTTTTTTCTTATGCCATACGGTTTCTCCCTTTCTCGAGTATATTCATTCCAAATTTGAAGTCATTCTGGCCTGCGGTTCTTTTCTTACAATGATTTAAAAGTGGAACTTCTAATTATAATCGCCTTATATTTTAAATAATTCACCTTATTAGTCATTAGTTACAGGGGAGGAGGAATTCATCCTGGAAGTTTAGAAATCTTGTGCTACACATAATTGTGTCAATAGTTTCAAGTTTCATATTTTGATATTATTTTAAAAACGGGATAATAAAATTTCTTGACGTGATTTTGCTTTCAAATGAGATGCAAAGCAGTTATATAATCCTGTGTGCCTGTAAAATTTTTCAACCAATGAAAATGAATTTACATGTCACGTGATTAAATAGCTATTCCATTAAGTCGCAAATACTAAAGAAGTATTTTAAATAAGCAAATAGTGCACGATTATGCATGCTCATTGAACCCCAAATTAAGATCGTGATCCGTAAGCATGTATAATCGTGTAATGAATGCTGAATCAGGCATTTGTATTTAAACACCGTGAACACTGTCGATTTTGGTAGAAAATTAGGCGAACTTTTCGAAAAATATTGTAAAAAATTAAACGTGAAGGAAACGAACGCCATTCCATTTATTTGCATATTGAAGAAAAAGAATTCTTACGTTGAGCAATACTCGAGATTGTGTTTGTGTGTGTAAAGAAGTAAAATATGTTCTTTATTACCAATTTAATGTAAATAAATGACGACCTTTGTGTGTCATAAATATGCATGTTTTAATGTTTCAAATGAGCATGATAAAATAAGGGCAATGCAATGGAGAACAGAGATAATATTTAATAGCTTCGTAACAATAACGTTATTTTAATTTAACCATAGCTAGGTACGTTAAAACTTACAATAAACAGCAATAATTTTTCACTATTTTATAGATTGGAAATAAAATTTTCTATTCAACTTTCTGTTTCATTTAATTTTAAATTTATTTGCATAATTATAAATGCTTGTTTGTTTGAGGCTTTTTTCAAGTTGATTTATATAAGTGATTAAAATCTACTAACCAATAAAATAACCTATTTTTTTTTTTAATTGACAGAAAATTTAAAAATGGGAATTTTTGTCATGGGAGTAGGGGAGATTTTCCCAAAACTCGTTCGTAAATATAACCAGATTACAAGATGTCCTAAATGCAATGATTTTTTTTCTAAGTATGACCCGGAACGGTTTTCAGCTATTGCTGTATATCACAGTATCCGGCAACTTTACACACATAACACACACAAGACTTTCTGTAAGGTAGGAGATTTTAGGAAAAAATTCACTAAAAATAAATTTGTAAAAAAAAAAGTTTGGACAGATAAAAAAAAAAGTATGATTATGGCTCCTTTGAAACATCAACAAAGCTGTTTGCAAAATTTTAGAGCAATACGATCAACGATGTAGATTTGTAAATGTCCCAAATAAATATACAAACATTACAATTTATGTATAAGATAGTTCATTTTCATTTGAAGTAACGAATATGGCTGTAGAAAAATTCAGCTTTGTAAAAGGGGAACTGATAAAAAAGTCGTGGGTTTGCGTCTTTGCTTCCAGAAACGAAAAAGGTTTCTCAAAGATTCGTTCCCACATAACTCATTCTAAGAAGCTAAATTGAATCCTGTAATATACATACAAATTCCAGCTATTCCGGTACAATTCCTTTTTCTCACTGAAATCTGAAAACTTCTTGAGAACATTCCATCAATATCCTCTGTCTGTTTCAACTTTTGCCTTGGCAGAGCGTCCTTCATTCCCTGGCATGGACTCGAGGGTGTTCCAAGACATACGTCAAGGAACGTGTAATTGGCCGTTGCAAACTCTTCCACCCAAAAGCTTCGATACAGAATGACAAAAGAACGTTGTGCCGATGCGGTTCTATTCTTTCCATATTCCCGTATTCCCGGACAAGAATTCCGTTTCCCGGAGTCAGAATTGTAATCCGGAGAATGGCCTTTCCGTCACGGAGAACTGGTAATGAGTATTTGCATGCATTTATGCATCTGGGACGGGCGTCCGTATAGGACCGATTGATTAAGACGTTTGTCATTTCGATTTGTAGATCCTTTGTTGAGAAGACTTGGAATGGGATTTATTGATGGCGAACCATTTTGAGAGCCTTTTTGAAGATTCGACCAGATAGGAATCTCCTTTCTCTTGAGCAATCTCGTGTGATTCAGGGAGCTTTTCAGGAATTCATGAACCTGATTATATATTGGTTCGAGGATATATATATATACTGGCCGGTATACCCGTTCTTCACACTGGTGAATCGAAAAATTAAACAATACAAATTGAAAAAAAGGGGTTTTAAGGACCTGAATACTTCGGAAAACCGTATTTTGCAAAAGCGATATAAAGGGGATAATATTTATGATATTTAGTGTCACTTAGATTAGAAAATATATATAGAATTGTTTTAAGAATAGTATTGCAATAAAAAATTATATATTTAAGTACAATATTTTGACAAAAAATGAATATAGAATGACCTTTTCAAATAGTTCTTTTTGAAAATACTATTATTTTTTGCCTGTATATAGCTCAGACCTCTGTACAGAGGCTCAACTACAATTTTTGAAATATATAACTTAGAAGTGGGTTTATCCATGTTTTACGACAACAGAGGGCAGAAATTTTAAGAAAAAAACGCCGATAGTTATATATTTCAATGGGTTGTAACTCTGAAAATAAGTATTTCAAAAATCATAGTTGAACATCTGCACAGAGGTCGGAGCTATATACAGGCGAAAATTATTATTATAATAGAAGCATTTTTCACAAAAGGAGAACATTTGAAAGGGGTTTTTCTACGTTAATTTTTGCCGAAATATTGTATTTAAATAATTTTTTGTCAAAATGTCCTTTAAAAAAATTTTATACCCGTATCTAATCTAAGTAACCCTAAATATCATGAAAAATTTTCCATTCATGCTTTTTAAAATCACGGCCCGGGAAAGTATCGGGTTACCCTTTAAAGGGTTAATTTTACGTGAATTGCAAATTATACAAAAGGCTTCTTTGTTTTCTTTATCTCAGCTGAACAAAAAATCATATTTGTTAAATTTTAAGTATGTAGAGTTCTAATAGCTGATATAAAGAATTTTTTTTTACTTATATTTCCCCGTAACTCATTTGTGGGTTAATTTTTGAACACACCTTCCAAAGCTGATCTCTGCTCAGCAAAAGTAACATACTGTTACAAATTTCGTGTAATGAATGCTTAAAGTAGTGTAAATAATTTATATCTCAATGTGTAATGCGTTAGTATTACTTTCTGTTGTATTTATTTTATGTTAAAGTAATAATATTCGCAAGCAACGCCGTTTCTTACATTATAATGACAATTTAATGGAAACATAGCGAAATGTTGGTGATACAGCCAAGTTGGCATCATTTTTGGTGACCCTGTTGGCAACTTGGCGATTGATTGAATGGTGCAGAAGTTGATATGCTATAGTGCCCTCTGGCGGGAAGCTGTAACAAAGAGGATAGTACAGAAAACTTCTCCACAAAAGAAATACATATACATACCAATTTTCATAGTGATCGGTTGAACGGTGTTGGAGTGAAGCGAAATCATATATGCAAACATCCATTTATATATAGAGAGATTGTTAGAGAATAAGAGGAGCCTTTTTAAAACAGAATATTAATATGCTTTTACTTGAGAAATATATGCAGAGATTAGTATACTTCAGTTTATTATTCCTTCATTTCTGAATAACGGGTACGTTACGGATAGAAAAAAAAATCCCGGTATTTGAACTGTTAGACCTACAGACTTGGAATTCTACAGGCATATTTCTTTTTAAGTGTAGAGATTCATTAAAAGTGAGGTTTTGAAGATATCGACACCAAGGGAGGCGCTACAGGGGCGTAAGCCATGAATAAACTTTTTTTAGAAACTCAATCCTGTCCTTTTTTTAAATCAAGGGGTGCGGGCGATAAAATATTTTTATACATTCGAAAGCCTAATCTTGAACTTGGATAACAATAACATAAAAATGCATGGTCTTAAAATATCAGGAAATACTCAACGAAGCTGACGGGTTGCTACTATTTTTATATAAAGAAAGAAAAAGTTCTCTGTTCACTTTTGTGTGCAATAATTACTATATTTCGTCTTGATCAGTCTATTCGAACTTTTCTCTTTTGTTTTTACCGATCTTTTTTTTACCTACTAGACCAGGGGTACTCAATATTTTTTTCTGCCCGGTTACATACGTATTACAACTTTTCACGTGGGCCGCAAATTGAGGATTAGGAGGGGGGGGCTTTATAAGATGAAAAACATTTAAAATGCGAAAAAATTATCAAAATATTAAAGCTTATAATTCTGGATTTTATTTTAAATTTATACTAAACTTAATCAAACTCAACTCACAAAAAATAGGGTTTATGCATTTTTTTACCCTGTTATGGGGTAATTTCGAGTTCCTTTAATCAATGATCCCAAGCCACCTACCCCCGCCAAATATTTTGTTTCTATTGCAAATATTTTTTTAAAAAAAATACCAATTTATTTCGTCTTGAAAGAGACTCTCAAGAAAAAAAGCCATTGAGCGATTTCTTTGTGCTTAGTGGTATAGACGCGAGCAAATTTATATTTTTTAAATATAACGTTTTCAAGACAAATAAAACAAGCAGTTGATCCGTGTTTGTTTTTCTCTACGTAAAAGCCAAGATCCAACTCGTGCTGAAACATCATATATTCTTTAGATATTTTTTGCTCGTAAGACATGAGGGTTAGTTAAAAATTAATTTCACCTATAAAATGGTCGCTACTTTACTGTTACTTGTTATCACTAACTTTTACAATTACAAAAGAAAGAAAGTTATTTCGCAATTCGTACCAGCACGGCAAAGATTGCAAAATTTATATATGTGATTGGTAGATTGATAGAATTTCTCGCAAAATTTTTAATATATTGCTTTTAAATAATTGAATTTATTAGTTCAACGGGCCATGACCGGGACACTCGAATAGGTCTGATGGGCCACATGCGGCCGGTGGGTCGCAGGTTGAGTATCGCTGTACTAGACGAACGACGAGTATGAGTATGGTTATTTTATAATAATTATACCTGAAAAAGTTTTAACAATTCACTTGGAACAAATTGTTTATTGAAATTTCTCTTTTAGTGAGTACATTTATTATTGAATTAGATTAAATTAAAAGGGAATAATAGAAAGGAAAGTATATATATGCTTGATGATATTCAAAGCAATTAACCTATTAAGACACATGGGGAAAAGGTAAAACTGATCTTTCAATACGGTTGTTAGCGAAATAAGTAATGGATGAATATAATGAGATGTATTGAAGGAGAAAAAAATATTTTTATGTGGAACACAAGTCACTTTTTACCATATCTTGTGCAGCATCTCAATCAAAAATTTTTTTTTTTGTAATATCAATTATGATGGAAGTAAGTACTCTGATAATGCTCATATATAAAGTGAACAGATAAGGAGAAAAAATGACTATTAAAACAAAAATGAGAACAAATAGTTAAAATTTCCAGCAAAAAACGTGTCGAAAAGTAATATTGTAATAAAGCTTGTCAGTAAACATTTAAAAAATATATAAAATACTTATCTCAAAATAGAATGATGGTCTAGAGTCAAAAAAGAATGCTAATAAAGAAAAAAGGGGGACAGTAAAATTAAGCTCAAATATTAAAAATATAATACCGGGAGTTTAGAAAATATCAAAAAAATAAAAATTCTTAAAAAATTCCTAGTTATTAATTTTAAAAATAATAATTAAGTTACCTGACTACATTCGGAACAGTAAAAATTTTAAAAATTTTTAAAAATTTTTTATATTTTAGTTCCTTTAATTAGAATACACATATAAAATTGTTTTAAGAATATTATAATAATAAAAAAAATTATTTATAAATGCAATTTTTTTATGGCAAAAATATGGAGAAAAAATGACATTTTTAAAATCTTTTATGAAAATTACTTAAAAAATTTTTATAAGGGGCTTTTTTTTAGGGGCAGGGTTTTTGAGGTATATAATTTATAAAAGGATTTATTCGTATTTAAATATATCAGAGTACAGAAATGTTAACAAAAAAAAAACAAAACACTTATTTGTGGGTTGAATTTAAAAGATTTTTCAAAAAAACCCAATTCAGCTCTGTATAGTGTCCCATGAATAAAGAAAATATTATTATAGAACCATTTTTCAAAAAATTTTTAAAATATCCATTCTTTTTTAATTTTTTTTTAAAAAAAATTTCATTTTAATAGGTTTTTCAAGTTTTTAAAACAATTTTCGTAATTTTAATTTAAGTAAAATTTAATATCAAGAAAACAAAATTATTATTTATACTCTTTTTCAAAATTACAGTTCTAAACATAGTCACCTTAAATTTATACACACAAGCATACGTAAGAAGAAACTAAAAAAATTTTAAAATAGAATTGAAAGACATAACAAGAAACATAAAATGAAAATAGATTGTTACAAAAAAAGAAAAAGGAAAATCTATAGTAGATCAAAATAAAAAAAAAAGACTTTCTAAATAATTGTTACGAAAGAAAGAACAAAACAGACATCAACTTAAGCTATGTAAGAAGGAAGAACACGTGTAAATGTAACAAAAATGTTTCAATTTGTAACATACAAGGAAAGATTGAAATTTGTAGAATTAAAATTTAAAAAACTGTCGTGGATAAAAATAAAATAAGGAAGTAATCTAATTATATATACAAAACAAGAGACGCATGGAAGAAATTATAAAAACACAACTTCTTCAATAGTAATTGAACATCCTTTATAGAAAGTTTATCCAGTTTCTTTATTTTTTCGAATTCCCTTTCAGAACGCAAGATTTTAAAAGTTGTAAAAAAAATTTTTTTACAAGTCTGAAAGGAAAAATGTCTAGTTAAATAGCATCAATTTGTTGGAGCAGACGATAATAAAAGTAAAACAACTGATTAGTTTTCATGGATATATTTTTTTTTAAAAAATGAGATAAAGCGTAATGGAATTAATCAAAAACAAGTAATATATATAAAAAAATTTTAAGTCACTTCCTACTTAGGTCAACAAAGAAAAATTATATTTTATTTACTTTTTATTAAGTAGTTACAATTAAAATATGTATATACATATGACAGAATAACTATTAAGTGGCAAAGCACCTTTTAAATTAACATTAAAACTTTCTAACCACATTAAATTTGTAATTACAGTTTTTAATAAAAGTGGAAAACAGTGTAAGAGGAATGCTGACGTCTAACTAGCATATGATTTTATTCACGTTGAAGTTAAATCTTCATCACAAATTTAACAAAAGCTATTTTATCCCATGGTGTTGCCATCTAGAGGAATAATATAGACTGAAATATATCTCTTAGATTATAATTAATAAATTAAATTAAATATAATGAATTGTTATATAATTTTAAACTGTATTAACATCAAGTGTCATCCACTACAAGATTCATCACATTGAACTTAAATTAGATGGAGCAAAAATTTTATTAAAAATTGAAAATGTGAACAAAATATATAAATAAATATATTTAAGAAGATAAAAAATGAAATAGTAGGAATTGAACAAAAATAGGACTGTGTACTCCAATTCAATTACCATTATCACTCTCTTAAAATCTTCAAAAATCTTCTCAGAAACTTTCAATATATTGTTAAATGTTTTACTTTGTTGTCTAATGAATATTTGCTTACATATCTGTGTAACTACAAGATACGAAATACAATTCTTATTATTTGGATATAGAACATTAGTGGAATAATTATAAAGTAAAACCTATATATAGCCAGTAAATGGTTAGTTATACTCTCGCAGTTATGCTATTTAATTATTTATTTACTTAAATACAATGTGTCCAAAGTTAGAACCATCAAATACAGATGAGTTAGAATTAAATATCGTATTTCCAGCGCTCAAAGATACAAATTTACGGGTACGCGTTATGCCGGATATAAAAAGGATGTCCTCAAAAATAAAGAAAAGATTACCTTAAAAATTAGATTTCCATACATGCATTTTGCATCCTTTTGTAAATGCTTTTTCACCTAAGATCCATATACAGAGAAAACCGTTGAAACTGAGGACTAAAATATTTATTCGTGTTAAAAGGATATTAGGAAAAACAACATATATTCAACAAAATTAAGTTCTATTAGAGTACACTTTATTTAAATAGATATGTATATATATGCTTATATTTAATAAAAATCGATGAAAAAAAACAATCACGAGAACTTTAAGGAAGAAAATTTTTGTATTCAATTTCAAAGTTTTGAAAAACAAAACGCTGTTGAGTTTTTGGAAAATAGTGATATTTTTCATTACATCGTCTTTGTTGATAAGGAGCGTCTTCAGTAAAATACAGGCAAATTAGAAGCATGGCTTACGTTTTTAGACAAACATCTGTAAATTTCCATAAATTATAATATTATAACTCATACCTCTGTTAACAATATAGTGTTTTAAAAATGTCCAAAATATTAGTTAGATACTATTTTTCGTTTTGTACGTGAAGGCATAGCCCATTTAACATTATGATATAGGAGAAAAACTGCTTGAAACACACATTTATACCAAGAAAAAATAAGAATCAACTCGGTTAAAAATGGTAGGATTTGATCCAAAAAAAATGCTGATCTCTAAGGATAGTGAAACAGAATATCCTATTAATGTTTCATTTCTTTTTTATATTTGAAAAAAATGTTCCGAATTCGGGTCCCTATTCTTTAACATTAACCGAAGACAGCCCCTTACAGGGAATTGTTCGATATTAAAGTATTTCATTCCCGCCGTGGAATATACATCTAAATAACTACACCCTACACACACTAATGTTTGTTCCTCATTTTTCGGATAACAAAAAGAACAAGGAGCTATAATGTGTCATTTTATTTTCGTCGTCGGAATCTGCATCAATGATACTTTTTGAGCTATGAATAAACTCCAAAATGTCTGTCTGTCATAATTGGGGCTGCATGCACATTATAATCAACTACTTCAACGAATTCTTCCGATGATACAGTAGGACCGTCCAATAATACAGAAATGTCCTCAGACTTTGGTTGTTTTTCACATATTTTGTTCATTGCCAGAAATAAAAAATTTTTCGTGTTAAACTATTTTCGTTTCTTGTTAAGAGAAAAACATACATGAAAGGAAGGAATATATAGGGAGAGTATGAACTAATAGTAGGAATTGAAAAAAGAAAAGCATTATAAGAGGAATGCACCTAAAAATTTTTTAAAATGCAATTGGAAGATATAGGTGCTGTAATACGCCGGAATATAAGGTAGTTCATTTTATTTAAAACAAACTATATCACAAACATAAAGCTTGAGGTATAACAAAAAGGCAAAGCTGGAGCACAAAACAATAATAATTATCTAAACAGAAGAATAAATTCAAGTTTCAACAAAATTAACTTACTGTGACTAATCCGCGTTGACTTTTAAGTTAAATTAGTTATAGCTGCTAAAAGAGTAAAGTGCAATTATATATATTTACCTTACTAATGGCATTAAACTCAATCTATTCTTGTCGCTTTATGGGACTTGGTTCCTTTGTCCTTATACAAAACACTATATGCAAAATTAAATAATACAATACCCTTCTATTTCAGCTTTTTTTTGTATAAATAAAACGAGAAATATGAACGTGGGCTCACTAGATGGTGTTGAATCGACAGAATGATTTAATGATATGATCGAGTCTCGAGTTGGTTTTCTAAGATATTTTTAGAAGTGTCTGCCCTTTTTCGCAGATTGTGGTATAGCAGAACATATTGTTATCCTTATTAGGATTTGTTTTGGTGGTGAATGGATTGGGAGGTGGAGTGCTGTTTGGACTACGTATGGCAGTGGAAATTCAGCTCCAAAAGATTACTTAGTCCATTAATTATTGACTAAATTTCTCAAAAAAGCAAATGTTGGAAAATGAATTGAGAATTCTTTTTCAACGTAACATCTAATTTTCAGTGATTGAATTTGGTAAGACAAATGATAGGTTTGATATTCGCGAACGCAAGCATTTCGGTTCAAATGAAGAATGTATTGAATTCACTCAGTCGTAAAATAATGCAATAAATAAACGTAAAAGCATTTTTTTTTCATCTTCACACTGGCACTTAAAATCAATGATCCTGTGAACTCTGTTTACACTGTCACAGTTCATTTCCTTTTAGAACAAAATCCTTGCAGAATGTTCAAACATTCCCAAAATCATTGTGCGAAACATCTTTCAATCGCTAGTTGAATGTTTGCTTAAGTGAAAGGATCCTTTGCAATGGTCTTCCAAACATTCCGATAAATGGTATTTATTTCAAAAGTAGCTTTCTTGGAAGCTATACTACATCATATTGATATGTTTCTAAATATTAATTTGCACTTGACTGTTGTGTGGAAATATTTCTTCTGCTGCTAAAGAGGACTAGACATATATAATAAAATATTATGCTCGGAATGTACAAATTTCTTTTAAAGTTTTTAATATTTTTTCTATGCTATCTAAATATAACACTTTCTGAAGGATATATTGTAAAATCATCAACCAAACGATGAGCGTCATGCCTCATATAAGTGCATTATTTTTTATCGGAAGCTAAGATGTAAATAAAAGGTTGTGTAGTCTAAGATGAAAAGCTTCTGCAAAAAATTCGGTACTTTTCCGTTTCGCCGGTGCAAATCTCGCCAAGCAGGCTTTATTGGCGACAACACACAATATGCACATAAAAAAATTGTTAATAAATATTAGTTCTCATCGTTTTTTTTATCTATTTTAATGTATTATGAAAAAGACGTTACAGTGATAAGAAAAGACCACGACTTGTTTTGCAAATGTGGTGGTAAAAGGTTACCAACAGGAATATTCCGTCGGGCGTCGGATGTGTCATTTTTGGTGGGAAAGCACCAAAATTCTTTTCTTTTTTTAAATCATAGATGTAAGTTTATTTGAAGAATCTTAATGTTTGAACATCTTAAACCCAATTATCAAATTCGAAATTTTAACTAAATTTTACAAATATAGTAGCAAATACAAATATAATGTCTGTTTTGAATTCAGTGGAGAGCATGGGATTACATTTTATCATGTTAAACCTAAATTTAAAAAGTTAAAAAACCAGCGAAAATTTATTAAAAAGATAAAGTTATAGGAAATAATATCTGTTTATTTACAATTTTTCCTTGAGAATAAAGTAAGTTTACGTGTAGTTATCTAAAACACGTATTCTCAAAATATAATAAAAATAATGCGCAAAAAAAGATTACTTTTTCCATACTTGGTATACTTATTCCAAGTTATTATTAAAAATAAAATTTATACAATTCAATTCATTTGGTCGTATGCATTAAATAAGAATCTTTGATTTACATCTCATATGGTATTTAAACACTATGGATGAATATTTCGAGAAAAAGTAAACGTTTATTAGCTCAAGTTCTGTTAATCATTCCCTTAAATCTCAAGTCAGATGACAAAACGGCACCTAATTAACACCCTACTCTTCTCACCCCTACCTGGTCAGTGGGATAGTCTAAAACCCTGGCATGCATATATATATATTCCTGTGTTGTGATTGAATTACATATATATAATTTTTAATCTCCGTTACTCATATGTCCTTCATTGTGTGATTTTCCTACTGTATGTGTTTTTCGATTGTGATTGCTGGATGTTATCTCTGTTTGTAGAAATAAGCCTATATATATATATATATTATTATATATATATATATATATATTATATATATATATATAATTCGGTTGAAAAAGTTTAGCTCAAAATTAAGTAATAAAATGAAAATAGAGCGAACTAACCATCGCGTAAGGATTTGTGGGTAAATAAGCTATTAAAATGGGAGAGAGCGCTGACGAAGGAGAACGCATACTCGAAAAGGCTTATGGTGACTCCTCGCCGTTGTTTGTCTATTGCTCTACTCAGTTGCGCCTAACGGGCCGCCATGTTGATTTTTGAGATTGGGAAACATAATAAAAAGACTATTATAGAGATGATGACCTCCTCATTTTTCCAGCAGGCTTGGGGCCTGTCATATAACATGCATCAGCCCCTCTACAGGATGGGTCTTTAGTGAAACAGAGCTTGTGTGTGAACACATAGCTTGAATATGATGTCGCGGACCAGGAAATGGATGTAAAGACCACTTAGGTACCGAAGTCAAGAGTAAGGTGATATATTATTTTTTTTGCAAGTTTTTTCCAACTAAACAAAAAGCTTGCTAGTCGATTGATAAAATCAGAAACTATTCAGTCGTTCAAGTATAGATTCTACCCAAAAATCTTCAAATGAAATTAAAAAGACTTGTTCAAGATAAGTTGATAAGTAAAATCGACAAAGAGTGATTAGGAAATTTAATGGAGGATAAGCTAGCTAAGAGAGAGATGCCGTCTCGACTTTATTCGTGGTTCAAGATTAATTGCCACTAGCAACTGAGTTTTCTAATGCGAAATTAATGTAAAATAAGGGCCCGGTGTTGCCCAATCTTTAGGGTCACAACTAATGAAAACTTAAGGTTTCTTGAGGCCTTGGGTCCCTAGGTAAAAGTAGGCAACATGTGACTCCTTTAAGTACACAGAAAATAGCAGGCATTGTCAAATACTTGTACAAGCAGTAACCTGTTAAAAATAAACGTGCATGACTCATAATCTCACACACCTAGGCATAAACCATGTCGACCGACTGCCACTTTTCGCTTATAAGATCGCATATAGTCATAGAAAGGTTTAGACACGGTTTATGGTCATAACATGCAGTCTTTCCACTGTTGCCAATTGGTATATTGATCGAAATCTCCTGTTATTTAGATAATACGCCCGTGAATAACATTTAATAGTTAAAATTGTTCTCGCGGATCATGATCTTAATGAGAGAGACCTAGTCAAGAACGAGACAAAACCCTAACGAAATCGATGCCCTACCTCCGGACCCAATTGGCCCATGACTTAAAACGTTTCTTCAAGAATTGGTAACTTTTTCAAGTTGAATTTCTCAGATATTGCCTCGTAATCTGATCAAAGATAAATCGCTATTGATTCTGGTGTAGCATGAATTCAAATCAACCAACTCTAAATAATGAAAAAAAAAAGAATCTGAGTTTTTAGAAGGGGAAAAAAAACTTCTTTCCAGAACTTGTCATCTTTTCAACGATTTACTCAAAAATTTTCGCGATTCGTAAACAATATCACTTCTCGCCGGTGACCTGAGATGAAAACAAAATTATACACGCGCACTCACCGGTGCCAAAAGATCGTCTGCATAATTCCTCATTTATATGTTGCCAACGCGTTCGTAGAATTGGTGGTTTGGTGTTGATCTCTTGTCGTTCCAGATGGAGATGTTGTGTGGAAGATGAATCGTTTGTCTGGAAAACACGTTTTTCTACCAGAATGAACTCGATAGTTTAACTGAATAAAAAGGCTAATATGCACAGTGTTCTTTTTAATGGCCGTTGAGATAACTTACCATTTATTCACCCAGGTTATTGCCTTTATAGTTTAATGTCGGCCTAAACGGCGGAACACATTATTTTGTTCCAATTTTATTGACGTGAATTATGATAATGGTTATGAAAAGTCACCAGGTTCTTGTATTCTTTTTTTCGTTTTCCCTTATTTTTTTTTAGGATTCTTTCTCGTCTTTTGTTAACTCTTGGGGATCATTATACAAAGCTTTTTGGACGTTTTGTAATTAATACTTTTTGTTGTTTCTGTGCCCTTTTGTGCCTTGTCTGTAAATTGACTTGCTGTTCATTCATATATTATTAATAACTTTAACAATATGATTCATTTTAATTTTTTTTAAATTTCATTTTTTTATTATTAATTCCGTTAATAGATGAGGAAATGCCTGCGGATAACTGGTAACCTGTATCTCTCGATTAAACTTTTTTTTTATAGGAATTCATAAGGAAAATAAAAAGGAACAATTAAGAAAAGATTAAACATATAAAAGCAGTAGCTTCTTATTCTGTAGGTATATAATTGCCTTTTAAATCATTTCAAAACCAATTTTCTAAATTTTCTGGGATTTGTTTTGAAAAGCATTTGTAGATAAAAATGTTCTGTCGAGTCATTGCACACAAGTTTGTTGTTTACATTTGAAAATGTTTTTATTTTATTTCATTTGGTCTGTTAGTTTCCTAATTTAACATTCTACATTTCCTTGTGTAAATTAATACATAATTAAATAAGACTCACAAGCAAATTTTCATCTTAATTTTGTCATTTATAAACACTTTTATTATGCTGAAAGATTTATCTATAAGTACTAGTGTAGCTAATTCTAAGTGGGCCTTGTATCAAAATTCCTTCGGGGCCCCTTTTTAGATATGAGAGCCCTGTTAGTGGGACTGTAGTTACAAATGTTGAGGCCCCTGTAGCTCGGGGCCCATATCATTGATACGGCGGTAGCTACGCCGCTGTCTATATATGGTAATTCGGGGGAAGACACCAGTTTGTTAATAGTACTTTTATGCGTCGATAGATGGCAATTTTGAGCTACTTGAATGAAGAGTCTGGTCCGACATTGATTGTGGCTTGTAAATTTATCTGAATTAATCGTCTTTAATTGGCATTATTTATCGATTTTGTGAGCATTCAAAGTGGCAAGTACAACTTCTATAATATTCCGTTCTTCATATTTAAAATTCATGTAAGATATTAGCAATTAATAATTATGAATAATTTTAAATAAGATATTAGCAACTAATAATTATGAATAACTCTGAATAAGATATTAGCAATACAAGTGAGTTACGCATACTGTTGCACATACGATGCATGTAGAAACGGCCATAACACTGCAGCAATAAGGAAATAAGCGTGTGTGGCATCTGCCCCCTATACTTGGGGGAAGATGCCACATGATTCAGAAATAAATGAAATGAACTTAGAGTTTTTTTTCATTTTATAACACTGTATATTATCGTATAAAACATAACTACAATTAATTATTAAGTTGTGAGGATGACTCGGGATTTCCATAGCACGAGAATGTGCAGGGCTAAAGTCGACTACTACTTCAGCCTGCTGTATACCGTTCTGCAGAGGAAAATTCGTTTTTAGCAAACTAATTGTGAAATAATTTAATTTTTGTTTTTCTATAGTTATTGTTACTTCACATTTAATTTGGTAATGTTTGTCTTATTTTTTTTTTATTTACTGTGGTGGTGTTGCATCTTACTCAATGATTGGTGGCATCTTCCCCATATATATGGGAAAGATGCCGCAATTAAATCAATTTCTTCAATATTAAATTATTTATTTTCATTCTAAGAAGAGAATTAACTTGTATACATAACCAATTAAATATTGAAAAATAAAATGTTATTTTTTCATGGTCTTGTTATTTCAATTTTCAATGTAATCGAAAAATCCTTAAATGTGGCTAACTTCCCCCGATTTAACTTAATTAATGCATGGTTAAGTTATATCGCACGTAGTTAAATCTGTTTTTATCTCCATTTAAAATGTTTTAAATACACGTAGATAATGTTTAATGTGTTAATTTTTTTTACTTTACTAATTCACAATTGACTGAAAATAAGAACACGTTACGTTCGAATTTTAAATATATTTTATAGATAGAAATTTATCAATGCTCATTATTTTGAACTTTTTCCGAAAGGATATTTATATTTCCATCAATTTTCAATCTAAAATCACAGAAAATTACTAAAAATGTATCAAAAAAAATTTATAGAAAACATAAAAATATCTTTCATTGATGTTTTTCTCCATAAATTGCACGAAAAAAATTTATCCAATACCTATACGTTTGAAACTACATAATTATATTAATTCTCCTCGACATTTTGATATTCTGAATCAGGACAACTTATCATCCTTTGTAATATATTTCCTTATTCCAAGGACACAGACATTGCAAATTTTTCTTCCGTTATTTTATTAACAAACTAAATTACGTAACATGGAACAACAATATAAAATCAAACGATAAAGTTACATACATTAATCGAATGAATAAAAATAAATCAATACGAAAATTATCATGTCTTAATATTAAACGAAATGATTATTTATTTTCAAATGTGAAATTTTCCAAAATATAAAAAAGGGTTAAACCCTTTGGGGTTTAAAATTTTAATTTTTGAAAAAACATCAATATAAAAATTTTTTTATTTAAAAAAAGGGATTTTTACGGAAAAAAATTGAAATTTCCCTTGTAATTTAAAATTTTTCTAGAATAATTTAAAATGAAAGAAATTTAATTTTTCCAAAAAACAGAAAAAATAAGGATTTTTGAAATTTAAATTTAAATTTAAAAACAAAATAAAAAATTAAAAATTTATAAAAAAATTTTAAAAAAAGTTTTTTTAAAAACCAAAAAAAAGGGAATTTTAAGAATAAGGAAAAATTTCCCCCAAAAAAAGGGGGGAAAATGGGGAAATATTTTTTTAAGGGGGGAAAAACTTTTTTTTTGGAGGGAAACCCCCTTTTAATTAATTTTGTCAAAAAAACCCCTTTTTTTTAAAAAATATTTTGAAGGGGGTTTTATTTTTGTTTTTATTTGAATGTTTTTTTTTTTTTGGGGTTTTTTTAACCATCTGGTATAAAAAATTGATCTCTTTTCAAAATAAATGTTTTTGGTTTTGGTCTCTAAAAGTAAATAAATTTTTTCTTTCAATACTCATTTTACTTTTCAAAAATTTGTTTGGGTTAGTAGTTAATTATAATATAAATTTTTAAATTTAATAGGCGATTTTGCATTTTAAAATAAAAATAATTATAACTATTGTATGTATTTTTTGGGTGAGTGAATATTAACGTCGCATTTCAGCCAAAGAGGGGGTTTTGGGAACGGGGCCCCGTAATTTTGAACCATGGCGGACGTGCACCAAACCCGACTGGAATCCCCCTTTTAACACCCACCAACTTAGAAAAAATCCCCATCAATCGAAGAATATTCTTTGAAATCCACTCTTCCCAAAATATAGGGGCCCGGGGTTTTATGATGAGTATTTTGCGGGGGAAAGGGGAATAATATTTTAAAAGAAATTTTGTTTTCGTTGAGGGGTTTGCGGTTCAAGTTATTATTTTCGTCCCGAATAAATAGTTTGGTCAAAAATTTTAAGTTTTTATGTTTTTTGTTAATGAAGGGGCCAGAAAAAGGGTTTGACTATTTATTTTAATGAACGGTGTTTTAATTAATTTTACAGTGGAATTCTTTTTAATTTTTTAAATCAACGGATTAAATTTCCCAAAGTGGATATTTTTTTTATGTATTTCCCCTTTTTTTCAATGTAGTAATCCCAAAAATTTTTGAAAAAAACTGCAGTAAATCATTATGCGGTATATAAAGTATTAACGTGCATCGCTCCCCTACACTGTGGGTCTTACAAAGCTCTAATAAAGCTCGAGCTATAAAAGTAGCTAGACATTTGCCAACTTGACTCTATCGTTAACATTTCGCTGTGTTTTTCATTGAATCGCCATTATAATTTAAGAAATGGCGTCGCTTGCGAATATTACAATTTTAACATAAAATAAATACAACATAAATGTATTACACTTTCAGATATAAATTATTTACACTATTTTAAGCGTTCATTACACAAATTTTTTAACAATGTGTTACTTTTGCTGAGCACAGATCAGTTTAGGGAAGTATTTCAAAAATCGACCCTCAAGAGTGTTATGAGGAGTTATAAAAAAAATCCTTTTTATCTGCTATTAGATCTACATACTTAAAATTTAACAAAGGTGTTTTTTTCCTTTCTTTTTTTTTGTGTGTGTGTGTTCAGCTGAGTTATGCAAAAAGCTTTTTTTGTTTAATTTGCAATTCACGTAAAATTAACTCATTAAAAACTTTTTTCTTCAATCTGTGTTGTTTTCAGTTCACCCGTTCTTCGCACGGGTATACCAACTAGTATACCATAAATTGTAACATATATTTATATATAAGTCAAAGAATCACTTAGAAAAGTGTCGAAATAAGCTCTATTTTGATCGTCTCCAAAGGCATTACTGGACCTCTGTAAATGACACTAATCCTTCTAGCATCACTGCTGTTGATATAGAAGTAAATGTGTTTTGGATTGCAGTTAGATTTCAAAACAGATATACGGCGCCTAAGAAGCTTACTCAAACTTCTTAGCAACGGCGAAAATTAGAAAGGGGATTACAGTTAGTAATACTTATATTTAGCATCACAAAACTGTTTACAGTGTTAAAACATTTCTACATTTGATGAAAAGCTTAAGAGATTTTAATTTATATTTCTCTGTTTTTTTTGTTTTTTTGTTAGAGTTAAGCATTGATTAACTTAAGTAGTTTGTAAAAAAAATGTAACATTCTATTTCAAGTTTACGTATTTATTTGTATTTCTGGAAGCTAATACTTCTGTCAATGATCTTTAAGTAAATTATATTATCTGTGCAAAATCTAATGAATTTCATATAGTACAAAATCAAATAAATTTATGAGCTCTACCACTCAGACTAAAAATTATTTTTTAGTTTAAATATTTAGTTTTAACTCTGAAACTTTATGCCCCAAAGAACTTAATAGTAACAGAAATTGAATATGTTAGAATTTAATTAAAATTTCAGTTAATTAACATTAAGTTATTTACTTTTAAGGTCTTCCCAGTTTTTTCCCGAAATATCCCGGTCGTTAAATTTTCTTGCTTAAATTTTTACTCTTTTGCAACTATTCAAGTGAATAGAGTTATTTGGGGTTAATTAGCAGAAATAAAATAATTTAATTAACAATACACATGCACATATGTGTATAATGTATTTTAAAACTTAAATTAATTATCCTTCTCAAGTAAAATGATAGAGGTTAAAAGTCTGCTTCTTTTTAGCACCTTAAATAGTAAGATATAATTGACAAGGTTTTAACAATGATACTAAACAATAATCTATATTTTAAATTGTAATTATTTCATAAAGAAATTTTTTTATATTAGAATAAATTAAAGTAAAGTATAATTGGGTTTCAAATTGCAAATTTTAGATGTCAGTGGAAAGACTGTATTATTGCTAGTTTTTTATGTGAACAGGGGTATCCAACCCAAATGACCTTGCGAGCCACTTCGGAAAAACAATCTCGAGGGCCGCACATAAAAATATGTACCTTTATATCAGATTTGGAAACCCCCCAAAAAAATTATTGGAGTGAAAATTTAAAACAGAATGAATTATTATTGTTTTCATTATTTTTCATGTCTACAGGAATAGATAATATAATAATGTTTATATAATATAATAATGCAATGATCAAATAATGTTTAAAATATTACAGTTGTCATTTTCTTGAAAATTACGGTATTCCTATTGAATTGATCTTTCGTTATTGTTGAAATTTGATAGTGCTGTCATTCGCAAACGATTAAGTATACATTGTTCTTTATCTTAACCGTCCTGAATATTTTATTAAAACTTTAAAAATATCTCTGACTGCCTCTTGCTTTTTGGGCACTCCAAACAGAAAACGAGGAGGAGAAACGAAAGTCGCACACACAGAGAATCATGTACCATCCCTAGTAAAGGATATGCATAATGCAATTCAACATTTATTAAAAAGGTAATTTACTATAGTAAAATCAAATGTAACTGTTGGATAAAATATAAATTTATTTTAATCTAAAGGATATTTCTATTATCAAGAAGGATTTATTTTAAAACAAGAACAGGTAACAGGTAAATACATTGTGTGTATATATATAAATTTCCACTCAGATAAATTTCAAAATGAAAAAACTTTTTAAAAATCTGATATTTAAAATTTTTTAAAAAGAGTCGGTGGGCCACGTGTTGGACACTCCTAGTATGTGAATATTCAGCACTGGCAGTCGTGAATAAGCCCTGTATCAAAATTCTTTAGGGACTCTTTTTTTTGCGGCCCCATAACATTTTTTTTTTCACTTTTACAAGTTAGGTCCTTTGTAGCTTGGGACTCCGTATTATTGATATGGCGGTAGCTACGCCTCTAATATTCAGCATCTTCACGTTTGATAGATACAATTCATACAATCATGATTTACATTTATTTTAAGACATAAAAAATACAATACCTAAATAGTTGTAGAAAAAATAAAAAATCGCTTTCCTTTAGCAAGATCTTTGAAATATTTTTACAAATTCCTATGTTAAAAAAGTCCTTGGTCCTTAGAATGGGAAAGGAAATGATAATTTATATAGTACAGATCTGTGTTTTAATGAACTCTATGAATTTATTTACTCCCCATACACCATTTTGTCATTTTATGCGCTCAAGTTTTAAAGTATTTTAAGATTAGACATTTCGTTTGTCTTTGTTAAAAATTTTAGCTCAATACTATTCGAACCCTAACTGTCGCCATTATACGAATCATTTGTGTATTTTTGGAAATATTTCATTCATTAATACAAACTAACCCTAATATTCAATCTTATTTTATCAAGAATTCGGTAAGGACATAACATGCCGTAATTCCGTACAGAATTTTAGAATGCTGCTTTAGAAATATAAGAATAAGAATTTTTTAACATGCATGGTTGCAGTTACAAAACATACAAACTCCTTTTTCTGAATCACCAGCAATACAAAGAACAACTATGAGTAAAAGTCCAGTAAGGATAGAATTACATCTACTTAAATTTATTGAAGAAATGTCAACCGACTGCCACAGGACTTCATTCTACCAGAGCCACAGTCGATACGATACTGCTTGTAGCAATTATTGCAACACGCCAACAAAAAGGCAGCCAGCTAAACGGCTTTTGTTGCTCTCAAGATAAGTTCTCAAAGCGTTAAATATTTCCCCATAACAAACGCTGTCCTTTTGTTGATCTTTATTGTTTTCGAATTCCCTTTGTTGTGGGCGGAACAAAAGATTCGGCTTTTAGCAGCGAAAAAGAAAAGAAAAAGAAAAGTTTATGTTGTTAATACCAAGGTCAAAAAGCCTCCTTGTGTAACATGTTTTCGTTCACAAACTGTACTCAGAATATTTGACCTTGACTTATTAAGTAAGCGGAATAATTTTAACTTGTCGATTACGAAGTTTTTGGTTCTTATATTATACTTGTTTCTTTTGTGTGAAAAGAGACTGAATGTGCCTCGATGAAATTGACAGAACCTGTATTTTATAGGAAGCCCACACAATATTAACATGGTCAGTCAAAAATATTTTATTTATTCAAATGATTAACATTTTTGTTGCCGGAAAGAATTCGAAACGATGTATATTAAGTCAATCTGTAGGCAGAATTTCTAATATCTTTAAATTTACATGATAAATGCATATCGTTTCAATATAAGGAATATAATTCAAGGATGTATGTCTTTGTTTTGAAACAGTTTACTAATCTTGAGTGCTAACTGATTCAGTTTACATTCATACATAAAGCAAAGGTTAGGTTCTAACAATAAATCAAACTTTTTTTTGACAATGAAGTAGAAGTAATACTTTCTTATATTTGCATACATGTATATAAACAATTTAAATAACAATTGTTCATCCATAATGATTTTTATATAAAAAAATTTAATGTAGCATGTTTTTATAACCGTCTAAAAAGTATATATTTTTTTTTTTTTCACATCTTCATGCATTGTCATCCACTTCTGAGCTATGGTCCAAATTTCAAGTCTCTAGCTCATCGGGAAGTTAGTTTAAAATCAATTACAAAATTCCACCTGGACAGACATACAAGAAAGCGAGTTAATAACAAGTAATATAAAAATAGTTTTTAAGTCAATTCCTACTTAGATCAACAACGAAAAATTTTATTTTAGCTACTTTTTATTAAATAGTTACAATTAATATAAATATGTATATACATAGGACAGAATCACAACATTAAGTGGTAATCAGTTTTTTAAATTATCATTAAAGTATCATGTTTTAATTTCAGTCCAACTGAATGCTTTAACACGTGAGAAAAAAACCTTTTCAAGTTTTGACACAAGTCGCCAAAAGGGTCGCTAAGTCGCCAACGTGGCTGTATTTGTAATTCTTTAAATAATTAGTTTTAATTAATTAATTTTTATTAATTATAGTTAAATTATTGTATTGCCATCCAAAATAATCATGTATATAAAATTTCAGCTCAACTGAGCGCTTTAAAATGTATTTTATTAACGATTAAAAATTTCACGAAGATAAATAAATATATAGAGAGTGTGAGCTAACAGTAGGAGTTGAAAAAGAGTTAGAAATTTTAGAATATTTAGACTCCAACGAAGAACGAATTTTTTCATCTAAACAAGGAATAAATAAGTAGAATACGACGAGGAAATTTTGCACGAGAAAACAAAAATCTTTGAGCCGGCAGACTATACTAGTTAGATTTTCTGAAACCTTCTATATCAAAATAACTTCGGTTTGTGATTTTTTAAACATTTTTTTCTAAATTATTTTCTTTCGTCTCTGACCCTAACTAAAAAAAAATATGTATTTATACGCAAAATTATACCCCGACTTACGTGGTTTTCACTAAAATACCACCTATAGCTAAGTTCGGGTTATTACTGCAATAGAAGTTTGGGACATTTGAACACTTTTACAAATTTAGCTGTAACCTTATTTTGTCATGAATTAAAAAAAATATTATATTATTGTCTGTAGAAAGCTTTTTATTTTCCCCTGAAATATAAAATGTATGAAATTTAGGTTATAAAACAAAAACCTTTTTAAAAAGAACTTTTTTCAATTTGTTTATCTATAGGGGAGGGGGAAAGTTTCTGTAAACAAAAGAAATGAGTTCAGTATTTCAAACAATCAGAAAAGATTAGTCAAGTTTAAGTTTTATAAATATAATGCTGATTATGAGCACCTAAGGGTTTAAAACTTAAATCATTTGTGATTTTTTTTACTCTACAATTCATAATATCCTAAAGTTATTTTAATACTCCTATTTAAAGTTCCTTTTTTTTGCATTGTTTTAATTCAAATTTATATTTATCAACTCAAAAGGAATTATAATGTCTTTCGCATTTCATCTTAATAAGTAAACAAATTTGAATTATACGAAAATTATGCAATTTTATTTCTTATAGCTGAATATACAAAATCCGAAGTATGCGTGAAAGCCAAACTTTCCAAAAATAGAATTTTAGATACATTCCATCAAAAAACTTGATACTTAATATTGTGTTATAATAACTATGTAATTTTTCGTATTAAACAGCATCAAAACCTGCTTTAATATTTTTACACCAAAATCTAAAACTGCATTTTTGTTTTTTGATTTGATTTTGTTATATGAATCTTTAAGTATATTTAAAATCTCCAGATTTATATTTTAAATTTTAATTATTTGTATACAACTCTTGTGGTCTTGTTTGTATATATTGTATATATAGATATTTTTTAGTAAAATACAATTTAAGTAAATAGAGGAAATTTAATTATTGGAGTTTTTATTTGAATTGTGTGAAATGACTTGGCTTCAAATGTTTATCTAAAGTTATATATACGTAGTAGGATTAAAAAGTTCCCTGAATATGTGTGTGTGTTGCTTAAAAAATATTACCAATTAAACTACTGAGACACACCCTCCTTTGAAATAAGACCTTTGAGCAACAACACACTTTTGCCATCGCTTATAAAGGTCCTCGAAACATTTCTAGAATTCATTTTTAACCATGTCCTTTAATTCAGCCTGTGATGCACTTTTAACTTCATCTACAGATTGGTCCTCTTTTTACATCTTCTATGTGTTGTCACCCTATGCATGTTAAGATTCTTATTCAGTATCCGTTGACATGTGGCAGAAGATATCCCATCTGATTCTGCTAATGTGTAAAGCTTGTTCTTACGTACCGCCGCAGAAACCATTTCTATGCTTTCAGTGCTATGAGATGTCTGCGGACGTCCAGAACGTTGTATTCGACACTTTGCCTTCTCTGAAACGTCGATCCCGCTCAAAAGCTTTCTTTCTCGATAATGTATCGCAGCTTTCTTTACACATGCTTCAAAATTTCGAGTCTTCGTAGCACTTTTTCCCAAACGAACACGATTCTAAAAAAAATGATGCATTTAAGATTATTTCATCAATGAATAAATGAGTTTAAAAAACTAAAAAACGCACTTTTATTGTAGATCGAAATAAAAAAATGAAAAATAAATTATATCTTGAAAATAAAAAGCATGCCTATGTGGTTAATCGAACTAAAAGTTTAAAAAAATAATTCTTAATATGAGAATAAAATATAGCTAACGAGAAAATTAATGTGTGTCATTGTGGTAAAGGTGTGGAGTGCTTTGTACTACATTTTTACACTAGCTCTGCATTTCGGAATAGAACTAGTAAGAAATTATAACAATTGATATTGAGCTATTGAGCACCCCGCGCTTTTACCCCAATGACATTAATTTTCTCTTGAATCATTTCATTCTCATATTAAGAATTATTTTTTAATTTTTAATTCGATTAACTATACACAAGCGGGTCCTTTAGTTTTTTTTTTTTTTTCAATTTCTACTATTAGCTCACACTTTCTATATATTTATTTATCTTCGTGGAATTTTCAATCGGTAATAAAATACATTTTAAAACGCTCAATTGGGCTGACATTTTACATACATGATTATTTTGGATGACAAAACAATAATTTAATTATAATTAATAAAAATTAATTGATTAAAACTAATTATTGAAAGAATTACAAATACAGCCACGTTGGCCTCATTTTTGACGACTTAGCGACCCTTTTGGCGACTTGTGTCAAAACTTGAAAAGATTTTTTTCTCACGTTTTAAAGCATTCAGTTGAATTGAAATTTTATATACATGATTGTTTTGGATGACAATACGATACTTTAATGATAATGAATAAAAATGAATTACCACTTAATGTTGTGATTCTGCCCTATGTATATACATATTTATATTAATTGTGTAACTATTTAATAAAAAGTAGCTAAAATAAAATTTTTCTTTGTTGATCTAAGTAGAAATTAACTTAAATTATTTTTTTATATTACTTGTTTAAACTACAATTTATTGTATTGAAAAATATTCAAAATTTGAGCATGTATGTGGAGTAGTAAAGTGAACCAACTACTTACAATTAAAAGAAAAAAAAAGATAAACATGCAATTGTCTTCGTAAATGTCAAACAATCCCATTCTCAGAAATTCCTTTCTAATTCTTGGGTATTCTAAAACAAACCTGTCACAAATTCGAGGAAACTGGTGAGAATCTCTTGAACACAAGAATCTGTCACGGGCGGATGAAAAGTCTTATTTTCCAGATCTCATCGAATCTCATCTGAGTCATCTCTCCCCTCACTTCAAACTTGTCAAACAACCTCAAAAACATTTTAACTCAGTTTTTTCTCCCCCCTCCCCTCCCCACCGATGCATCTTGTGTATGTGTACGTTTCCCGCGTTCGTAAATGAAACAATTAAACTCCACAAATCCTCGTAGCACAAAGAAACTCCGACTTTCGGCGCCACCGATGCGAAAGAAGACAACGTAAAGAATATTTTTATTTATTTTTTATTTTATTCTGGTGCTGACGATAATAAAGCGTGACCAAAAGTCAATCGTACGAATCCGACACATGAAAAAGGGGGAAGGGGAAGATATATCCTCGTGTAAAAATAAAATGAATTTTAAATAGAGCTTGTCTAATGACGAAAAGAGAAACAGGAGGATGAGCGTGACATCAGGTTAAAACGTTTCCGTGTAGACCGTGACAGCAAGCGCGTGACGTGTTGTTTTCGGGGATTTTTCGTTTAGGGGGATTAGTGAGTTGGTTTGGAAGAATCTTCTGCTCTGACAAATGTTTTGGAAGAAACCAAGGCTTTAATTATCTAGAACAACACTGTCTTCCATGAAATCTGAATTGCCGTTTTGCACTTTGTTCTTAACCTCCTGACGGATCGCCATTTTGAGAGAAAAATAGAAATCATTCGAAATGGTGAAAATTGGCATTTAGCTCTGGAATGTTTGATTCTTTCTGTCTTGGGGCTTAAGTTTTCAGTACGGTTATACCCCGAACTTACGTGATAGTTGGGATTGAGTGATAACCGTGTATGTCAAATTCGCGTTAATCGAAGCATGATTTCGTATATAAATACACATAAATTATTTTCAATTGGGTGAGACTAAAGAAAACAGTAAAAATTTAGAAAAATATATATAAGACACAAATACAAAATAGCAATCCAAAGTTATTTCGATGTAGAAGGTTTCATAAAACCTAACAAAGCAGCCTGCCGGCTCAAAGATTTTTTTTTCTCCAGCAAAATTTCCTTGTAGCATGCCAATAATTTTTTTTTTATTCCCTGTTTTTTGGGAAAAAATTGCGTCTTTTGTTGGAGTATGCATTTTCCTAAGAGAGTTTGTAACCCTTTTTCAATTTAACTGAAACCTTCTGTCAAATGCCCAACCGTCATTCGATCTTCTGTTTGTGAACTGGGTTTAAAGACTCTTCTCCAATACAGCTCTTGCATTTTTATGAGCTCATCGTCAGCTCCTGATTGTGAAAATCCAGCAGTTTTTGAACGTCATCATTATCCATTTCTGAATTTATTTGCCTTGCAAGATCGGCAACTTTTTCAATCAAATAACCAATTTCATCTGTCTCTGGGGATCTGATTCCGCCTAAATTTCAGTGATGGGGAGATGAATATATAGGGGACCAGATTGAAAAGTGCTTAACTGCAAATTCACGTAAGTCGAGATATTACTGTTGTTGTTGTGTGTTCTTATCCTGGGAAGTATATGAAATACAAGTGGAAGAATAAAAACATACAATACAAACAGAAGAATATAGACATTTATTACAGATGATGATCCCAGCATTTAACAAGAAGGGGTACGTTGCTTTCCTTTCGAGACGGGAATCCATTACAGGCGAAAGTGCGACTTCTTTTCCCGAAGAAAATACAACCATGCCTTACTCAGGATTCGAACCCGAACCCACTCAGTTACAAGCCGACGGACGCATCCACCATACTGGCTGGGCAGCGAGATATTACTGTACTTACGTATTGTACTGCCGACCAATTTCGCCAAACTAAAAGACATCGATTATTTAAAAAAAATTGTCTCCAAATGTTATAATTATTACTACTATGCTCGAACTTTGGTGGAAATGGTTTCCATTACTGGCTTATATGCCGACATTTGGCGACGTTTTTTGATTTGACGAAATTGGTTGATGGTATAATACCTAATTATCAAATTTTTTAACCACCCGGATAGTATTGTTTTAGCTACTAAGAAATTGTATCTATTTTTCGAATGCTTGTTTTCTCCAATAATGAGTTTAATTTTTAAAATTATATTAATATGAGAGATACATTTCCCTCATAATTCGTTTTAAATTAAAGAAAAACTTATACAAGGATTAAACAATACCTTATCAATCGTTTAATGTGTCAGGGTAATATGTACGCAACAATGAATTCAAGATAGAATTAAAATAGAATCAAATTATTAAGAATTTAAAACAATTGTATGGTTGCCATGTTTTTCTCGTCTTTGTAATTTGTTTTTTCTTGGCAAATTTTTGATCCAAACGATTTCTCCACTTAAAAAGCTTTTATAAGACAGTGGAGTTGGCGAAAATACTTTGTTGAAGTCGCTTATTAGATAATCTTACAAAGAAACATAATCGAAGCGGAGGTTGCCATGTACAATGAAAACAAGAAAGATAAATTCAGGCGTTTGACGTATGAAATGTTTTGATTCACATTGTGTTAAAATTTGAATTCCTTTATCAAAATTTGATTTTTAATAAGGTGACCATTTTTTTTACAATGAAAAGGAGGACGTGAAATTTAAGAAAAAATTACAAGTTCAATATATGAAACGTTTTGTTAATTCAAACAGAAATACGCTATAATTACGCTTACATTCTTTTTAATTATTATCTTAAACGAGTATTATTTTACTCATTGAATGTGTGTGATTTTTTTTTTGTCAATATATCATTTTTTAATATATCGGAAAGTTCGGGCAAAAAATACCCTTCATACTGAATTTTACGGTAAGCACTGTAGCTAAAATATTAACATTCAATTTTGATTTCTCACTAATCACTTCACAAAAATCATTACCAACTGAAAAACTCTTCAACTGCTGCATTAGTTCCAGGGCAGCACAACGTAAATTCAAAAGAATAACTAAATTTTTATATGGAATGTGTTCATTTTAGAAATGGTTAAGTATTTCCACCCATCTTTTATCAATTTCAGCATGTTGATGTTCCAATTGTTTCAATTTATTATAATTTAAATGTACATTCAGTCTTCCAATTTCATCAAACAAATCATTGTCAACGATTTTAATATCAGGCATTTCTTTTGATAAAAAGTAAACACAGTTTTCTATATCTGCCCAATTTACTAGCGATGAAGTCAAAAAACACCATTGAAAACTGTTATTTCCTGTGATATTTGTTTCAGACCATTCTTCGACATTTTAGAAACATGTTTGGTTCATCTCTGAAAATAAAGATTAACAGATTAATTTTAAAATATTGAAAAGGAGGACACTTTTTGAGGAAGTACAGAACCTATAAAAGGAGGACGTTTGGTCACCTTATTCTTAAGAATTATGAACAAAGATTGTTTACTAGCTCTTACATTTCGGACCATAGACGACCAGCATTGCAATTTATAACTATAGTCAATTGATGAGGACGACACCTGAGCGGCACCCTACTATAACATACCACACGTCCTTATTTGCTATCAAACAAGGATAATACGTTTTCGAGATACTACAGCTTTCCCAATTTTTCTTTCTATAGTTCAATCCCCTCCCCAGTTAAAATAACTTATACAGGTTTCTTTCTGTAAACCAGTAAGTTTTTAATACAACTTGCATAAATATGCCCCTTGCGTTACTAAAACAAAGTAACCAATCAAATGCTAGTCTAATTCTTAATTTCTATTCCAAAAAATAAGAGAAATCAAGCAATATAAAAAAATTTTAAGTTAATTCCTACTTAGATCAAAGAATTTTTTTATTTTAGCTACGTTTTATTAAATAGTTACAATTAATATAAATATGTATATACATAATCATAACATTAAGTGGTAATTAATTTGTATTATTTATCATTAAGTATCTATTGTCATCCAAAACAATCGTGTCTATAAAATTTCAGTTCAACTGAATGCTTTAACACGTGAGGAAAAACCTTTCAAGTTTTTTACACAAGTGCCAAAAGGGTCCTGGACGCCAACGTGGCTGTGTGTTCGTGATTCTTAAATAAATTTGTTTTAATCAATTAATTTTTATTAATTATAATTAATTTATTGTATTGTCATCCAAAATAATTATGTATAGAAAATTTCAGCTCAATTGAGCGCTTTAAAATGCATTTTATTAATAATTGAAACCACTAAGATAAATAAATATATAGAGAGAGTGTGAATTAATAGTAGGAATTGAGAAAAAGGCTTTATTTTAAGTCTTAAATGTTCTAAAAGAATAAACTAGCAAGAACATTTGACTTATATTCTTTATTGTATTATATACAATTTGTTTAGACAAAAAGTCAAACAAATCACTGGTGTTGTTTTACTTGTGTAAAATTAATTATTAAATGAATGGAAAAAAAACAACATAAATTCTTGAAACTACTATTTTATTAAATGTATTTTGGTTTATGAATGCTTGAATTGTGTTATTAATAAAATGTTTTCATATGAAGACCAAATCTTTTTTTTTCTAGACTTGTAATACAAAATGAATAACGTTCCAATAAATAAATTTTGCAAAATATAATGTATTACACACACAACATATATCAAACTGAAAATTTTACTTCTCCGGAAGCAGTAGACGAACAAAAGAAATTTCAACTTAGATTTAATACCAGACATATATCATAAAATGTTTATTTAGAGTCAGATAGTGAAAATATATAGATGTATTTATTTATATTTATCAAATGTGTGGTGGCAGGTTCACTGAAAGCAGATTGAATAAAATATTTATCTGGCAGACTTTACCTACTTTTACATTTCAAAAAAACTAAGAAAAATAATGTAAGAAATTTGTCAAAACATTTGTTGTCATTTACTCGTACTTCGAGAACCACAAATATAGTTTCAAAAATATAAAACCATTTTTTTTCTTTGGCTGAGTTTTGAAACTTCCGATTTCAAATTTGATGAAATTTAAAATGCACTTATGTGAAACTGCTACTAAAACAAATATCGGTAACTAGTTAATATTATTTTTCATTTAGCATAATATATGCAAAAAGCGCATGTAATAAAATTTTAATAAACAATGATTTGAAATAAAATTTTGAAATTTAGACTGAACGAAGATACTTTTTGATTAATTGAAATTTTGTATCGCTTGGATAATCTTCTCAATGTCGTAGATGGTTTTGTAAAACATTAATTCGTTATTTTTGTGCTTTAATTCAGGTATAGAAAATAGTTTTATAAATTCAAAAAAAAAATTATTTGAAACGTATGTTTAATAATTAATTGGTTATAGTTACTTGCATAATTATGACATAGATTATAGCTATAAAGAGTTTCCATCTCTGATTTTAAATAAAATCATAAGTGAGTTTCTTTTAAAATTAATTTTAAGTACCTTAAAATATCTAGCGTATAGCACGCACCTATACTTTCATGCTGCATTTTTTAATTTTTAGGTTTATTCGCCGTATTACGAGCACCTTGTTTTTATGAAGAAACTTGAAATGGTGCGAGTGCAATGCTCTTATAATATTTGTAGTTTGAAATTTATTCGAAAATCATTTTTATGCAACCAAAATTATAATTACTCTTAAAAAGAAGAGGGAAATACTTTTCAAATTTGTGTTCCATAAATAACCCTAGCCAATTTTGTATATTTTCATTAAAACATCTTTTGCACTGTGCCGCAACAAGTGTTGGTATAAATGGTATGATATTTTGAGGTCAACCAATTATATATATAAAATAGTCATGTTGGCACCTTGTTGACCATATGGATGCTTCAGGAAATTACTGGAAAAATCTATAACATCACGATCTATGACAAAGCGGACTTTTTGAGAGGAAGGGGAGAACCCCAAACAAATCGTTCTTGGTGCTCCTCTTCAGTTTAATTCAACATTTTATATGACCCATTTTTACTAACTATACCTTATGTGTAAATAAATGTATTACAGCATCATGAAAAACTTTTAATATTTTTAGATAGAAATATACCATTAAATATTTTTAAAAAGTACCTTTTAAGGTATCCGACTACGTTCGGAACCGTGATTTTAAGAAAGCGCATAAATGGATAATTTTCATGATATTTAGTGTCAATCAGATTAGAATACATGCATAAAATTGTTTTACAGACATTCTGACAAAAGAATGATTTAAATATTTTGAAACGCTTAGAATAATCTTTTTTTTCAAAATTGCTCCTTTTTGTGAAAAATGCTTCTATTATAATATTGTGCCTGTATATAGCTCAGACCTCTCTACAGAGGCTCAGCTAAATTTTTGAAAATTCACATTATTTTCAGAGTTACCCATTGGAAATAATTATTGGCGTTTTTTTTTTTTCTTAAATTGCTTCCCTCTGTTGTGGCAGAGTATGTAAACCCTTCTAAGTTATATGTTTCCAAAAAATTCCTAGTTGAGCCTCTGTAGAGGGAGTCTGAGCTATATACAGTCAAAAATATTGGTATAACAGAAGCATTTTTATAACATTTTTGAAGATTATTCTAAGTAATTTTTGCCAAATATTCTACTGTTGTTATTTTTTCGTCAAAATGTCTTTGCAAAAACAAACCGAATCTAATGACAAATATCATGAAATTAAGCTATCCTTTAATCTTGTGATCCGATACAAATCAAGATCATTATATTAAAAAATAAAAAGCAGTTTCGTAACACCAAAAGTATTAGAAGGATATCGTAAAATGGCCGCCCAAATACCGAAAAAATTAAGACAAGCTGTCTTACTACATTAAATTAAGAACAAAATCGCACTTTCGCATTAATAAAGACTTTATCCCACTTAATAACTGTCAAAACATTACACATAATTAAAATAAGCACTGAAAGAAAATCGTGTCAGAGTGAATTCAAGTTGAAACCACAACATAAAGGTAATTATTTTTCACGAAATAACACTTGCGTTTCCTTCGCTTTGTGTAATTGCCGCTCGTTGTTTACTACTTCGCTTCACGGTGACTGATTCCAACTCATCTGGAAGGAATCCGATGCAAAACTAAGTCTGGATTAGTGCAGCTCTGTTCACTTCGACCGCAACAATAATGGTAATAAAAGATTACACGTGCAATTAATTAATCCACTGGATGTTGTTCTTCATGTTTGTAGTGCTTTCGTATCATGTTGATCTTTGGCCACTGATTTTCCCACTGATCTTTGAAAGAAATGCTTTTTTTTTCTGTACTTTCATTAACTTTTAAGTAATAGTGTTATTTAACGCAGGATGGACAACTGTTTTGGCTCGAAGGCCCCATTGTGAAAGCGGAGTATACCAGAGGGCCCCAGCTTTTTTAAAATGATTGCATTCACTTTGCTTCTCAGAAAGGTATAAATTGTGCCATAAAAATCAATAATTATAAGTTAAATAAAATAGTGGGAGCTTTATTCAATTTATTTATTGTGCAACTTTTATATCTGTAGCTGCAAACACATTTAAATTTAGAATCATTTTAGAATGTCTTTTTCCTTAAGGGCCGATGACGTATATATACGTCTCTCTCAACCGCTACGTTAAATGTCCCGGACGTATATATACGTCTTTCCGCAATACGATCCTTTTCTTTGGGCAGTCTTTCTTTGCATCTGCAAGACCATTCTGAAGACTGTAGAATGCAATAGGATTGGCATTGTTTGCGAAGGATTTACTTTTTTCAGAAAAAAAATTTGTTTTTTCTTTTGCCTCAAGTACATCGCATACGTGCGCCTTTGTCAAAAATGCTGACTCCGGGGAGCGAATCACGTAACTTTTAATTGGCAGTTAAGGGGTTAATGAGACAAATGTACTCTGACACTTTTTCTGCAGTTTTTTAAAAATCTGGAAGGAGATTTTATGTTGAAATTCTCATCACAGTCTACAGGTTAAGGCTGTCTTCGGCCAATGTTAAAATAGGACCCAAATTCGGAATATTTTTTCAGATATAAAAGTACTCCAACAGTAATATTATATTCTGGCTTCATTGTCCTGTAGAGAATCACAAATTTTATCTTACTATTCAATTTTATTAGAGTTGACACATTTTTTCTTTCATAAAATGTGTTTCGCAATTTTTCTCCTAACCATAATGCTAAATGAGCTATCCCTTAACATGCTAAAAAATTATTACTTATTAAATATTTTAAAATTTTAAAAACACTTTATAATAAACATATGCATGAGTTACAATGTCACAAATTTTTATAAAAATTGAGGCATTTTTTCTGTCCGAAAATGTGTTCCCAGCGTTAAATTCCTGCTCTGGTACAGATGGCGAAAACAGCCTTAATGTCAGCCAACTTACATCTAAAATTATCCTTGTTGATCTTCTTGTAAGAAAAACTTCGCATTCAGATATGTGTTGCCAAAATTTTATGAATATTTTTTGGTTATCTGGTTTTCTGACTATCTTGGGGCGTTATTTGCCCGTCCCTGATCTTTAACAAGCTCAAAAGGCCTCATAAAGAAAACCTAGTCTTTTTTCTTACTTGAACAATTTGATTGACTTTGTTTATTAACATTTCATTGAGAAGTAATACGAAGGTTATTTTATTATTTAGAGAAATTCGTCAGTTTGGAAATATCTTTTAATTGTGATTATTAAATAAATTTTAAAATTGAAACTTCTGTTATGTTATAACAAAAATCAGACTTCAAAATACTAAAAAATAAATTAAGCTTAAAATTCTTAAAAATAACCACAAATTTATTAATTTTTTTTTTGCTTGTTTTATGTAAATATTTGAAGAGGTGAAAGTATTAACTTTTAAATTGCTTTGGATATGAGAAATTTACTCCCAGGTAATTTTCGATATTTTCCACGCAATATATATTCATAATGTATTTTTGATTATAATATTTTTTGTAAACAGTTATTTTTCATGCAAATGTACTATATTTTATTTCATTGAAAGTTTTTTTTAGTCTTACTATCCAGTAGAAAATTGAAAATTCATATTTTTAGTTATAAATCGATTTTAGTATTAAAAATTCGTCACAAATAAACTTTATTCTTGACGAAATGAATAATAAAAACGAATAAGTTTTGAAAACAAAGAAAAAACGTTAATGCTATGCTTTTTTTAGAGCGAAACAGTGGGTTAAGAAAATAACTTGAAAGGTTATTCAAAAGCTTAAATTGTTTTTCCCTCCCCATTTTGTACAGTAACCCAAAAACAACATCAAGGAAATATGGACAGATGTTAGCACGCGCATCTCCATAAACGTTTTATGGTATTATCGTTCATAAATGCGTTGTTTGTTTAAAAAACTGTTTTGAAATAGCTATGTGAAAGAAAATTAGCAGGATTAACCGAAAAAGTTCACACAAAACGTTTTTTTAGATTAATGAGGAATTTTCGAAACTTTTAAGTAAATAATGAGAAATATAAATATCGAAAGGTCAATTTCGGAATCTTTTTTAATATATAGTTGATTTGATGTAAATATTTTTTAAAATTTTAATATGTAGTTAAACTGTAATTCAACGTTGTATAGAAATCAGAAATACTTATCCATTTTTACTTCTCTAGAAACGGTATAAATATACAAATTACATGTTGGTCTATAAATGTGTTAGTATCGGCATCACTGTAGAGAAAACTAACGAATATTTAGCGCATTAATCTTTGAAAAAAAAGGAATGAAAAAGTAATCTTTTTTACAAAAAAAGGAGGACGAAAATTTAAGAAAATTACAATTAAAATATATGAAATTTTTATTTTTCAAAAAAATACTAATTACGCATTTTTTTTAATTTTTATTATTTTAAAAAGAGTATTTTTTCCATTGAATGTTTTTTTTGTCACTTTTTTTTACGTATGGGAAAGTTGGGCAAAAAATTTTTATACGAATTTTTCGGGAAGCCCTGTAGCTAAAATATTAATTTTCAATTTTGATTTTCACTAGTCCTTCACAAAATTCATTACCAATGAATAAAAACCTTTCAACTGCCATTAGTTCAGGGGAAAAATAAAATTTAACAAAATAGTTTATTTTCATATGGGAAAGTGTTCATTTTTGAAATGGTTTGAAATTTTACCCCTATTTTACCAATTTCAACATGTTGATTTTCCAATTGTTCTAATTTATTAGAATTTAAATATACATTCAATCTTCTTTCTACTTCAAACAGACAATTGTCATCTTTTTTAAAAATCAAGATTTTTTTGAAAAAAACCCAACTAATTTTTTATCTCCCCAATTTACTTATAAAAGGTTAAAAAAAAACCATTGAAAACTTTATTTCTATTTTGGGAAATTTTGACTTTTTGGGAAACATTTTGGTTCACTCTGAATACATAGTTTACAGATCATTTTAAAATATTGAAAAGGAGGCCCTTTTTTTTGAGGAAGGACAGAACCTATAAAAGGAGGACGGTTGGTCACCTTACGAATGACCTTTTATTTCAAATCGTTTTCAGATTTATAAAATCGCTTTATTAATTTATTACTTCATTCAGTAAATTCTTATAACGTTTCATCCTACAAGCCAATGTCCACTTTGGCCAAATAGATTAAGTAATAAAGTAAATCCTTCTATTAGTTTTATGTGCAATAAAAGATTCTTCGCAAATTAACTTAGAGCAAACAAGGACTCTTGGAGACAAAATCTATTAAATTTGAACCACAGTTAAATGACGGGGATGACACCTATGAGCTGATAATCCATTCTACAAACTTCTCCAGCTCACCAATGGGAGGACTTTAGCTTACGGGTTTTTTTATCATCAGTCCTCTAAGCCAGTGATCCGCACCCCGGTCCGTGGATAAAAATGATCCCGGGGCCCGCCTAAGAACATTAAACTATTCCCATTTTATTTAAAGTGGTGCATTTCTTCCCGGATTGCAACTTTTCCCCGGAAATCACTTTATATTCCTCGTTAAATCCCTTTTATTCATTTTTGGTGTAACTATATTTTATTCTGAAGGCATATTTATATAAATGTAACTAAATTAAAATTGTTAAATCAAAACAATCTAAAATATAAGCAATCAACGTGTCTCACCCTCAGTGGGCCGCGGTAAAATTATCAAACGTTGACCGGTCCGCAGCGATAAAAAGGCTGCGGAGCACTGCTCTAAGCGATGGATCTTTGGGCATTAGAGGCTGCCGTAGCCGAAGTTCGAGAGTTCGAGTCCTGATGCCACTGAAAATCCGCCGTATTCAGGAGCTGATGCTAATTAAAGCCTGTCGTGGCTCAAATTCCTCACGTAGGCGTAGTATGGAAGTTGGGCAAGTGAGGTGCGAGATAGGGTGTCGTTCTCGTCACTTGACCACGGTTCAAAATTAAAAGATCCGTCTCCATTGACAGTCTCGTTGTCTGGAGTGTGACGTTAATAAACACTCACTGATATAATCTAAACTAAAATTCATAACTTGGTTTTAGACCTTTCTATGAGGTTACCGCAGTCATAGAAATTGTACGTGAAGAGGAACCTAAGGTCGACTGTGTAGCTCTAGATTTCTAATAAATTATATTCCTTTCTGATTGAGCTTGACCAAAGCTCAAAATTACGTGGTCCGGCCTCAGAAACCCTCACGTTGTTTAGAATGCGACATGAATAAAAAATAAAATTAATTCCAGTTGAGTTGTAGGTGCGAGTCTTAATTCCCCCATGAAGAATAAGAAAGAAAAAAATAGATGTTTTCGAACGAGAACTGGTCATCGGTTTGTATACATTACATGATCCTCATTTTTCTTATATTTTTCATATATTTTGCTTTCACATGGACTGCGGATTGATAATTATCAATGCTGACCTAGAACATTTCCCGGAAACTGGTATCGCTTTTTAGTGCGGCACTATTTAGGTGGATACCAACTGCCACAGTGTTATCTTGACGCTCAGTTTCCTCCTCAGAAGAATCACCTGAGCTTCGAAGATGCAAAATTGTACTAGGAATTTTATTTTACCGATCGCACCCACTCCAAAAAAGTACTCTAGGGATCTATAATATGCCGCATTATCATTCGACATGAACGTTGTCGATTTTTCGCATCGTGAAAATCCGTGGCCGCGGTAGCCTAGTGGTCAAGGTATCGGATCGTAGCTGGTTTGTCACAAGTTCGAGCCCAGTACCGCTAAAGGAACCTTCTAGGGGAGCGATGCACGTTAAATCTGTCGAGACCTCAAACGTCCTCCCGTTAGTGTGGTATGGTAGTTAGGAGAGGGGGTGCCGGCTCAGGTGTCATCCTAGTCACTTTACCATGGTTCAAAATTACGAGGTCCGTCGCCAAAAGCCCTCGTGTAGCTCGTTAATATTCACTCACTGACAATCATTAAAATCCAGTCGGGGTTAAAAACACAAACTTCGGCGTACAAGGCCAGCGCCAAATACGCCACACAGACGGTATATTGTCTTACAGCCTTTATTCGCAACGTATTTAAAACTGAGTTTTTGATATTATTTGTAGCTATCTCATATTTTATTTTGAATAATTGAAAGATTAAAACTATTCATTTATTCAGGGATTTTTGTGATAAGATTTCACTTGGGATTAATCATTCAAAAAATATTTGCCTAACAACGTGTTCTTCTTTTGAGAACAATTTTTTTTCTTTATTTTCCATTAATCATAACTCGTAATAATTATTAAATAATTTTTACCTTTCTTTTGAAGAAAAAAAAACATAGCTGCGTCCATTTTGTTGATTGGATAATGTTTTAACTGATAAAATGGCAGGTCTGTTGAGGTCGGGAAAAATCGTGAGCAAATCGTGAAATCCTTAAGCAGGAAATGAATAATCCACGTAACATTGAAATATTAAGCAATCTGTCATTACGTTTGACAGCCTCGTCTATCTTGTATATACTCTCGCCGCGGACCGGAGTTCAAAAGAACACAATTGACTGCAATTGTTGGAGGATGATTCGAAAGTTCTTGATCTGGCGAGAAAAAATGCATTAGTTCGAAATTGAAAAAAAATTTCTGTTAAGAATTGAATTGTTTGTTGGAAAACGATGTTGTCAGTTTCAAGGACGAATATAATTACGAGTTTCTTAACATTAATTTGTGTTTCGGGTTATCAATCAAGCTGCAAATAGAATTTCTCGGCATTTCGCTTCACTTGAAGGAGAAGATTGGTTCCTGTTTGAAACTATGTCTGCTCAATTTTCATCACTTGAGATCGTTTATCATGAAAAGTGTGTTCAGCAATTGTAATGTAAAATGTTTTATAAGGTTAATGTGTTGCTCAATAGTTGAGTTTCCTTGCCCAATTTTCGTTAGCGTAATAAAATTGTATTGTATTGGGAATTTAATTCGTCTCCTGATTCATTGTTGCAAATTCAGAATGTTTGTTCTTAGATAGAGGACGTTTAAGTACGGTTCCTTATGTGGCAGACATCATCTTCATTGGCCTCAGTTCAATTGACATGGCAGCTGAAGCCTCGTGGGATTGTGAATTTAATTCGTCTCCTGATTCAGTGTTGTAAATTCAGATTGTTTTCAGACAAAGGATGCTTAAATAACAGTGCCGGTTTATCAATAGGGCGCTTGTAGCGGCGCCCAGGGGCCTGGACAAGCTGGAGTTAACCAGATTTTCTGATTACAAATTTCGATCAGCCAGTGTCAAGGGGTCCTATAAATCTTCTGTTCCCAGACCCCGAAATGAGCTTAAATCGGCACTGAAGTAGAGTCCCTTATGTATAATAGTAGACATCTTCATTGGCCTCAGTTCAATTGGCATGGCAGCGATAGCTTAGGGGTTATTGCTAAATTTAATTCGTCTTCTGATTCAGTGTTGTTAATTAAGATTGTATATTCTTAGATAAAAGACATTTAAGTAGGATTTCTTATGCAGTAGACATCATCTTCATTGGCCTCAGTTCAATTAGCATGGCAGCGGTAGCCTAGTGGTTATGGGCGGAAACTCGTGGCTGGCATGTCATGAGTTCGAGGTTATTACCACTGAAGATGTGTGAGGAGGCGTTGTTGGACGTTAAATCAGTCGAGGTTCAAAGCCTTCCCTTTGGCGTAGTGTTGTAGTTTGGAGAGGGGTGCCAGCTGAGGTGTCATCCGTCACTTGACCGTGGTTCAAAATTATGAAGTTCGTCACCAATAGCCCTCGTGTTGCTTTATAGTGCGACATTCACTCTTCTGTAATATATTCTTATTGCTCATATTCTATACTTTTCATGAGTTATACTTTGGTATGGCCGTATGAGGCCAATTGTTGTTTTGGACCAATGCCCATTGGACCATGCCCATCAACGAGTGATGGGCGTATAGTTTTCAATTTTTCATACATCTCTTCAATGTACTGGCAGTTTGATAGGTACAGACATATTCGTTTCCACCAATGCTTTCCGAGCATTATATTTTTCACAAATGTTTTGGCCATTTTGTAGGCCAGACCGAAATTTTTGAAGCTAACACTGCACTTTTCGACCGTTAACAATATTCTCTCCCAAATGCCTGCATTTCATTGCATGCATTTTTTGCAGCATTATTACCAAATTTATATATATATATATAAAAAATACACGAATATCGGTTGAATTCATCTCCAAACAAAATCCAAAACGAATCACAAAATGGAACACTTTTGAGAAAACTTCATAGCTGAAATGTGACTCTGACAATGGACATACTGCCATGAAAGAGATTATATTAAAAACAAGGAAACAAATGCTCACATGTAAAGAAAATTCCACAATCACAGTGGCGTAACGGAGAATATTAAGGCCCCACAGCAATTTGGGTCCCAAGACGGATCTGACACAGAATTTCAAAACCATAGCATAACATAGGCTTTGGGCCCCCTAGAATCCTGCCCTCCTAACCCCCTGTGCTGCGGGGTTGTGAGGATGTATGTTACGCCACTGCTGACAATCCATGCGCTCCAATCTAATAGTAAATTTCGTTGTTTAATTTGATGCAAAAGAAATATTAAATAGATTTAGATTTTTAATTCAAATTTTGTTGAAGCATAAATGAATAAAATTAAATTCGGTAAAATAATTTAATTTATACTGATAAAAATGAAACATTTACTAAAAGGTATTAATAAATATACATTTCCTTAATAAAAATTCCAAACACAAGTTACTTCAACATACATTTTTAATGCCATTTTAAAGAACTTCAACCTCACAATAAAGAACATCGTTCACAATTCTTCTTAATCATTTTTAATGCACTCTCATTTAAATCACATCAAACGACGTTCCCACCGTATTCTTTTTTGACGGATTTATAGTCATCTATCAAGTACACTAAATCATTTTCACTTTTTATCACATACTTTGTTCTTTAAGCAGATTATATTGCGATACAATCTTGTTATCTGTCAAAAAGCACTGCTCCTCTTCCATGCAAATCTGAGCGACACGCCTGCTAATTTGCTTATCTCGGCTAAACAGAATGCCGACACAACACATCAGCTGTGCCTTGTTGATACACGAAAGCGCCCGAAGCCACAACGATGCCATCCGCGAAACAAAAAAAAGCACTGCATAACTATCGTTTGACGATCGGAGCTCTACGTCACGCCCCGAATGCACCCTTTCTCCGATTACGCAATCGCACCTGGTGATTCAACACCTGTTGATCTGAGGAATAGTTTATAGTGTAAGAAGGGCTTTATTTTGAAATATCGTTTGCTTTTAGAGAGGGAGAATATTTTGGCTTTGGCTTTCGATTCGTTCAAGAGTGAGATGGGATGAAATAAATTTTGGACATGGATATTCTTTCTTAAATCGTTGTCGATAGTATCATTTTTCAATTAAGTTAATAAAGAAATTAAAGCATGTAGGGATAGTAGTTTTATTCGTTAAAAAATGGAAGGGGTTCGACAAATCGGTTCACAAATCTTCACAAAAATCGGTTAAAAATGGATTTTTGAATTTATTGGGAAAATTGCACTTTCAACATTTTGAAGTTAAAAGTTTTGATCTACTCAAATTAAAGTATCTTAATAACATCCGTGCTGTGATGCTAATATGTATTATTTAACCGCATTTTTTTCAATTTCTACTATCAACTCACAATCTCTATATATTTATTTATTTATTTATCTTGGTGGAATTTTCAATCGTTAATGGAATACATTTTGAATCGCTCAATTTAGTTGAAATTTTATTTACATGATTATTTTGGATGACAATACAATAATTTAATTATAATTAATAAAAATTAATTGATTAAAACTAATTATTTTAAGAATTACAAATACACAGCCACGTTGGCATCATTTTTGGCGACTTAGCGATCCTTTTGGTGACTTGTGTCAAAACTTGAAAAGGTTTTCTTCTCACATTTTAAAGCATTCAGTTGAACTGAAATTTTATATACACGATTGTTTTGGATGACAATGCGATACTTTAATGATAATGAATAAAAATTAATGACCACTTAATGTTGTGATTCTGTCATATGTATATACACATTTATATTAATTGTAACTATTTAATAAAAAGTAGTTATATAAAATAAAATTTTTCTTTGTTGATCTAAGTAGGAATTGGACTTAATTTTTTTATATATATTACTTGTTTTTTTATATTACTTGTTTTATTTTAAATTGCTATGTTTTAGAAATGTAAAGCTCAATATAAAAAGAGCCATTTTGTAAAGTTACTTATTTTGTAGCTTTAAAATTTGCATACATATTAATACTTTAAAAGTATATATTTTAATGAAAGTTTTTGAAAAAAATGTACCTTTAAAAAAATTGTGGATTACAGTGTAAACGAATTCTTGAGGTGTAAATTCTTTTTCGAAATTTTTCATATGCTTTTTCATCTATGAATTTTGTAAAAAATAAATAAAATAAAAAATTATTAAACTAATAATAGTAGTAGTAATACAATAAATGTACACAAATGTAAACTATGTCTGATCAAAGTTTTTAAAAATGTTTCTCATACTTGGTCATTTTTACATTACTGTAACAGGAAAAATGCTTTTGAAGTGCACTCTTCATACATTACATGTTTTTATTAGGGATCTAACGCGATAGAATGAGTGAAAAATTTTATATAGTGGTTAAAATTACGTGAAAAAAGTTTGCTTGAATTAAATTTCTTTGGGATTTTGATAAAATGCAACTAAAACATACGAAAATTTTAGAATTACCTTAATTGATTGATAACTACTTACTTAAAATTCTTTTTAAGATAAATTTTTGGAAAAATAGAAATTTTATTAGCGATTACGAGGGTGTAATTTTTATCTCGTGATCCTTAAACGTCTTAAAGTTCGCTTTTTCTTTGGAATGCTGAAACGATTACGTTTATAATAGTTAAAATATTCAATGATTTGGTGTTCCTTTTATGCATACATTCGCTGTTTCTACGGTATAATAGTTCTACCGTAGAAATTGTTCAAATGTATAATTGTTTCTACCAAGCTTGTGTGTATAATTGTTTTATGTTTGAATGCATTTTTTAGAAGGTTTGCAATTGAAAGTAATCTTATAAATGGATTAAAAAAGAAAAATTGTATTTGGAAAACAAGCAATATAAAAAAAAATTTAAGTCAATTCCTACTTAAATCAACAAAGAAAAATTTTATTTTAGCTTCTTTTTATTAAATGGTCACAATTAATATAAATATGTATATACATATGACAGAATCACAATATTAAGTGATAATTAATTTTTATTCATTATCATTAAAGTATCGTATTGTCATAAAAACAATCGTGTATATAAAATTTCAGTTCAACTGAAGGCCTTAAAATGTGAGAAAAAAAACCTTTTCAAGTTTTGACACAAGTCGCCAAAAATTATGTCAAAGTGGCTGTATTTGTAATTCTTTATATAATTAGTTTTAATCAATTAATTTGTATTTTTTTTATAATTAAATTATTGTATTGTCATCCAAAATAATCATGTATATAAAATTTCAGCTCAATCGAGCGCTTTAAAATGTATTTTATTAACGACTGAAAATTCCACCAAGATAAATAAATAAATATATAGAGAGCGTGAGATAATAGTAGGAATTGAAAAAATAAGTATAAGGTGGTTACCCAAAGTAATAAAGGGACACGCGGGGAAGGGGTTTTTAACTACGTCCCCTTAGTTAATTAATACACGTTTATTAAACAAAACGAACATTTACAAACATAACTAGAGGACAGACATTTAAAATAGAATTAAAAGGAACGTTCTTACGGCTCCAAAATTTGGCCATCACTGAATAGTGTTCTACTCGCTAGAGGGCGCGAAAATCTTTTTGCTGTTAATGTGGGAGGAGTCTAAAGAAAGTGTGGTTACAGAAAATTTTTAATGTCGTAATTTTAAAAAATCATTCTAGGTTAATTTATTATATTTTATTAGTCTCTCGATAAATAACAGAATTATTTCTTTATATTGTTAATTAATCCACACTTCACTACTTTTAATTGAATATTTTCAGTATTTTTTTTTCCTGAACTGACCTGTTAAATTTAAAGTACATTTTTAACATGATGCATTTTATAAAGCAGTTATTACTTGACTCTGTCAAATTATCCCCTGTCTAAAATTAAACACCATTCATTGCTTTTCGTCATGCCTGTTACATTATGTTAAATACCTTCACATCTTAATTAAATTTTAAGTCTTTAACTAGGTTTGACAACACGCCTTCTGTTGCAACGAGCCAAAATTTGCATAATTTTCATTTATGAGGAGAATTGTTCGTTCAAAAGATAAAGGAAACTCAGAAAATAACATTTTTCAGCATTGATTAAGAAATTAGCAACGTCACAAAAATGCGTTTGTAAAATTATTGTCTCTTCAAACTATTTCCATACAAATTACTTTTCCGAACTAATGTTCCTCTGAAGGCGTTTATTCGAAAAACCATCCTCCTATAAATTATTTTTTATTTTAACAGTTAATTAAAAAACCACCCTCACAGCTCATAAGTTACCTTCCAATTGTTTGGGAAAAAAATAACCAGTTCGTTTATTATAAACAAATTGATGTTTCGCGTGCTTGCTTTGTTAGACATTGAGATATATCGTTGTTTCAATTAAAAAAAGTTTGATGGCTTTCAGAAGAAAAGGTCAGTAATATAAAATGATATAATTTGATTCTCTATTATGGTTTTTACTCTGGTATCTAACCGTGCAATGAATATTTAAGTTTTCCAGAAAGTGTATTGTTATAGATTAATTTTTTAGAAGAATTCAATTTTCTGTTCTTTTGTGTTTTCATGATTATTCACGCTAAGCCTATTTTAATTCAAAACAAAATATGAAAATCATGTTTTTTGTTTTGTGGTGGAAAAAGTATTTATTTAATTTATAAACTAGGAGGTATTAATTGATAAAAGCAATTACTGTGGGTATTATTGCATGAACTTAGGGAATTTATTTTATACTCTGAATTAACTTTTTAGGGTTCACAGTTCAGGTTTCCAACAAGATATCACGAACCTTGACATTACCCTTTTTGTATTTGGCCTACACTCTATTAGTCTTATTGAATTTGAAAGAAATTTTGTTAATGTTTTCTTTCCATATTTTCTAAAGTAAACACACTTCATAAAGGGTTTCTGAAAAAATATGTATGAATTGCTTAGCTAAGGAGAAGAGAAAATATTGCCTGACACCCAAGACTAGAGGTGAGGTTGGAACCTAACCGGATATATATATATTTTTTTTGCGTAAATTAAAATTCAAAGTAGACAATAATACATTAGTATGATTTACAGTTCTTCAAGCCCTTGAGTATTTTGTTGTAATTAATACTGGCATTTTCAAGAGAAATTGAGCGAATTTTAATCAAATATGTGTATTCATTAAAACTGGCAAATGTATACTTATATTTGTGTGGCTGAATGTAGTTATGAACTATTTTTTTTTCCAGAATATATTTAAATATTGATTTTAAATCAGTATCTTGTTAGTAACTTAATTTCTTATTAATAAATAGATCAATATACCATTGTACAAATATGTTTTTGAAAAAATACAAAATTTTTGTATAAATCGCAATTTTTATTAATTGTGAAAATCCTACAATATTTTTATTTTTAGTTTTTTTGATTGAGATGTATCTATGTATTTCCTTCTCCAAGACTTCTGTCATAAAATTAATAGATTCTACGTTTTTGTCATTATTCATATTTTGTTTATTTACATGTTCTATTTTTTTTAAAGATATTTTATTTATATTCACAATTTTTTCAAGTCAATCACTTCTTTTTTATGTTTTAAATTCCTAAGAGTAAAAATATATGTGTAGATATAAATAGTTGAATTTTAAAAAATTATTTTTAGCATAAAATTATTAATTTTTAGGAATGAATTTCTTTTTTATCCAACACTTTTCTTTTAAATAACATTGAAAAAGGAATAGAATTTAAAATTCATGCTTTTATATTGAGTATTTACTAATAAGTACCTCTAAATACATACTTAATAAATCCGTGATTCATTCCAAAAATTGGCCTTATTGGCTTTTTTTAAGTAATGTGATATAGATAAAACATGCTTGTTTATTACGTTCTCTATCTTTCGTATGAAAATATGTACCATAAAATCCGTCATATAACGCGCACTTTTAACACAAAAAATAAGATCAAAAATTGACGAGTGTGCGTTATACGCCCGGTATAAAAAGGAGAGCTTTAAAAACAAAGAGATGAGCATAGAGAGAGAGAGAAAAAAAATTAGACTTTTACATGTATCGAAATACTACTTATTTAAAAGAAATGAAACACCTTGTGAATTTAAAGAGTTGTAGTTCTAGATGTGTGTATACTATTTTTTCAAAAGCTTGGGATAATACTTCGAACAAATGGCCTCAAAACATAAGAGCATTGCATACGTATATTTCGAGTTGAAATTAAAAGATCAGCTTGAAAGTATAAGTGCGCGTTATACACCGGATTTTACGGTATATATTGTCTTTGGATTTCAAACTAAAATGTTCTACCACAATTCTTATCAGATGGAATTTTTTTCCCGTCCTTATTATTTCAATGGTTTTTATTGTTTGAAATAATCACAGAAAATGAAAGTTAGCTAGCTGTGTGAACTACAATGTTAGCTGTTTTTAAAAGAAATGTATTTTTATTTTTCAAACTTTTCAAAAAATTTCTACATTAGAAAAAAATTTCGCGGAATGCAATTCTAAATAGCCCCCCTTTTTCCCCCTGTCTTTGGTTTGGGGGGAAAATTTAAAAAAGTAAAGTATTTTAAAGGGGTAGTCCTCGTTACTTGACAGTGATTCAAAATTATAAGATCCGTCGCCAATAGCCCTTGGGTTGCTTTAGAATGTGATGTAAGTTAAAATCAAATCAATTCAAATTCTCTTCCACTCTTTTTGTATCTTTTACTCTTTCTCTCTTTTCTTTTTTTCCCCTCCCTTTTTTTCTTTTTTTTTTTCTTTTTCTTTTTTCTTTTTTTCTCTTTTTAATCTCTTTTTTTTTTTTTTCTCCTCACTCTCTTTTCCCCACTCTCTTACTCTCTTCTCCCTCTCCTCTTTTTCACTCTCTTACCCCCTTTTTCACCCCTCTTTTTCTCTCTCTGTCCCTCTTTTTCTCTCTTTTTCTCATTTTTCTTACTCTCTTTTTCATTTTTACTCTCTGTCCCTCTATTTCTCTCTGTCCCTCTATTTCTCTGTCCCTCTATTTCTCTCTGTCCCTCTATTTTCTGTCCCTTTTTCTCTGTCCCTTTTTTTCTGTCCCCCCTATTTTCTCTGTCCCCTATTTTCTCCTGTCCCCTATTTCTCTTTTCCCCATTTCTCTTTGTCCCCCTATTTCTCTTTGTCCCCTCTTTTCTTGTCCCCCTATTTTCTTTTTCCCCTTTTCTCTCTGTCCCTCTTTCTCTTTTATTATCTATTTTTTTTTTTACTCTTTTTTTTCTTTTTTTCCCCTGTTTCTCTCTGTCCCCTATTTTTCCCCTGTCCCCTATTTCTTTTTTATTCTCTTTTTTTTTTACCTCTTTTCTTTTTACTTCTATTTCTCTTTTTTCTCTCTTTTCTTTTTTCTTTTTCTCTCTTTTTTTTTTCCTCTATTTCTTTTTTTTTTTTCTTTTACTCTCTATTTCTCTTTTACTCTCTATTTCTCTTTTACTCTCTTTTTCTCTCTTACTCTCTTTTTCTCTTACTCTCTTTTTCTCTTTTTCTCTCTTACTCTCTTTTTCTCTCTTACTCTATGTATACAAATATTAAAAAAAAATTATGAAGATATATAATCTACAAACAAAATTTCTTTCATTACTTTAAATCGATACAAAGAAATAATATTGAAAGCAAAACGCAACCGTAACTTTGATTCATTGTTTCTAAAATCGATGCCATTTGCAAAATATAAATAAAACAATCCTTGTGAAAAATCACTCTCTAACCCAAAACTTTAAATCATTATTGTTATTTCACCATTTCTTCATCGAACAAAAGGATTTCCAGAAATACAAACAATCCATTAAAGTGAAAAGAAAAGGTGAAAAAAATGTCAGACATCCAAGACTCTTGATGGCAAAAAAGAATGAATTATGGCCCACAGCTTGCGAATGTGAGAACAAAACATTTTCCAAGGGTCACCCATACCAAGCAGAGGTCCGATTTTCGTCAATACCACCACCACCACAGAACTAGAAATAAAAGCCTGCTATCAATTAACTTTTTACGTTCCCCAGTGCACAATCACTAAAAATACGTGATTCGCACTCGAAACAGAGAAAGGGAAACAACGATGCTGTCCGACCACCATCTCCCAACAACAAAAAAGTCAATTTTCATAATTAAGTCTCTGGCCCTGAGGGGTACATCCCCCCCTGTGTATGTTAGACGATCATAATCATATACCGGGGTTCCCCACAATAGGCTCAAAATAGAGGTCAAAACCCCGATTTTCACCGGGGCCATGGAAGACGTGATAGTCTTCGGTAAATATGGAATAAAAAGAGTGTGGCGTTTTTTGCGAAAGAGAGCTGCTGGCTTCGTGATTTATGGTGTTCGGGGGCACTCACGTGACGATGTGTGCCGGACGTGCAGCTGGAACAGGGGTCAAGACGAAAGACCGGGGGTTCGCGACCCTGCCGTGTTTCCACACAATACCCCGTACCGGCACGATCCGGCCACAAGACAATGAGGAGATGGCCAACGCACCGGGATCTTAGCTCACGAAGATTGTGTGCCCTTTTCTCTTATTTCTGGAGATCACAGAAGGATGGGAATAAAAGAAAATAAGATCCTAAACAGAAAATCCTTTTTCGTTTTCCCACTCCCCTATCCCCATAATGAATAGGTATTTCAGAAATCCGGCCGACTTTGGCGAGTTATTTCAAATTTTCGTTATAGCTTCTTGCTTGTTATGGGGAGTGAAGTATAAAGTACTTGGCTGAAATCCATAAATTTAAAAATAAATAAATTATTCATTAATATGCTACTCAAAAATGTATCCGACTACGTTCGGAACCGTGATTTTTCAAAAGCATATAAATGGATAATATTTAGTGTCATTTATATTAGAAAACGTACATAAAATTGTTTTAAGAATATTATTACAATAAAAAATTATTTAAGTACAATATTTCGACAAAAAAATAAACATAGAATGGCCCATTTTCAAAATATTCTCCTTTTGTGAAAAATGCTTCTATTATAATAATATTTTGCAAGTATATAGCTCAGATCTCTGTACAGAGGCTCAACTAGAATTTTTGAAATACATAAATTAAAAGTGGGTTTATCCATGTTTTACGACAACAGAGGGAAGAAATTTTAAGAAAAAAACGCCGGTAATTATTTCAATGGGTTGTAACTCTGAAAATAATGTGAATTTTTCAAAAATCATAGTTGAGCCTCTGTACAGAGGTCTGAGCTATATACAGGTAAAATATTGTGATAGAAACATTTTTTATAAAAGGAGAACATTTTGAAAAAAAGGTTATTCTGAGTTAATTTTTTTGCCAAAATATTATATTAAAATAAATTTTCTTTGTCAAAATGTCCTTAAAACAATTTTATACATGTATTCTAATCTAAGTGACACTAAATATCACGAAAATTATCCATTTATGCGCTTTTTCAAAATCACTGTTCCGAACGTAGTCGGTCCTTGCTAACTCTATGAAATTGATGAAAAACATAATAACTTTCGTTTTTAAAAAAGGGTAAAACATTTTAAGTCAAATTTTAATAACCTTTGCGACGTCCGTAACCGATTAGTCAAAAGTCAGTATGTTGAAAAGTACATACTTTTCTGACTCCTCTGTGTGTGAGCAAGATGTTCATCATACAATTAAAAATTATTTGGAAAATTTGATTCATTTTAAAAAATGATGCTAAGAAACTGATTTCATCTTTTTACAAATAGATTAGTAGCAAAATTTGTTTTGATTTAAAAAAGAAATTTCGTAACCTGAATGAATGTTTTTTTCAATAATAACTGATAAAAAAAAAATAACCTAGTAGCATTACTTTCCGTCGTCAACGTGATAAAATAAGTGTTGATGAGCTTAATATTATAAAAAGAATCTGTGTATGTGTGTGTGCGTTCCGCGATAAAAAACTGTTAGACAACAAAAGTTTTTTTTTGGAAAATGTTTGTATTTTATTATATAAATTTTCCCCTCAATGTACTAATTTTTCGTAAATCGCTTTTCAATGTGATTATTTCTAATTCTTCTAATTTTTTTTTCAATTCGTATTAATAATTTTATTCTGGAATATTTTACCCTTGAAAGATTTATAATCTTATTCTAGAATTACTTTTTAAGCTCAACCATTTTGGAAAAAAAATCTTTTTAGATTTTTATCATTGTTTTATTCAAACTGAATCTCTCAAATGCACTAATAATTAGTCTTCCAAATTAGCCAAATAATTAGTCTTTCTAATTATTTGGTTTCTCTATACATAGATTCACTGTCGAAGAATCCTTATCTCACTTCGACATATCATCGGTTTAATTATCAGAATGGGTTTTAACTCCACAAAATATCGAAATACTTTTAATGCCATTTAGTAGAGTTTTTTGAAGCCTAAAAATCTAAAAATAAATTGTAAAATTAAATTCCTTGATCATTTTTACTACTAGATTCATAATTGTATTGAAATAATTCCCGTGCATAGTAAAGATACACAGTTTTTACTTGCGCCTGTAAAGTTCATATTTTAGGTTGGTTCCAACAGTTTGTGATTCGTTGCTGCAAAATTTACGGAAAGATTTAACCGTGAAATCAAAGCGAATTCTTTGCAGCGTATCCTGTTCCAACAATCAACAAAAAGTTCTTTTAATTATTGGAATTAGCCAAGCATCGAGTATTAAAAAAACTGAATGTGCTCATTTTTTTCCCAAAACTTAATCAAGATGAATCAAATTTTAATTAGGAAAAACTTTTTATAAGAATTACGTAAATATTATTCAAAATAAATGAATCTAAAGAAAAGGGGTTGATTTCTGTAGAAAATTAATCTTAAGATCTTTAAAAAAATTAGTATTTTTTTTTTAAGGGAAAACTTTTTTTCAGATCATGTAGAATTAATTTGTAATAATAAGAAACTCCTTGATCCATAGGCAATGAAATCTGCAAATAAATTATTCCAATATTCGAAATCATTTAACTGTTAAAGTTTTCGTTGAAATTACGTGAAATGAAAGTTTTGAGCATCTCTAACTATTAGAAGATATACGTAATCGTTAGAAAAGACTTATTTGAAAAAAAAATATACATAAAGTATTATTTAATACTGTTTAGCCATTATTCAACGAGTCAACCCTTCAGACCTATTCTGACTTCTTACCCCTAAAATAAATCGCTGCCATCCTCCTCTATTGCCCAGAATATATTTTAACTCATTTTAAACAGAATATATTAATAAACTAAATCCTATTTTCAAACTTGGGCTGTATAAAAGAAACCTCAAGCACCCTGTAGCAAGCACCCTTTGGACCTCTATTTACATGGACATGGAGCCTTCTTCCTGCCTACTTCTCCCTTTTTTACCCGAGGATACTTTTATTATTATTATTTTTTTTTTGTTTATTACCCTCTCACCTCTGGCCCTTGGGTGCAGACGATAATACTGAACTCAGCCCTCTTCCCCCGCATCTTCCTGCACTCTCCACCCCCCACCAACTGCCTTTAAACGGGTCCTTTGTTAGAAGATCATTTGCATGTGAAGTGATTTCGCGAAACGGAATCCCTGGTTCGTTGTCTTCTCTTGGGTTCTACTTTGGCTTTTGTTCCCCGCCAGATCTCCAGTCGGAAGGGTTTTGAAATTATAAAAATACCTACGGACACAATCTTGGCTCAGTCCATTGTGCCCCCAAATCCTCCTTGCAAATGCTGGAAGGTTTTGGAATTCGTTGACTGTTTGATGTCTGAATACTTTGTGATGTTCTGAGGTGTAAAGAAAACGTTTTGTTGTGGGTTTATAAAAACTTCTGAATGGCGAAGGCTTTTTTTGAAGAGTGGGATTGTTAAATCAACGATGGCGCCAGACATTTGACAAAAAAGCGTCTGAAATATATTTTGGACTCGTTTTTCCAAACCGGCCTTCTTTTACTAAATTTTGAAATTAAGTTAACTGTTTATTTATTTATTTTTTAATATTCAGATGCTGTTATTGCAATCAGTAGCTTATACAGACCTTTTCTATTGGGAGGGGTCATATTTTACACTAGGGATCTTCAACCTTTCCCGCTTCAAAGGACAAATTAATAAATTTACTGCGATCCGTGTTCCACATCAATAAATTCACACTGATGTGCGGGCCACAAGACTGACAAAAATATTTTAGCTAGAAAATTTATATAAAAAATAGAGGTTTGTTTTACAAGATTGCAACCAATTTTAAGGGAAGAGATGGTGTTTACAAATTTACATATATATATATATATATATATATATATATATATACAGTAGCGCACACAAAAATTTTCAAAGGGGGTCCAGGGTCAAAAGTCCACCATTTTGGTATCATGCTCCAATACACCGCCCAATATATTATTTTGCTTTTGTCAATTTTCGGGAACAAAAACAATACAAAATTAATTATTGAGTAAATAATTAGCATTAATTAGTAAAATTAATTATTAATAACAAATACATAATTAACTTACGTAAATATACATAATATTATAACAAATCAAAATAATTATGGGGTGTCGACCCCTAGACCTTGTCACTGAAATATATATATAGTAATATAAAATAACAGTGAAGAAGTAATATATATATATAACAGAACTAGTTGCTAACGGTAACGGTTATACATTTACGTGGAACCTTAGAGATAGCTCTATTATCCACTCATAATAAATTGAACAGAGAACAATTTGTCATAACTAGTTGCTATACTCACGAAGTAAGTCTTACAATCTAACTTTTTGCATCGACTTTAAATCTATAACTGTGAACACTAGTAGGCTATAATTTTATCGTTGTATTTTAATAGTATAGTGATTTTATTTGTAATATTTAAATTTCTCTCCTAATATTATTCTTTCCTTTGGATCAGAGGTTTTAGGCAAATTACAGGTGATGGTTGGCTAGCCCTAAAACTTGTTTAAACCTGCAATCTTGGTTCCTAAGGCCAGGAGTTTGTTATTGTACTACTGTGCCTAATATTTCCTATCTTGACTAGTGATACTTAGGTTTTATAGCTATTTGTATGTATATATAGTATAGTATAATAAAATAAGATATCAAATGGTATTACAATAAGGTATCAATGTTGTAAAACCTACAAAGCCAAAGAAGAAAGAAATTGGAGTTTCAAGAGACACAACAAACGTAGATACAAAAAGTCTTTGGACTAAACTGGAGACCTATTATGATTTCTAGAGCTGTCGCGGAATTAAGCCATGGTTTCAAAAAAGTTCAGTAGAAGTCGAATTAAAATACTTTGCAAATCTGTATGAAATAAGACCAAAAAATTGTTATACTTAAAATTACTTAAGCTAGAGTTAAATTTTTAAAAATTTGTCATTTTCAGAAAATTTTACCTCAAATGGATATCAAACACATCAGTGGAATGTTTGAAACATCAAAAATCAGGAAAAAATGACGTTTTTACGACAAAAACAGACAAGGCTTTTTTAAATTGCCTCAAATTTAGATGAGGGGCCACTAAAATGCCTTCAGTGGGCCAGGGATTGAAGACCTCTATTTTAGACGAAAGCACCAAGGCATAATCTATTTGTTGGAAATTTAAAATCTGTTGATCTATGGGAGGGGTTTGAACCCCCTCCATCTTTGAGTACGTCACTGATTGTAATGCCTTAAATTAGATTAAACGTTGATTTTTCTCCAACATATTTCTAATCTGCAAGATTTGTTATTGACGCTTCCAGAAAAACTGATCATTGACTAATTGCAGCACTTGCAAATCTTTGCCAAATTTGCAAGTTTTAAAATTCATCTTTGATGTTATTTATTTTTGTTGTGTATTAAGAAATATTATAGGACGATTTGGAAAAACTGAATTTCTTCAACATTAGATTGTTTACATCTAATGTTTAAGAAATTCAGTGGCGCAAAACATTTGTAAGAAAAGCAAGGCCGCGGTAACCTAGTGGTTAAGTCACAGACTCGCGTCCGGCATGTTTTTTCGAAACAATTCCATTGAAATCCCATTGTGTAGAAGGGCTGATGACGTTAAATCTGTAGAGGCTCAATATCCTCCCGTTGGCGTGGTGTGGAAGTTCGGAGAGGGGAAGCGAGCTCAAGCGTAGTCCTCGTTATTTGACCGTTCAAAATTACGAAATCTGTCTTCAATGAACTAGTGTTGCTTTGTAGTGTGACCAGTAAGCGCAACTCAGAATTTTCAAGGAGGATCAGAAGATTCACCATTTAAATGTCCTTTGATTTGTCGATTTTCGGGAACAAAACACAGTAAAAATCTAATTATTGAATAAATAATTAGCATTAATTATAGAATTAGATAGTAGATTAGAGAATACTTAGAATTATAATCAATTAGAAAAAAAATATCAAGGAATTTGGGGGGTCCCCCTTGTGTGAGCCACTGAGTGTGATGTTAATACAACTCACACTTGAAAAAAAAATTATTTTTAAATTCGTTCATTTCGAAATAAATGGTGTTTTGTTTGTTATATTTCGTTTTCAAAAGCTATATTTTTTAATCTGCTGCGATTGTAATGTTTTCGTAGGAATCAAATTTTAATTTTATTTTTAATTGCGATAATTATGTGTTCTAAATTAATTGCCATCGGAATATTACTCAAAATCAATAGAATCCTAATATGAAAAAATTTTAAATGAATGAATGCAGCTCATTCAGTTACAGCGAAATCTTTGAAAATTTATATTTTCCATCTGTAACTTATAGGATGATACAAAGCGAGGACGCGCTCTAATTTTTCATTCAGTTTCGATAGATGTTTGTTTTTCAATTCCTACAATTAGTTCACACTCTCTATATAGTTTATTTTTATCTTGGTGGTATTTTCAATCGTTCATAAAATACATTTTAAAGCGCTCAATTGAGCTGAAATTTTACATACATGATTATTTTGGATGACAATACCGTAAAATTTAATTAATAAAAATTAATGTATTAAAGCTAATTATTTTAAGAATTACAAATACACAGCCACGTTGGCATCATTTTTGGTGACTTGTGTCAAAACTTGAAAAGGTTTTTCTCACATTTTAAAGCACTCGTTTGAGCTGCAGTTTTATGTACGCGATTGTTTTGGATGACAATACGATACTTTAATTATAATTAATAAAAATTAATTACCACTTAATGTTGTGATTCTGTCATATGTATTTACATATTTATATTAATTGTAACTTTTTAATAAAAAGTAGCTAAAATAAAATTTTTCTTTGTTGATCTAAGTAGGAATTGACTTAAAATTTTTTTTTTTTATTTTTTATCACATTTTCATTTCAGTTTACATAAAATTTTACTTAACAGGAATATATCACTGTTTTTCTCTTTCAATGTTATTTCATACACTGCTATTTTAATTTCTACGACATGCAGATTTTCAAACACATTATTATCTAAGCTCTTTGATGTCTTAAGACTTCTTGAGGCCTGGGCCCAAATTCAAAAGCCTGTCCCGTCCGTGGCCCTTTTAAGTTGACAGAATATGGCACACATTGTCAAATACTTGAACAAAAGATAACCTGTAACAAATAAAAGTGCATGACTCACAATTTAGCAAACCTAGGTACGAGCCGACTTGACGACTGCCGTCTTTCGACTGAATTATGGTGTATGGTCAATATCTACGTAGAATTTTTTTCCCTGCAATTATGAGTGCTATAAGTAAAAAAATTATATGCAGTTCTCATTTCTCATATGGGAGAACGTCGTACAGATCTAAGTGGCTCAATGCAATACTTACATAATAATATACGTAACATCTCAAGAATAGATTTTGTCACAGTTCCTTCAATTAAATTCTATTATTTAATACCGAACCAGCTTGAAAGACTCGAGACACTTCAAATCCCATTTCATTACTAACAGCTCATACAACTGGGACTCCTATTTCATAAGATAACACTTTAAATTAATTCCCAGTCTGATTCAATAACTGGGATCAATTTATGTATAAAAAACCATTAAATGTAGCAGAAGAACTATATAAAGTTATCAATGAGGTACATTCACCAAAATACAGTCTATTAGATTTGAGACAATGTCGTCAAAAAGTCAAAGAAATGTCTCTTTTTTGAAAATGGAGGGAGACGTGGTGTGACTGCCTGAAAAGAACATACTCCTATTTAATGACGATAACATCTACTAGTATAGAATCCGAACTAACATTATTTCTTCCGCAGGACAATTTGTAACAAAAATAAGAAACCGTTTAAACGATGAAACGCTGAACGAGTTGTGTTTTCCAAAAGCTTAGTTACAGAATCACAAAAAATATAAAGAAATGTTTTTTTAAATTCATTATGTACTATTTTTATTTGTTTTTATGATGAATTAAGTTTTTTTATTTGTTTCAATAAAATTAATGTTAAACGAATTTTTTTAATTATATTTTCAGTTTTACTATGCAATTTCTCAACAATATGCTAATGTGTAAGTATTTTTAATAAAAAGTCCAATCCTAATTCCGGGATTTGGATAGTGTAATCCCGAAATTGAAAATATAACGCAGGATTGCAAACCCTAGAATGCAATAAAGGTTATTCAGATCATGACTTTACTGCAGTCAAATCGAGAACGAGAAGAGGCCCGCCCTATTAAGTCAATTCCTTAAAACGTCTCTGCTTAAGTAATGAAAATCAGTTTCAATTAATGTAACTCCATATTAATATATTTATAGAGTAAATTACTCGGATCTTCTTTTTAAAAATATCCAATAGAATTCCTTGAAATATTCGGAATTAAGTTGCTAGAAAAATCAACTGAATTTAAAATACAATGACGTGTGCTTTATTAAAAACAAAGAAAAGAAATCCATTTTTGTTGTATATACTGTGTTGCACAATTTATTAAAATAACGTTCTCAATGCTCTTCATCAAAAAGCAATTTGAATTGAATAGCTTTCTGTATAGTAATTATTCCAATTCATTGAGAAATGAATGGGAATCAAAAACGGGTTTTAATTTATATTCTAAATCCTACTTCTAAAACAATCCCTGATTTATCATTCTTTAGTCAATTATATTACTTGTATGGAAAAAAATTGGAAAAATTCTTAACTAAACTTACATATTTAAAACCAAGTTCTGTTTTTGTTCTCGAAATTCTTTGTACTCGTTGTTAATAATAATGCAATAATTCTAAACGCCTTCAGATATTTTGCAAATGGTCATTCGTGTTCTACTTGCACGAGCCACAAAGATTACCTAATCAGAAGTCAATTAACTTCATAATTATGGCGACTAAGAAAAGTAGAAGGCTGTCTTTGATAACAATGAGTCGTTAAAGAAGTCAAAAGCGACGCTATTGTGTGTGTATGTGTGCTCAGAGGCCAACCAAAAAATCCAATATTCCTCACTAATTAAAAACAATACTCGGAACTCTTAAGTACATCACTTATTCGTGTCATTTTCTGGTATTGTTTACTTTAATGATTTTTTAACATCATTCATTACAGCTCAGAGGCTTGCAACAGAATTGAATTAGAAATTGCTGACCTAAAAAATAATTGTTTACGGCGCAATTGCCAGTTTTTTTTGGATGAAAGTTTCATAATTTATCTTGCAAATAAATTAGCTTTGTTGCGTCTCGCGTAATTTTAAAGTTCTTTTTATAAATCGTTTCGAAAAAAAGAATCATTTTAAATAGCGTTATTTATTGATTAATTTTTATTTTAGTTCGGACAGGAAAAATATCAAGTAACCTAGGTCAAAAGGCTTTAAAAATTAAAATTTTGATTTCGGTGTTTGATTACAATAGCATAACTGTTTTGATATAAAACGTTTTTTTTTAAAAAAAAAAAGACATTGTATGTTTTTGAAAGTACAAGTAGTTTGAGGCTTTTAGTGTTTTCTTATTTCATGTACAGGGTGATTATAATTGAAGTTCCATTTTCAAAATGCTGTGAAAAAAGAACTATTGCTCCGAATGACTTCAAATTTGAACTTAATATATTTGAAGAGGGAATCGGCATTGTACATACCAAAAAAAAATTCACTGGCGTTTTCATTGTTGCTTTTTATGTGGTTTTTGTGGACCAAGGACAATTAAAATCCAATTTTTCTCATCCAATGGGGTGCGACTTTTCCATGTTGGATGGACTTTTCACTAACAATGCCACAATGTTGAGTGACTTGAAAGTCATTTTTTTCCCTTCAAAATCCAAAATAATCATGCATTGAGTAATACTGTTGGTTTAATGTTCACAACTCATGCCAAACCCGTTGTAATTTGGTTCAAAATGCCACTTCACTTGTGGTCGAATTCACTTTCGTTATGCCGTTTACAGCCGTGTCTATTGATTTACTTTGGAACTTTTCTTCTTATGCCATACTGTGTGTTTCCCCCTTTTCACAAGTACATTCAATTCAAGTGTGAAATTCCGACCAGTGTGTCTCTTTTTTTTTTTTTTTTTTAAAATTTTTAAAAAGGAACTTTTTTAAAAATTTTACCTTGTATATTACATATGATCACTTGTCAGCATTTGAAAATGTAATATTCTTTCATGTGCATGCAGTTTTTTCGATGTCACTGATTATACACATTTAAAAATTTTGTTAGATATTAAAATATTGTCATGTTTGACTCTGGAGAGCTTAAAATGTTCAGAAAAATACTTCTAAAATTGAAAAGAAATCCTGTAAAATGAGTAATAACCACCAATGTTTCTATAAATGATGTGAATTTTCAGGAGATTTTTTTTGAGCCAGTACAGTCTCAAGTGCAGATTGCTAGAGACTTTAATGCAACACACAGCATTGTGTGCAACTTTCAGGTATGGTTTTATGAGACGTTTTATAGTCATCCAAGATCTAGGACGACCATTGGAAATTGCTATTTGTATATTACAGCAAGGTTCTAGTTTCAAGGATTACTATTTTCAGGAAGCTACATCAAAGAGGTCTGTTTTCAAGAAAGATCTTCTGTTAGCGTCTACTTATTATGCGCACAGAAAATACTGTGTAGTTTTGCGCACAGAACATCTACATTGGACCAAGAATCAATTGAAAACTGTTCTGTTCCAACGGTGAATCCAGGATTGATCTAACTACTAATTTTCGATGCGTTTTCCCCTGAAAATATCCAGGGGTCCTCAATATGCTCTCTAATATTAGAGAAACAGCTCAAACCGGTATGGTTTGAGCGGAGGTGATAAAAGAGCATACAAATCTTTTTGTCTCTGACAGAGGCTCTGTGATTTCTGTGAAGTATAGGCTTGAATTTCTGATGACCTATATCCATCGCTTTATGGAGTACAGTTGACCTTGAAGGAAAAGAGCATTCGCCCATATTGGGTTCATTTCACTGACGAATTTCTACAAAGGGAAAAAATTCGCCGGTTGAAGAATACACATAGATTATGCTTAACTTTCCAACATGGAATCGTTATTTTATGAATAACTGAAAACCTCACATCAAACGTTATTGAAATTTCAAAGTTTAGCCAGTTTTTAATCTTGTTGCTTATGTTACCTTGATATTATTGCATAAGTTACTGCGGGTATAGATAGTTTAAATGGGGGGAAAAAAGTGAATTAATAGATTGTTTGCGTGATTCAATTATAGGAAATTCATAAATGTTTTTACAGTTTAAGTAGTTTCGTTTAAATATTTTTCGTAAGAAACAAATTTGTAATTTTTTAAAAAAGCTCTCTTTTTTTTGTCTTTTTCAATTAAAATCATCATTAAAATTTCGAAGCAAATTCTTCAATAATATTTTACTATGCATAATCGGGCAATGATAATCGTTGGAACATTAATTCTTCTAAATAACAATACATTAGGAAACAGAATCGTTTGGCTTAAAATTCAAAAACTTGGGTGTGTATTTTTTAGACTTTTCATTTCCACTTTTTGTTTCAAAGTCATAGAAGGTCATTTCCACTTTCTATTTTGATCTCTTTCAAAAAAAGAAAGAAACACTTCATAAGAAACTATAAAGCAGAACTTGTTGTTTGTAAAATACCATCAAAGTTTTTTGTAGTTTGAATTGATATAAATATTTTTTTATTCGAGGCTTGTTACTAAGTGCTTATCATTGAATAAATAATTTTTGACTGTCTTTCTGTAAAATTCATTCAAGGTTAAAATTAGGTAAAAAAAATTTTTAAGCAATTGTATTATTTTGTAAAGAACATTTTTTATTGACTTTGGAAACGAAACTTAGTTACATAATAGAATTAATTACGTTTCTTATTTAATTAACTGTGTACAGTTTTTAGAAAATTAAACTGTATTACCTTATTAGAATTTTTTTGGCATAGTTATTACATCAGTTCTAGTTGCAATATGCATATGACGTCATACAGAATTAATAGGAAGTTATTAATTGAAATTTCCATTCTTATGCCTTAAAAAATTAAATTAAAAAAATATTTACATAGTTTTTTTATACTCTACATTAATTGAAAATTAATATTAACTGTACATTAAGTTTCAAATCTGAAATCAACAATCTAAGTTGTTTTCTAATCTCTGCGATCAAAATAATTTGTTCACTTTCATTTCTTTGGTTGTATTTTTTGTCTTTATATAATTTACATGTAATTTAAGGACTTATTTTCGGTGTAGTAGTTTGAGATAGTCAAATGAAAATAAAAGGTTTCCTTAAGAGTATCGAAAGCTTTACACGATACTATTATTCAAAAAAAGTTCGGCTCATCTTGGCCAAATAGCAATTCCGTCTCTGAAATCATTCAGCTATATATTCTAATTCTTAGTCACAGTAGCATTTAAATTCTTAAGATTATTTTGTATTTTAAATTTCTGAGTTTCTCAGGTGGGGAATAATGGTAAATGACGTTGACTGATGTGCTGCAGACATTTTTAGCAAAATATTATATCAATTTAATATTCATTAACTTTTATATCAATTAACATATTTTAAAATACTTCCCCTTTAACATATATATATATCCACGAAAAGTTTCCTTTCGGTTCACATACTATATTACAATAAAATAAAAAATAGTAATTTTCATGAAGAATACATAAATAGTAATAGTCAGTATTGAATAAATTTTCTTTCTCTTTTCATATTAGTCAAAAGTATAATATTTTACACCAAATATATTCTTCAAACAATTGCTTTACATATCTCACAAAAAGAGTACATGCGTACTTGTGTATAAACAGGATAACTAATGTCTGCACTACTTTTTTTTAAAAAAAATATCCGATTAATTTAAAGGTTTTTTTAAAAAAGAATTGTACCGTTAAGGTATCCGACCCCGTTTGGAACTGTGATTTTTAAAAAGGGTATAGATGAGTTTATTTATATGTATTTAGTTTTACATGAATTAGAATATACATATAAAGTTATTTTCAGAATAAATTATCTAAAAAAAAAATTATCTAAATGGAATTTTTTGACAAAAAAGAAAAAAAAAAAATGGCTCCTTTTACGGAAAATGCTCTGATAATACTTTCCTATGTATAGCAAAGACTTCTATCCAGAGCCTAAATTAGAATTTTTGAAATATATAATTTAAAAATAGATTAAATCATATTTTAATGTGTACTAAAATTTTTAACAGGAAACGCCGGTTATTATTTAGATTGATAGTAACTCTGAAAATAATGTGAATTCTTCGAAAATCCTGATTCAGGCCTTATAGAGAAGTTTTAGCTATATAAAGGAGAAATATCAAAAAAGCATTTTTCATAAAAGGATAATGTTTTGAAAATGTATCCTTTCTTCATTTTTTACCAAAAAAAATTGCATTTTAATAATTTTCCTCTAATAATATTACAACGCTTTTATATTTATATCCTAATTCAGGCGACACCAAATATAAACAAGTAATATAAAAAAAAAAATCCTACTTAGGTCAACAAAGAAAAATTTTATTAGAACTTTTGATTAAATGGCTACAATGTATATATATATAAAAATATGTATACACATATGACAGATTCACACTATTAAGTGGCAAAATAGAAAACAATTTTTTTAGTTTCCTTTCTATATAGGGTGTTGGACTATTTTTCTTTGGTTTGCTAAAATTGATTCATTAATTAAATTTAATTATTCTTATAAAATGGTATCGTAAAAAAGAAATCACATTCTCAGAAATTAGGCCATCCTAGGTGGGATTCGAACCCACGACCTTTGGATTAGAAGTCCACCGCGCTATCCTTTGCACTACAGGGTCACAACGAACAATTTTTCTTTCTATACATGGTGTTGGAACATTTTGTTTGTTACTATTATTCATTTTTCAATTTAACTAATGAATTAATATTTGAAAAAACTATTAACATCAAGTGTCATCCACTACAAATTTAAAAAACTGTATTCGAATTTGAATGGATGAATAGAAAGTATTTTATTAACGATTGAAAATTTGAACAAGATATATAGGGAGAGTGTGAACTCATAGCAGGAATTGAACAATATTACTCATTTAAACCCTTTTTTTCAAAATCACGGTTTCGAACGTAGTTATTATATAATATACAAAGCTTATACTCCCAAACGTTTTTCCCATTTAACATAATAGCAATGAAAAATCACGTCATTTTCTTAAATAACTTATAACCTTTGATTGATTTCATCATTTAATATCTCAATCTCAAGAGGTCGCTGTTTCACTCGTTGCACTTGGAACAAAATTATCGCCAAACTCTGACCTTGCTCTCATCTACACATTCGTTACACTAACCATCAGCTCTCTGGGACCCTTGTGTAATGCCTTTCCCAGGACTTCCTGCTACAGAACCATTGCCCTATAATGGGCCGGTGCCAAAAGTCGCCAACCCATCTCCATGACTTTACAGATAATCAATGGTCGGTACCTTAAAGCTTCAAAGGGAAACTTCCTTGACTTCAAATTCACGTCGATCTGTCTCCTTGGATATTCGTCGTTAATTTTGATATTTTTTTTGTTTTGTTTAGGGGGTACCTGTGTGCTGCACATACCCCCCTTACATCAAGTTCAATCTTTCTCCAGCTATCAACATTCTTTACATGAGTGTCAAGTGCAAAGATCATCTTTCATAATGTTGGCGGTGGACCCAGGGATGAAACTGAGTTTGTGACAGTGGAAAGTGTACTTTTGTTTTCTGCAAGGGTCTTTCTGCCCACACTCCTACACATGTTTTGTTTTTGTTTCCCCCTGGGATGTCTAGGAAGATCAAGGTTCGTGAAGGTCGTGACCTTTGGAAAATTTACTGCAAGTGCATCGAGGATTTGAAAATAGTATAGTTTTTCTTGGATTTATACAATGCTGCTAAAAATACATTTGTTGTATTCAAGCATGGCCGATTGATTGAATTCTAATTTAGAAAACTTATTTCCCAAGATGAAATAATGCTTGAAAAAAGTTTTTTTAATCTAGTTCTTTCTGATCGATAACAAGTAGTTTTAATATTTCTCGTGTATTTAAATCAATATTTTTCCTTCTGTATATGATTTATAATTCATATATCCTTAAGGTATCTGACTACGTTCGGAACCGTGATTTTGCAAAAGCGTATAAATGGATAATATTTATGATATTTAGAGTCACTTATATTAGAAAATGTATATAAAATGGTTTTAAGAATAGTATTACAGTAAAAAATTATTTAAGTACAATATTTAGACAAAAAAAAAAAACATAGAATGACCCATTTTCAAAATATTCTCCTTTTGTGAAAAATGCTTCTATTATAGTAATATTTTGCCTGTCTATAGCTCAGACCTCTGTACAGAGGCTGAACTAGAATTTGTGAAATATATAACTTAGAAGTGGGTTTATCCATGTTTTATGACAACAGAGGGGAGAGAATTTAAGAAAAAAACGCCGATAATTATTTCAATGGGTTGAATGGGTACTCTGAAAATAATGTGAATTTTTCAAAAATCATAGTTGAGCCTCTGTACAGAGGTCTGAGCTATAATATACAGGCAAAATATTATTATAATAGAAGAATTTTTCAGAAAAGGAGAACATTTTGAAAAAAAGTCATTCTAAGTTAATTTTTTACCGAAATATTGTATTTAAATAATGTGGGTTTTTTTTTGTGTGTGTGTGAAAATGTCCTTAAAACAATTTTATGCATTTGTTCTAATCTAAGGGACACTAAATATCAGGAAAATTATCCATTTATGCGCTTTTTTAAAATCACGGTTCCGAACGTAGTCGGATACCTTAAAAGCTAAATGGCCTTTTGAATTTATATCATATTCTTCCACTTATTATTTATAAATTTTACGTGGATTTTTCATATAGCAAATAAATATAAGTTTTGTAACACAAGAAATTAAACTTAATTTTAAGACCGTTTTCTGTGAAAACGCAAGTGGTCACGGTTGCCTAGTAGTTATGGTCACGAACTTCTGTCAAGCTTGAAGTTCTCCCTTTGGCGTGGTGGGGTATTTCAGAAAAGGGGTGCCAGAAGTATCGTCCTTGTCACTTAACCATGGATGAAATGCAAATCTGTTGTGTATATGAACGACTTATAATTAATTTTAAAAATGTCTTATGTGTAATTTATTCTTATTTGTAGCCATGATTGATTGAAATATTAGCCATGCTTGTTTCTAAATAAGGAGATAAATACTTATTTTGCATTATTTATTTTTTAAAGTGTTAACAACCTTTATTGAAATGAAATGGATTTGTCTGCTTTCTTAAAGAAATTTATTTTTATATTCCTATTTTTTGTTAAATTTAGATTATTTTATTGTTATATATTCACAATTTTGAAATTTTCATTTTATTAAACATAAATTTAATATATAAATTCTAGAATGATTTTGTAAAGACAAGAGAGAGCTGTAGAGGAAATTGCTATAAAATTAATTTTGTACCGACGATTATCAAAATTGGATTCAGCCAGAAATAGAATATACAAATACAAAAAGTTTAATTAAAAATTTCTTTTAAATTATTCCACGTTCTTGTACATAGTCTTAAATACTCCAATCTAATAACCTTATTTTCAACTCTTATACTATATAAATTTTATTTAAAAAAAACTCTAAAATTTCGGGCTGTAGTGGAATGGTAATTAAAAGTTATGTAAAAATCAAATTAGACCATAAAAACTTCCATAAGACTCTGAATATGAAATTCAGTGGAGTAAGAATAGAATATACCAATTGAAAGAATCGAGTAGTGAATCCCCTTTATTCTATCTAAGTAGAGTTTTCTTTATTAAACCGGATATGTTTGATACCTCCATATTGAATCGTAAGTTGAAATTTAAATTTTATTGAAATAAAACTGTTGATTATAAGAACTTGCGTGTAAAGCTATTCATGAGACTGTTGGTCCATCAATTCTAAAAAACACGTGGATGAAAGCATCAAGGGGTGATCTCTATGTTCAAAATTAAATTTCTGCTTTGGTCGGTGGGGGATTTGGGCCCCCAAGGGCCCCCCCCCCCCTCGTGTACACTACTGCTGTTGGCAAAGTTGAACTAGATCTTGCCTCAGTTTTAATAAGACTATCCAATAACCAATCATTTTCCATTATATCGTACGAATGACTTTTTATTTTGAATAAAGCAATACATTATGAATGTTTTAGAATTAGAAAGACCTCATTTCTGTTTGCTGTTTACAATAAAAATTGAGTGGTTATAAGGGAGTTTTTATATGTGCATAATTTTGTCTAGAAACTCTGATAATTACTTTCTTTTCCTTTTCAATAAACATTCTAGAAATGGTGATTATGGTGTTATTGCCATTAAATAAAGAACAAATTAATTAAATTTGAAAAGTTGTTAACTGATTAAAAAAGGTTTGAGAGAGGCTTTTAAAGGTATTTCACATTAGCCTTTTCTATTTTTCTTTCTGTGGTATAGATGTAAATGGCTATTAGTCCAAAAATTTTACCGTCAAAACTCAAGCCTGCAAATGCTTTCTTTTCCTCTTTTTCTTCATATCTTTTCTTTTTTGTTAAATGTGCACGAAAACTATGCAACAACAAACACGAAAATAAAGAGCACACACAAAACCTTTTGATCAGAACACGGTTAGATCTTTATTTTCCTACAAAAACCCTGATTTGTTTTGCACGTCTTTCATAACTTCACGATATTTGTGAAAGTCGTAATAATGCCAGAAAATATAATTAACATATTCTCACAGCATCTTCTTTTATACTCTTCTTAAGCGTTTATTGCTACAACTGCAGATCATGAGAATATGAGATGTTAAGACAGTTTCTCACCACAACATCTTTTGTTGAAAAGCCACCTCTTGTCAAATCCTTTTGATTCTTGGACTTGAGCGAATCAATGTTTTATGCCATCTCTGAAATGCTTTGAAGATTCTTTTCCTTGTGACCCTTTTTGTGGCATAAGGGCTAAATGAGGATGCGGGTGATGATTACGATTAAGCCACGAAAATTGTATATTTATCAAGCTTCTATATTTTTTAAGTAAGATTCACAGACAGTGTTTAAAAGACAGATTTTTTTGTTTTGGATATAAAGAAAGGAATATTTTGAAAGAATACAAGTTCCTTGCTTTCGTTAAAATTATCTGGTCACGGATTCAATTACTTGCGGTGCAGTTAAGTTAAATGAAGGCCTTTTTGAAGTTGTTGTCATTAGAGTTTATTTTTTAGGGAACTTTAAGCTATTATACGTAAATGTAAAAAATAAAAACTTATTTTTTGTGGTAATGGGAATGCTTAGGTATTCACAGTCCGAAACGAGATATATTTCTTTAAAAAAAATCGAAAAATCAAAGTATCCTATAAGGATCAGAAACAAGCATTATAGTTGTAACATATTTGAGAGATCATTTTTTTCTATGGCTATATAGTTAAAATTTTAAAATAACATAAACAATGAAATTAAGTATTTATAAAATAGTGAAATATGCGCCGAAAAAGAAAATGGTTGAAAATAAAATTCAAATGAATTATTTAATTAAAAAAAACCATTAGTATCTCAGATATTGATACAAATTATTGTTTATGAAAATGTATCATCAAATGGATATTGTTTTTAGGTTCTTTAATGTATGTGCCATTGTTATATTAAACTAAATTAAATAAGTGTGGTAACAAATGTGGATACCTTGTTAGTTTACCTTGCAAAATAGAACTACTTTGTTTTATTAATGAAGTATTAATTTATGAAATTACTTTTTTTTAAAAAAAAAAACTGATTTAGTACTTTGAATACTTTTTTTTCTGTCTCATGCATTATTGAATATTTAGAATGTTGCATCAATGCGTTTTCTTAGTAACTTAGAGAAATTCAAAATGTTATTAATGCTCCTTAAAACTATATCAAGTACGTGACTACGAATTTTTTATTCGAATTATGAGTGTTGTACCTCTGAAAAAGTCAAATTAGCTATCTTAATTAAGAACAAAAATCTTGCGAATTTATTGCGTATTATTTAGTTTTTCACTGTATTGTTTTTATTTTTCTTATAAAAATAATTCTTATATTACATAGTTCAGTTACTGAAGTTCAATCCACATACACATACTTAGGCACACCATTCGAGTTTACATCCAGAGGCTCAAATTTTTCCCATAGATTTATAAAAAACTGTTGTAAAAGTGTCATTTTTTTTCTAAAATAAGTATATTTAAAATGTGGAAGAAATTTATATTGGTTATATAGATTGCTTAGGAGGGCTTTTGTATCTTATTTTTCAAGATTGTAACGATTTATCTCGCGAAATTTCTTTCTTGAATATAGCAAGGGGTTTTATTTGACGTTATTGCAAATTTTAACTGACGCCTTTATACAGAAGAAACGTGATATGTTGATTTTAGTTGCATAAAATGAACTGAACTGTTGTAATGAGTAAGAGGGGTTGATAATGGAAAGATTGTGTAAGTTAATCAGCAATTCATGAGCTTTTTGAAACCAAGTTAATAATCAGAGTTCTGTTAGAAGGATTCTAGCGGTCAACTACATTAAATACTTAGAATGTCTGCATTAGAAGATTATCAACGTTTCCGTTAGTTTGCATCCCTGTTTGTTTCCTAGAGAAAGTATCTTAAGATAAAAACGGAATTTCTTGAGTTCGCAACTAAAGTTTCAGATTCGCCGTTACAAAGTATGCAGTAATTTTTCAATAAATACGCTTCCAAGTTTAGTCCATTACCCTTTGTTTTGTTCTTGTGTTACTAATACCACCCAAATGACTGTCGAATCGATGCCCATAAAATTCATCGGGGCAAGGAGGCTAAATTACGTCTGTCATTTTAGCCGCAACTTTGAGTGTCATGCAGGTGACAGTACGTTTTGACTCCGTGTCACCCAATTTTGAGGAAGAACCCCCCCCCCTCCAAGGTAGTCCGGGTGTTTCCTATTCCTCTTCTCCTACAGCCAACCTCTCGAGAAGACTTTCGGTTCATCGAATATTTAGTACTTTCCCTTGCAGCACAAGCACTGTACATTCAAAAACATCCCCGACTTCTCTGTGATTTGAACCCTGGTCTTTCGGCACAGGAATCAACGTCAACTTGGCGTAACGGGGAATATTACGGCCCCTCTGCAAAGTCAAATTTTGGGTCCCAAGACAGATCTTACAAAAGGTACGTACTTGGTGTCAGTCAGGCTTTGGGCTCCCTAGAATCCTGGGCCCCCCACAATGCGAGGTTGCGGAGGTGTACGTTACGCCACTGAACGTCATTAACCACTTTGCCGTCTGGGCCGGCATCCTTTGTCTTACTTATTAATAATAATGGTGATTTCTATTATATATAAAATATAATTTATACGTTTGTATATTCTTTGCGTTATCCCGACTAATTCGAAAAAAAGATGAATTCCTTCTAAATAACTTCATGTTGCTGCCCGGACGCTTAGAGGTTAGTGACGCTAACTTCTAGGTTCGAATCCCGGATAAGGCAAGGTGTTTGTTAATGCAAAGTCCTTTCGTGGCATGGGAAAGTTCTAAATATTCGATGAACCGAAAGTGAATATTCGGCGTGTTTCAAGTCTTTTCGAGAAGTTGGTAATAGGGAAAGAAAAGTGGACGATCCCCCGTCCGGAGTGTTCTTCAAAATTGGGGTTGAACAGATCCAATACTGTCATCTGCATGGTTCTCTAACGATTGTCATACAAGTATCCCCTTGCTGTGATGAATTTCATGGACCTTGATCAAATGTTACTGTCGATCGGTTGAGATAAGTAACAATAACAGAAGATTCTCCACTAAGTTACTGTCTCCCTTGTTCAATATTCAGCTGTTTTTTCACTATTAGATTGAACTAAAGAACTATTAACTAAAAAGAACTCTCAGATCGTTCAGATTCTCTTTCAAAATGTTATGAAAAACATAAGTAGGGTTCTTAAAAGTCTGCCATTTGTGGGTGGAGGCAACAAATCCATCATTTTGATGTCAACGAGATTACTTCACGTATTCCCTTGCAGACTAGAACAGGGTGATATTTCCATTTCCACGCCTTTCTTAGTCCCAACCTGCATATAAAAGTTTTGAGAAGCACCTCGGGAACTGTGAGTCATTGTTCATTTTTATGGCTGTCGATCACATTTAGGGGTTACAAGTATGATGCGACGTTAATCGGAATTTCGTGACCATGCTTTGAAGGCGGAAACCATCATCCTTGCTGTTGGTCATTGTGTACTTCTTTTTTACACGTGTCCGCAATAAACAAAAACAGACCAATCTGTCATTGTTGGGGGTGGGATTACCTGGAAATTTGGAAACCCATTCGTCTTGTTTTGAAATGCGCCTTTAATCCTAGATAAAGAAGCGTTTTCTGATTGGAATTCAAGTTTCTGCTGTTGTAACGTCTGTCTTCTGAGCCTTTCAATCTGGCTGGTTTTGAAACGTAATAGAGTTGATAATTGGTTTTTCGGGGAATAATAGAGTAGGGAATCCCCGGTAAATGAAGTGAATTCAATTTTAAGGTTGTATGAAATGATATTTATATATTGCATTGATAAATTTTTGCTGTTAAGTATTTTAGTTTTAACTTTACCTATATCACATTATATTATTTTGGTTAGTGAAGTAAACATTTATTTTAATTAAATAATTTTCGAGGCACGATTTATTAACATATGGAAGTATTTCTTAAAGAAATGAAAAGTTGATGCTGGTTTTGAAGTTATGGTATTAAAAAAATTGTTTCTGGTTATGTTTTTATGCTATAAATTGTTTTATATTCAAGGGTAGAAATGTTTATGTATTTGAATGTATTTATAACATAGAAGTTTATTATGCTGTGCATGTCTTAAAGAAATAAATATAACTTTTCAGTGCGAGAGCATATTTTAATTTTTGATTAAGTCTTGTATTTAAGCATTAAATATTTTTTATAAAGTAGAAAGTTTTGAATTAATTATATATTTACTCTCTTGGAGATTTACACAATCTATTGCCTTTGTTTTTAAACTACAATAGACCCATCCTATTACACGGGATCACATAAGACGAATTCATATAACACGGCACAAAAATTGTGTTCACGTGACCCACTCTA